>LNAC01000658.1:709789-862133 GCA_002007465.1 Ailurus styani | reverse complement strand
GATATAAGAGTTAAGAACGTTAAAATAGGAAAAGGGAAAAATTTTAAAAGAAAAAAGTAAGAAAAAATTTCAAAGAGAAAAAAAAATCAATGAACTTTGAACGACTGAAGAATCATGGGGAAAAAGCCATGAATTGTCTCCGTTGCTTTTCCGTAGTTCTGGGGTTCCGCAATGCTTAGCCGTCTTGAACTTGACTTTGACTGGATGGTTTGTTTGTTTGTTTGTTTCTCTTGGTCTTCTGGGGGAGGGGCCTGTTGCTGTGATTCTCAAGTGTCTCTGCCCGAGGCGGATTCCCACCGCCCTCGCCAGGGGCCAGGCTAAGTAATCAGCTCGGGTTCGCTCTCAGGAGCTTTTGTTCCCTGAACGCTTTCCGTACCTCGTTGGAGGACGGGACTGAAAATGGCGGCTCCCAGTCTCCGACCCGGAGGAGCCGAGAGCCTGGGGCCTCAGCCCTCAGCGCGCCTCAGAGAAAAGCAGTCCCTCCCGTCTCCTGGTCTCCGGCCGCGCTCCGAGCTCACCCGGCCTGTGACCGAGCGTCTCTGTCTCTGGCGGGGCCCCGTTTAGAATCTCCGAACCCGGCAGTTCCTGCAGCCGCCCCCGTGCCGCTGCTCCCGGAGGAGGAGGGTGAGTCTCTCCGGGTCTGCCGCCCGTGGGGTCCCCGCTCACAGATCAGTGGCCCGGCTGCGCTTCAGATCACAGCCCAAGGTAACCCCGAGCTGAGAGACACCTCAGCTCAGCTCCGTCTCTCCCGCTGTCTTCTCTCTGAGACCTGGGAGCTTGGTCGCACTCAGACGCCCCTGGTCTTTTTGTGTCCCCGTGGGTCCTGAGACCACACTATCCCTGCAGGGGTTTCACCCCCCGCTTGGTCTCTGGGGCAACGTCCCTCCGTGGAGCCGACTTCTGACAGTTCCGAGTCTGTGCTCCGCTGCTCGCTCCCTTGCCGGCAGCCGGCCCCGCCCCCCGGGTCTATCTTCCCGTCGCCTCAGATTCACTTCTCCGCACGTCCTACCTTCCAGAAAGTGGTCGATTTTCTGTTCCTAGAATTGCTGCTCTTCTTCTCTTCAATCTCAGATAGAATTTGTAGGTGTTCAGAATAGTTTGATAGCTCTCTGGGTGAGTTCCTGGGACCTGATGATAATCGGTCTCCTACTCCTCCACCATCTTGCCCCTCCCCCAGTTTTCATATCTCTTTAGGCTCCTCTTGGCTGTGATGGTTTCTCATACTTTCTTTATTTTTGATGATCTTGACAGTTTTGAAGAATATTGTTCTTGGGGTTTGTCTAATGTTTTCCCCATGGTTAGACCGCTGTTAATGGAGTTTTGGGAGGAGAACCACAGAGGCCAAGTGCCATTTTTATTACATCATATCAAAGGTATATGTTATCGTCATGACTTATCATTGTTGATACTGACCTTGATTATTTGGCTGAGATAATGTTTTTCAGGTGTTTCCACCATAAAGTTATCCACTTGTCCCCCACCCTCCCAATGCCACACTGATTCTTTGGAAGGAAGTCACTATGAGTAGTCTGCTCTTAAGAAGTGGGGAGTTATGGTTTCCTTATTAAGGGTGAAATATCCACATAAATTATTTGAAATTCTCCTACTAGGGTATTTGTCTTTTTTCCCCCATTTATTTATTTATTCAATCATTTTTTGTATTAGTATGTGCTTATGGATATCTATTTTATACTGTGGGTTACAATCCAATCCTATTTTATTTATTTTTGTTAAAATTATTCCAACTTGAGCCATTGGAGCTCTTTCATTTGTCCCCTGTATCCTTTTGGCATATCCTATCAATGTAGGATTTTAATGTTTTTAGTAGCTTATTTTCTGTCATTAAAAGGTGTTCTCGGATCATCTTGTGTATTTCCTGCCCCTGCACTAGAATCAGTCATTTCTCCAAGGAAACTATTTCTTTTTAGTAGAAAATGGTATTAGAAACCAAGATCTTCGAGCTGGGTGCGCTCATCACTGTTGTTTTTCATGTTTCACAATATTTTGCTAAAACTGGACATTTGGATAATATATTATAGCAACCCTACATGCTGATTTCTTTCCCTGCTCTGCAGGAGTAATGGTGGTGGTGATTGTCTTTGTCAATTTTTTATTGGTTAGGGGACTTGACTGAACTAATCTTGTGACATCTGTTTCCCCCACAGTGTGCAGCCTCCAATATTCATGCTTACATTGTTTTCCCCTTGATTTGCCTTTTAGCCTGGCTACCTAAGCATCATCTCTGGGTCTGGGTTGGCAGAAGTTACTTATTGGTCAAAGGTTGTACATAGCACTTTTAGCCAGTTAGATTTTTGCTCTTTACCTTTCAAGGTGTGTGTGGATTAGAGGCTGAATCACAGTTCAGGGAATTTGTGTTTATAGTCCCACACTCAGACCAGGACTAGTACCTTGGAGATTCTTTGCCTGATTCCTCCCAAGAGGACTCACCTGGGACATGCCCATAATCTTCTAATTTGTCGGGGGTGAGTATGATTTTGTTTTTAAGCCTGGCATCCAAGGACTCGCCCTTGTTGTTCACTGTCTGGTCAGAAGTCATGTTTAAGCCCCCTGTGCCAGCAGGACTTGCACCCTGGCTTGATTGTGACCCAAACAGGGTTTTTCTGGCTGCTCTTTCCCAGTTCTATTAAACTTCTGGCTGCTCTGTGGTCTTGCTTGTATCCCAGAGCTTTCTGATTCTCCTTAACTATTCTCTACCACGGTCTCCAGTGTTTTCAACAACAACCTTAGGCATGGTGTTCTGTACTCTCTGTTCTAAATACAGAGTCACCTCCCCCAGACAGAGCTGCAGACTGCTTCATCCTTAGGGTCTGCCTCACCCCTTCCATAGGACCTCTGGGTCACTGCATGGGAGCTAGGAGTTCTAGAAGTGGACACTGGTTGAGGGATGGAGGCAGTGCAAGTCCCTGGTCTTCTCAGCTTGCTCTTCCCAATGTGGAGCCTCTCCTATGATGCATCCAGGGCAGTTGTGATCAGGGCCCCGATATTCTTTTTTTTTTTTTAAAGATTATTTATTTATTTATTTGACAGAGAGATCACAAGTAGGCTGAGAGGCAGGCAGAGAGAGAGAGGAGGGAGCCCGATGCGGGCCTCGATCCCAGGACCTTGAGATCATGACCTGAGCCGAAGGCAGAGGCTTAACCCACTGAGCCACCCAGGCACCCAGGGCCCTGATATTCTCAGTGGACTGCAACTGGTATAGGACTGGGGAAGGGAGCCACATCCTCTAGGCTGTTCCTGCTAGGAACAGAGGTTGTGCAACAATAGACAGGAGTGGGGGTGGGGAGAGCAAAAATACTGCTGGACATGTGCCCTTCCTGGGGTGAAATCATAGCTCCAGACTGTGCACTTCAGGGAGAAGAGACCCCATCTTAGCTGCACACACCGGGATATAGTTTCTGTAACATGGGCCTGAGAGTGGGGACCAGGAGCAAGTCGTGGCTGAAATACCATGGGCGCTTGCTGTTTGTATGAAATTTAGTGGGTTTTCTTCAATAATACTTCTCCTTTTGCTTTATACTCTTAGGACAATTTCTGGAGAATTTAAAAGACATTGTTTTTATTTTTATAATTTTCACCAGTTAAATTGTCCACCAGAAGTCCTACCCACCGTATTTTAATATACTCTTACACCAACAATATGTTCCCTACCGTGAATAACTAGAGATAATCCTCAATGTTGTGTTGCTATGTCTTGGATTTCCTGGTGGGAGGTGGGGCTTGAGATTCAATGAGAATGGAAGAGCCTAGAGGAGGACCCAGGAAAGAGCTGGCAGAGCTGTTGGTGGGGAACGGGTCCTGGAGGCACCCCAGGTTTTACTCTCATCAGTGGCCTCTGATTGTAATTCAGGTTGATGATTATCACCCTGGTCTTACTACATTTATTCCAGCCTTCCGGGGATCCTGATATAGCCATCTGATGTTTCCTCAGGCCTCCGAACTAATATCAGCATCAAGTAGCATCTGTTCACTGTGAGGAGAGAAAATGCACTTTAATTGCAGCAGGAGGAATTTGGGCTAAATGTGAGGAGATAGTCCCTGATCAAAAGTGTCAGCCTGAGAGGTCTTTTTCAAGTGTAAATCAGATCATGCCACTCTCCTGCTTCAAGCTCTCCAATGGCTGCCTAGTGCAATTAGAATAAAGTCCCATCTCCTAACCAAGACCTACATTTCATTTCACTCTCTGTCATTCACCATGCTCCAGTCATTCGAGACTTTCTTTCTGTCCTTCAAATTCATCAGGGCTGCTCCTGCCCCAGGACGTTTGCATTAGCTGGTGCCCTTGTTCAGATCTCCATATGGCTCACTCTTGACTCCGAGGTCACTTCCTCAGGGGGGCTTTTCTGGGCCACAGTATCTAAGGTAGTTCTCCTTACTCCCAGTCTTCATTGTTCTCATTATTACTCATTATTCATTATTAACCTGCCTTCACTCCTCTCCTCCTGCCTCCAGAGTGTAACTCCTAGGAGGCAGGGATTGTGATTTTTTTTTTTTATGTTGTCTGCCTTCTTCTAAGTACCTAGAACAGTGTTGATCACCCACTGGGAATTTAATCAATCCAAAGAATAAAAGAAAAATAAAAACATGGCATAGAATGAATGTCCACAGTTATCTTTTTAGGTTTTAAAGAAAAGAATAAGGGGTGCCTGGGTGGCTCAGTGGGTTAAGCCTCTGCCTTCAGCTCAGGTCATGATCTCAGGGTCCTGGGATCAAGCCCTGCATTGGGCTCTCTGCTCAGTGGGGAGCCTGCTTCCTCCTCTCTCTCTCTGCCTGCCTCTCTACCTACTTGTGATCTCTCTCTCTCTCTGTCAAAGAAGAAAATAAAATCTTTAAAAAAATAAAGAATAAGGTACTCTCTTGGTGAGGTGTCTCAGCAATAGGGGCATAGATGAGATCATATGTTGAGGTCTTGTAATTTGGGGATTCATTTTGCTAGTAGAAGAGAGCTTTAGAGAAAGTGGCAGTCTACACTGTTATCCGGAGGAATCTATCTTCCAAATAAAAACAAATCAAAATATATTTAGTTGTCCAGATCCTGTTTTGACCCCTGTCTGAATAACTTCACGTACACCTGTGCCCGATTTTGGTTCTAACACCCAGGGACGGGCACGGGAGGAATGACAGCAGCACCGGGGAGCACATATATTTGTGATGCAGTAATAACTTTGAAGATGATGACTCGTAGAAGACACAGAAACCACCCAAAACGCTGGCTTTGCCAATTTAAACAAATCCTGGCTACTCTATTTCATCAATCAAATGAATGTCCTCTTCTCCACCACAATGATTAAACTATGTATTTCGTTCCAAGATGTATTTTCTCTATCAATTATTGTGCCGAGAAATTCTTTCATCTTAGAGTTAGAAACTAATCTTCTTATGAGACACACAGGAAAATGACCCTAGTCTTAACAGGTCTAGGACTTTGAAATCTGCATTACAAAAGGGTACAGAAACATGATATTTGATCAGGAGAGGTGAGGGAGAATTATATAGGCTCTGTCTAATAAATAATGAACCAGATACATTTCATACATGAAATATTGTGTACCTGATCTGTTTGCTCACCAAGCTCTTAGCAAAGATTACATGGAAAGAATAGTGATCACACATTTCCTTTGAAGTGATGCCTAAGAGTACAGAAAAATTTCATGGTGCTCTGAGTACGGCATCTAAACCAGATTTTCGGATATGCCCTTCTTCTCCCGACCAACCCTCAAATCCTGAGGTAGAAACATGAGTTTGCAAGAGTCCATGTTGCCAATAATGTTAGAAGCAGATGCAGGAAAATCTATATTTCAGAAGTTCTTTTATCATGACAACTTTCAAACATACACAATAGTTGAAAGTTTGGTACAGTTGTTTATCCATATACCTGGATATCTAGATTCAAAAATGGAAATTGAATGTAAAAATTACATTTGAATGTAATACTTCATATTTAAGATTTCAGTATGCATCTCCTAAAAAACATGCTTCAGCATAATTACATTTAGGACCATTAACAGTATTCTGTAATACTATCTAATAGATAAATGCAAGTTTCCCCAGCAGTCCCTAAAATATCTTTCCTATCTGTTATTTTTCAAACCAGAACCCATTCAAGGTCATGCTTTGCATTTGGTGTTTCTAGTCTCTTTTAATCTTCAACAACTTCATCCCCATTTTTAAAACTGACATCACACTTTTTAAGAGATGAGGCCAGTTATGTTGTAGAACTTCCCACATTCTGGATTTTTTGTACCATATTACTGTGGTATTACCAGACTTTTCCCTCTATCTTCAGTATTTCTTGTCAACTGTAAGTTAGGTCAAAGACTTGGTTCAACTTCGGTTAAATATTTTTGTCAAGAGTTCTTCAAAATGATGCTGCATGCTCCTCACTGTATCACATCAGGAGGTGTGCAAGACTAGAATGTTCCACTATCAGTGGTGCTAATTTTTAAAGTCCTTTAACTATATTGTTTCCATTAGAAAACAGCTTCTATTTTGGATGGTAGAGAACTATTTTGTACCAAAATTAAGATGATTTGCAACTTGCAATACAGTTGCAGGCAACAGTTTGCAGAAAAAGTCTAAAATGGTGACTCATTATTCGATCACTGAGGTGGGGAATTACAACTAGATGCCAAATGGATTTGAGAAAACGTTGAGGTCAGACTTCCTCTCCCTAGAAGGAAGAACAAATGCCCACGTGGCCCAGATCTTGGGAATAACTTCAGGGAAGTAGACTTTGGGGTCTTGGTGACATCAGGGACAGGGCTCAGGATGTTGGTGGTAGAATTTAAGCACCATCTTTCACTGCTTTTCCCCTAAATTTATTTTAGGCAAGGAATTAAATAGCCCAAGTAGAAATTCTGGCTCTAACGCTCGTGCTGCTGTTATTTCAAGTGCAATGACTTTACATTTATCTATTTGATTTAAAAAATTGGTCCCTGCTTTAAAAAGCTTCAGGGCACAAGAACAGTAAAATTGTCCAATAAAATACTTAAATCAATCGACAGCACCACGTTTAAAAACACAGTGTATCACAAAGCGACATAAATGCCATGCCCAGTATGAGATTCCCTTTGGCTACACAAATTTTTAATGGCAAGTTTTACACTGGATTTTAAACATGTATAAACCTGGGTTTAGTTGAGACAATAAAGGCAGATGGCATGATAGAAAAGCATATCCTTCCCTTGATTTAGATGGGCCAGGTGGGGAAGCTAGACACACACTCAGAATGGCCATCAGGGGTAATCATCATTACCAGGCACTGAGTTAAAAGACTTTCATTCCAGGCATCATTGCAGGATCACAGCAAAACTATGAAGTAGCTACAATTGCTATCCCCATTTTACAGGTCAGAAAACCAAGGCACACACTGAGGCACAAAGAAGTGAAGCAAACCTTCTAGTGTCACACTAACTGTTTTATGATAAAGTTGAGATTTGAACCTAAGCTTTGGTTCTAGAGCGTGTGCTTTTAATTTTTTAATTTCTACTCCAAACTGACCACATCCACTCATTCACTCACTTATTTAATGAATTGCATGTGTGTGTATTCTACTGAAATGTACCAGATATTTCATTTTACTGGATGCTGGAATACAGTCAAAATCCAAACACATGTGGCTCCTCAGTTTATGCTGACTCCCTGCTGGGCTGAGTAAGGGTCTTGGATTTGTAGGTAAAAGCTGTTGAGAAGGTCACAGTCAGCAAGTTATATAATTGTTGATGGAGGCATTTCAGTCTAGGAAATCTTTTCATTCTGACCATTAGATGGACTCTGGGAAATTAACATTTACTGGCATGTTGGAGGTGTGTTAAAATGGATCATTGTGTAGACAGTACACCAGTATAAGAATGGGCTCATAAGCTGATGCTGTAAAAAAAGAGTGATGGAGGAAGACTCAAGAGTCAAGGGATTTTAATCAAAAGGTATCTCCCATATGGATTACTCATATTTGTTGCATTTTTCTCTCAATAACACAAACTAAACATAGCAAGAAAAAAAAAACAACTACACTTTAACCAAACCCATTTATGTGTCTATTTTGGATAGAAAGATTTTTATGAAGAGATGAAGTGGCTTATTTTGGAGAGGTGCTGTTTCAACAATAATAGTGGAAACAGAAAAGACTTCATTTGTGCAGTCTAATTGAAAGCTTATCAAACTTAAAGAAGTGCAAAGACTATGAATGAGGTGGAAAAAAAAAAAGACCAATGAAACAATAACACTTTTCATTGTTTGGGCCTTACAGCTTTCAAATCATCTTCAGATATTTTATCAAAAATGCCTTATGTGTATCCCCTCATCCTCATTGGATTCTCTCATCCTCACTCTCTCCAGCTGTGTGTTATGGAGGAACTGTCCCTTGTGAAGCAGAGGGATTTTATATGGGGCTGCAGGATTTCACCACTTGTGGTCAACCTGCCATAAGCCTGGGGACTCTGACTTTTCCAGCCACTTCCAGACGTGGTTGAAATACCATGGTAAAGGACATAGGAGTAGACTTTCTGAGTGTTTTCAAGGGGTGAGGGGTGGTCAGATGAGACAGTCTAGAAGTGTGGGGCAGTAAGTTCTCTAATGGGTAAATATTGGCCAATGTTCTAGCCTTCCTTGATGAATTGCTTCAAGGTATTGTTTCTCCATATAAGATATTCTGTGAGCTCCTGTTGACGTTCCTGCCAAGTGATTGGTGGTGCCCCTTTGTGGGTTCTCAAGAAGCAGTGGTCAGTGTGGCAATTCATCAACCACATTTTTTTTCTATTCTTTTTGTCTCTTTTCCTTTTGGCCTCACTTTCAATGCCTTGGGATTGTACCTTCCAAATAAAACACCAGTACTCTTTTTTTTTTTGCTTATTGATAATGATTTTATTTTGTAAAGATTTTATATATATATATATATATATATATATATATATTTATTTATTTATTTATTTATTATTTTATTTTTTCAGTGATCCAAGATTCATTGTTCATGCACCATACCCAGTGCTCTATGTGATATGTGCCCTCCTTAATACTCAAAACTAGGCTCACCCATTCCCTAACCCCCCCATACCCTCAGTTTGTTTCTCAGAGTTGACAGTCTCTTATGGTTCGTCTCCCCTTCCGATTTATCCCAATTCACTTTTCCTTTCCTCCTCCTAGAGTCCTCCATTTTATTCCTTATGTCCCACAAGTAAGTGAAACCATATGATAATTGACTTTCTCTGCTTGACTTATTTCACTCAGCATAATCTCCTACAGACCCATCCATGTTGATACAAAAGTTGGGTATTCATCCTTTCTGATGGCTGAGTCATATTCCATTGTATATATGGACCACATCTTCTTTATCCATTTGTCTGTTAAAGGGCATCTCGGTTCTTTCCACAGTCTGGCGATTGTGTACATTGCTGCTATGAACACTGGGGTACATATGGCCCTTCTTTTCACTACATCTGTATCTTTGGGGTAAATACTAAGTAGTGCAATTGCAGGGTCATAGGGTAACCCTATTTTTAATTTTTTGAGGAATCTCTACACTGTTTTCCAAAGAAAGCCCCAGTAGTTAATCCCTGCCTCAGGCTCTGTATTTTAGGAAACTAGGTCTCAAATGCATATTTTATTTTAGACTCTCTCCACTACTTTGAAGGAAAGAAGAATATTATTGTTAGTCATACTTTGAAGATAAGAAAACTGAGGCTCCAAGATGTGAAGTGACTAAACAGGTTTTATTCATTCATTTGTTCATGAATTCATTATTCATTTAGTAGACACTTCTTAAGTACCTTCTATGTGGTGACTAAGACAAAGTTCCTTCCTTCATAGAACTTAAATTCGTGTCAGGAGAGGCAGATGGTATTCAAGTAGTATAAATGCCTGCTAAATGAATGAATTAATGAGCACATGAGACTCCTATTTTTCCTCATGATGACTAGATTTTAAAAATATATCAAATTTCAAATCATTCCCTCCCCCACGAATTTTTTTGTGGGGCGCCATTGTTTTATTATTGTTCTATACAAGATATGCTTAACCTACCCATTGATTAACTAGATATTTGTGGAAGGCCAAAGGATTAGTGGACTCCAGGTACTTTTAGGATCTCATAGGCAGAGGGAACAACAGATATAAAGACAATGAGATATAAAGAAGCCTGGTGACTTCAAGAACAGAAAGAGGGCTGATGTGGCTAAGGAGTAGAGTGTGAGAGAGACATAGGTATGAGATGGGGGTCAGAGAGATAGGCAAAAGTCCAAATGTGCAGGGGCCTGAAAATCATGGTAATGATTTTATTATAAGGGTAACAGGGAGCCACAGAAGGATTTTGAGTGATATGATTAACATGATTGCTAAGTTGTGATTCTAAGCTTAGAATTCAGACCTTCAGAATTCTGGACCTATATACTTCCATATAAAGCAGGTGTCTGATTTGGGGCTAGAACCTAAGTTGTGAGGCTCCCAGCCCTGTGATGGAGTGAAGCCGGCTTCATAATGGTGACTCATAATATCAGGCCCTCAGATGATACAATATGGAATCACATCCACCTAAGCTGGCCTTTGCTGTTCTATCTATAGATTGGGGATGATATAGCCTCTTATCCAATGAGGAGGTGGAGGGGCAGAGACTATGGGCCTTCAGGCCCAGGGACTGCTGAGAATCACCAGTGGCTCACATCAGTCTGCATACTTCAGTTGTCAGCTTGGTAGTGTCTGTCTATACATTTAATAAATGAAAATTGTGATATTGCCTTGTCTAGTGCAAGAGGGTGGTGTGTTTATGTGCAGTGACAAGGGAGAGGTCAGCAGGGGTTTTACCTTGTTTTCAGCATCATCCAGAAAAGTGTCAGGGCAAGAAGGCCACATACAACCTGATTAGTAGAGTTTTGTTTTGTTTTGTTGTGTTGTGTTGTGTTGTGTTGTGTTTGCATGAAAAGGATGATGGATTTTCCCACATGGGAGGCCTTTGCAAAGGGTTCTACGGTCTCAATAAATGGACAATAAGTGCAAATATTGGGGTCACTGTTCTGAGGACAGTTCCAGACTTACCCAAAGGCTTGAAGCTTTGCTTCTACTTGCCCTCCCAATTTCTTCTCTTAAAAGAGAGCTCCTGTCTGGGGACATGGCTCCCCTTTGCCCTGGGATGTCTCCCTCCAGGCCAGGTGGACCAGGCAGTCTTCAAGGTCTTCCATAGCTTGTGCACCTTGTGCCTTTGCACCCCGGGTGCATGAACCCCCAGCACAGACAGCCCCTCAGTCCCCAGCCTTTCCTTTCTTTGAGCCCTGCAGATCACAATTTCATAGGTTGCCTTGAGGACAGCAGAGACTGTCCCTTTCTTTGGCTGACCGCCAAGTGAGATTTTGATGTTATTAATGTGTATTCATATGTGCCCTTCCTTCTCCCAAAACAAGTCGGGGAGGAAAATGTTATGGAACAGAGATGGGGTGGGGCTGATCTGTGATCATGTGGGCTGGGGAAGGGAGAGAAGAGATTTACACAGTGGAGCCTGATGAAGCCGGGGAAATGGAGAAGACTCAACGGGAAGCGGGTAAACAACAGTGTTTGTGCATCACAGAATCACACCTTCTCTGAGTCCACTGTTTCACCAGCTTGCTCCCCCACCCTCCCCCACCAGCTCGGCGCCTCTTAGCAATTCCCCAGCTGTCAGCTCCCTACCTGCTTGGCTCTGGCTGCTCAGCTCAGAGCTGTTCCCCTGGGCCTCTGGCTGGCTTGTCAGTGGGCTGCGTCAGCATCACACCACACTGTCTCCCGTTGGCCCGGTGATCAACGCCTGACGGCCGGCCCTCTCTCTCCTCTCAGCTGGGGCCAATGGGAGTCAGGGGAAGGTTTTGGTTACAAATGAAAATAAAATAAATAAGTCATACTCTGCACTTAGGAGTCTGGGAGAAGCATCTTCATGGTCTCGTAAATCTTTCCTTTTTAAATTTGTCCTTCTCCTTCCAGATGCCCCTCCCAACCCCCCTCCTGTACTTGGCTGCCCCTCACAGTGCAGGGAATACAAACTGAGAGGCTTGGACTTAGGCTCCATGTCGGGAACTAACCATCTCAAAGGCATTTGTGCTCTGTGTGTGTGTGTGTGTGTGTGTGTGTGTGCATGCGTGAGGGGAGGAGACAGCTAGATAGAACAGTGGCAGCTTGTTCCCACTCCTACTCTTTGACTTTTGTGACAAGTCACCTAGCCCCCCCTTCCAGGTCCGCCCTCCTTCCTGGCTAACTACCTCCAGAGCTCTTGGTTTCTTTATTTTTTCCCACTACAGGGGGTTTTGATGATTAAATGCAATGCCCTATTTTAAGATGCCTGGAAGTTTTTCTTAAATATACATTAGGCATTTTATTAAAGCTCATTGACTTCACATCTTTTGCACAAGAACTTGACCTCTGTTTAAAGACATATGCTTAAGGCAGGGGGTGATACTAATCTCATATACGTGAATGTGAAAATAGGGCTGGCAAGGTGGACCTTGGAGTGTCAGGGGAGAGAGCCAAAACTCCTGAAGACTCCAGGGAGGACAAGATGGGCAAGGGGCTGAGCTGTGAAAGCTAGGGAAAGACTTAGACCAATTTGCTGGTTTGTCTAGGGTTTCCTAGGGCCTTTTATGAAGAGGATTTGCCCAGTTCATCAACAGGGATGTCCTCTGGGCAGATGGGGTGGTGGTCGGAGGAGAGCTTGGGCCCAGGGGTCATGGGATTAGAAAGGGAAGAAAAGGAAGAAAGTGAGAGAATGGCTGCTTGACAAATCAATACTCCACCGAGGGATCCCCTTTGTCTTAGAAACTCTTTTCATTTTAAGATAGTGTGGACAATCTTCCTTGGCCAGTGCTAGCCCACACTCCTTTTCCTACCTCGCTTCAGTACCTAATGCATGAAGACAATGGAGGTCAGCCGTCCGTTAACTGTGGCCAGAGGAGGTCACCTTGTCAGTATCTTGAGCTGTGAAGGGTTGAGGAGGGATATGTACCTGAAGGAAGAAGAGACTATGGAAGGGTTAGGGACAAGTTGTGCAAATTCTTCCAAATAGGAACAGTAGAGGCCCCATACAGAAAAGGGGCTGCCCTCAGAGGGATATCAAGATGGAGCCATGGTGGTTCAAGAGGGCAGACAGCCAGGATGTCTGAAGCCACTTGAATATCATCCAGGAAGATTTCACTGTGTTCAGAGGCACATATACCACTCTATCCTTCTGAGGTTTTTCTGTCTGCTTCCCCTGTATGTTTGCCATGCTAAGGTGGCAGTGAAGTTTTCATAGACTGTACTTTTGATGAGTGGAATAATTTCCAGATTGGGTTGAGGGCCAGATGAAATAATCTTCATTACAAAGACTCTAGGTGCCTTGTGGAGGTGGATTTGCTACAAAGCTAGTTTTAGGGTCTCTCATTTGCATGGGCTCTCTCTATGGCTCTGAGGTTGGCCAAAGAATGTTAACACTGGGAACATTGTCTTCTCTTGGAAGGACAAATCCCAGGAAGAGGCTTAAGTAGGTCCCATATATTTGGAGCATGTTCAAGAAGGGGGAGGCATGAGTTTTGAGTACATTTATCCTTGACCCCATAGACTCCTGTTCTGTGTAGAGGGACACAAAAGGAGGAGGGCCGGAATGTAGCTCTGTAAAGTGCAGATTCCTTCTTGACTGGGCTAAGGGTGGTTCTAATAATATCCCAACAAGATGTCTAAGATTGGAAGTCCATGTGTACACAAGGAGTAAAAACATTTCAGATGTGCCTAGCCAGAAGCTAGTGTGTGGAAAATTCTTCCAAATCCTTTATCTCATATGTGATGAGAGAAACTTGATAAAGATTTCCCCAAATTTGACAACTACTTTAATAGTTTATATGACAATACCAAGAATGAGGTCTGGAACTGAAAAACCTTTTCTATACTATCAATAATAACAGGCAATTTTTGATCTGCCATGTTAGAGGGAAAACTGAATTATCCTTCTGTTTTCTCTGTAACAAAGATATCACAAAAACCATTGTCGCGTGAAGAAGTCATTAAAGAACAAACAACCCAAAATGCAGAGGAAAAAGTATTACAGAGGCATGTCAGAAAGTTAATTAATAAAAATATTACTGGGGCACCTGTGTGGTGCAGTCAGTTGAGCATCCAACTCTTGGTTTTGGCTCAGGTCATGCTCTCAGGGTCAGTAGATCAAGCCCTGCATCGGTCTCTGTGCTCAGCAAGGAGTCTGATTGAGACTTTCTCTCCCTTTCCCTTTGCCCCTCTGCACTCTCAAATAATAAATAAATAAATCTTTAAAAAAATACTACTTATATGTGTGGTATTTATTCTGTCTTTAAAAGGAGTTGTTTTATTTCCTCATTCTAAATTTATATTTTATTTTTTTTCTTTAAGATTTTATTTATTTGAGAGAGAGAGAGAGAGAGAGAGAGAGAGAGAGAGAGAGAGAGAGAGCATGAGCAGAGAGGAGGGCTAGAGGGAGAGCAGACTCCCCGCTGAGAAGGGAGCCCAATGCGGGACTCAATCCCAGGACACTGGGATCAAGACCCAAGCCAAAGGTAGACACTTAAGTGACTGAGCCACTCAGGTGCCCTTATATTCTTTTCTATTTGTACCTAATTTTAGATTTGTACTTTAGCATTTTTTTTCTCAAAGGGTTTTCAAAGTTTTATAAACTCCAGACCTCACAGAGTCTATACCAGCCCCTGAAACTCTAATTGTTTCAGGGTAATGGTATTCAATGTCCTTTAGGGCAGTAGAGAGGGAAGAGAAGAAAATTACTGTAACTACTTCATGTTCTCAGTGGATTGGGCCATGTAGGCTGAGCCCAAGTTTAAAAATGTTTATGAGACTTGGGATGTTTACCAAACTTTCAAAGTCATATGATCTTGAATAAGTCACTGAACATCTTGGGTTTTGGATTCTTCATCCATAAACTGAGAGGGTCAGACGAAATGCTTTCTAGTTTGCTCCCTAGCATTAATGTCCTGCACTTTTCCCACTGAAAACTGAACTCAACATTAACAACCAGAGGGGGAGGGACGCTCCAGTATAAGTTGAGGACTATTGCTAGCAATAACTCCATCCCCAGAGAATGTCTCCCCTAAACAGCATCCAACCCAACAACTTCTTCCCATAGCCCTACCTCAATAAAGGGGCAATGTGCAATTTACACAACATATATGCTTTTGCAAAGTCATATTTTTCTGAGTCAGAGTACATAATGGATACACTAAGGGGGTTTAAGAAAGAGAATCTATCATGAAATTCTCATTGGTAAATGTAGGAAAATGTGACTTTATAAAAGGATTCTTCAAGTGGATTCCATCTATGCAAAGATATTCACACCTCATATATTATTTCTTAAAATTCATATATTCTGATTTTTGTTATGTGAAACCACATTAGCAAGAGGCAAAAGTGACAAGGAGGAGAACTAGCTTTGATCTGAGAATGGGGATGATGGGATAAGATGGAGAGATTTGAGGTCTGGAAGTTTAATATATGGGTTGAATAGGGCCTTACTGTCCCCAAATGTCTGGGTGATACCAAACTGCATGACAGCTCTTAGAATGTGTCTCAGGTGCCATGCTTACTCCTACTTTGGTTACAACATCATCTGGCATGGGAAATAGAGCCAAGACAATTCCATGCATTACTATAAACGGGCCTGTTTCTACGTATTGCTTATAATGTGTTCAGAACCTATAGCATTCATATATGTGCCTAACTAGAAGATCCATCCAATAATGCAGCCAAAAGTCTTCTGCCCAAAGGAGTTATGATTTCCCAACTCTAACAAACAAAATTCTCCAACTCCTTGCAATTGTTTAACATAACATTTTTTCCTCTTCTTTCACTATCACTGGGAAATGATATGCATTAAATTCCCAACCTCACTCCCCGCCCCCCGCCCACCTTAAAATACACATAAGCTGGGTGCATACATTATTCTGAGGCAACAATGGCTCTGAGTGTACATTTATTCATTCTGCTGTGTCACTGTCTCCCTGGATCAATATCTGCATGGAAAGTGCTAACTTGGAGCAGAGACTCCTCCTTCCTCTTGTAGAAGAGAAGGGTCTCGCTGGACTGGGGCAAACACCTGTGCATTTACCATGTCTCTTTTCCTCCTATTTTCACTTCCTGCATTAGCTGAGACTGACCCAATTTTTGAGATGGATTTAAGACTGAAGGACTTAGATCTTATTTATTTTTTCTTTCCACTCTGTGCAAAATTTCATTTTAAAATGAGAAAGTAATCATGTTCTCAGTGGATTGGGCCATGTAGGCTGAGCCCAAGTTTAAAAACATTTAAGAGATTTGGGATGTTTACCAAACTTGCAAAATCATACGGTCTTGAATAAACCACTGACCATCTTGGGTTTTGCATTCTTCATCCATAAAGTGAGGCGGTTAGACAAAATGCTTCCTAGTTTGCTCCCTAGCACTAAGGTCCTGTGCTTTTCCCACTGAAAATTGAACTTAGCTTTAACGACCAGAGGTGGAAGGACACTCCAATACAAGGTGAGGACTTTTTTGAGCTCTCATCCCTTTGCCAAGAGTGGTTCTGTAGAGTTTAGCATACGAATCTGGGGAAAGACTGCATTCCAATAGTTTCAGTCTGTGTGTCCTTGGGCAAGTCACTTAACGTTTTTATTTTTTATTTCATTTTTTTAAAAGATTTTATTTATTCATTTGACAGAGAGAGAAAGAGAGAGAGAGAGAGAGAAAGAGAGAGAGAGAGAGAGAGAGAAAGAGAGAGAGAGAGAGAGAGAGAGAGATCAATCCCAAGACCCTGGGATCATGACTCGAGCTGAAGGCAGATGCTTAACTGACTAAATCACCCAAGTGTCCCTTGCTTAAACATTTTAAACCATATCATGATTTGAAAAACAGGGATTAAAAATTTACTTCCCTTTAGGATAAATACCCAGTAGTGCGATTGCTGGGTCGTAGGGTAGCTCCATTTTCAACTTTTTGAGGAATCTCCAAAGGTAGTGTTCCTCAGGGGCACGTGCACCCGAATGTTTATAGCAGCAATGTCCACAATAGCCAAACTATGGAAAGAACCTAGATGTCCATCAACAGATGAATGGATAAAGAAGATGTGGTATATATATACAATGGAATATTATGCAGCTATCAAAAGAAACGAAATCTTGCCATTCGCAACAACATGGATGGAACTGGAGGGTATTATGCTGAGCGAAATAAGTCAATCAGAGAAAGACAATTATCATATGATCTCTCTGATATGAGGAACTTGAGGGGCAGGGTGGGGGGTTGTGGGGGGTAGGGAGGGAAAAATAATGAAACAAGATGGGATGGGGAAGGAGACAAACCATAAGAGACTCCTAATCTCACAAAACAAACTGAGGGTTACTGGGGGGTGGGAGGGTAGGGATAGGGTGGATGGGTTATGGACATTGGGGAGGGTTTGTGCTTTGGTGAATGCTGTGAAAGATGTAAGCCTGATGATTCACAGACCTGTACCCCTTGGGCAAATAATAAAAATAAAATTAAAAAAAAAATTTACTTCCCTGAGGAGTTGTGTATTAGATGATGTAATGCATGTTAAGGTCTTAGCATGGCTCTGATAGATACGCAGTTAATTCTCAATGAGTGTTAGTCAGGATCTCTGTTCTTCATGTCTCCTCTATGTTCTGGACAACCTTGAATAGGTTTTCTTTTTCCTTTTTTTCTCCCTCCCTCCCTCCTCCCTTCCTTCCTCCTGTCCTCCCTTCCTTCTTCCCTTCCTTCCTCCCTTCCTTCCTTCCTTCCTTCCTCCCTTCCTCCTCCTTTCCTTTCCTTTCCTTTCCTTTCCTTTCCTTTCCTTTCTCTTTTCCTTTCCTTTCCTTTCCTTTCCTTTCCTTTCCTTTCCTTTCCTTTCCTTTCCTTTCCTTTCCTCCCTCTTTCTTTTTCTCTTTCTTTCTCTTTTTCTTCCCACCAGGTTTCTGCAGGAGGAGCAAGAGATTGGCTTAGATTTCTTTTTTTTTTTTAAATTAAAAAAAATTTTTTTTTGCCCCAGGAGTACAGGTCTGTGAATCATCAAGCTTACACCCTTCACAGCACTCACCATAGCACAAACCCTCCCCAATGGCCATAACCCATCCACCCTATCCCTACCCTCCCACCCCCCAGCCACCCTCAGTTTGTTTTGTGAGATTAGGAGTCTCTTATGGTTTGTCTCCTTCCTGATCCCATCTCGTTTCATTATTTTTCCCACCCCACGCCTCACGACCCCCCACCCTGCCCCTCAACTTCCTCATATCAGAGCCCTACATTCTGAAAATTTGCTTGTTTTGCCAGTGGGGTCTATGTTTGTAAGATACTCCTGTAAGACTTTGTCCTGAAACATTTCCCAAAGTTCATATGACTTGCAGGACACTAGCCAAGTGGGAGATATGGGAGAAAAGATATCTGTGGTTGTCTGTATCCCCTCTGGTGTTTTGTGAGGAGTGGACACTTATAAAAGATTATCTGGTGGGTTGGGAGGGGAGGAATGACAGTTTGAGAACTGGAGAGAAATGTTGCGGGTCTTGTGCAGTTTTTTGTACCTGTGTACCTTTGTACCTGCACAGACAATTTCTAGGGAACCTGTTTCTGACCTAGCATCCCTACCTGGCCCCTTCCACCTGTCAGCCATACCCTCCCTCTTCTCAAATCACTCTCCTCCGGCCTTCTAAATGTTTGTAGGCAATGCTCGAATTTGGCCACCAGGATTAGGTGTCAATTTCCGCTACACTTTTTTTCTACTTCTTCTCTTCCTTCTGATGTCCAACAGTGTGATACCCCTCCCCCACCTTTTCCATCAGTAGTCTCCCCCTAAAAAACATAATTATTCACTGGCCTCTCCACAAAGGTGGGTCATAGTAAATTCAGTCATTTTAAGCTAACCCCTAGAATTAAGAGAAGTCGGGAAACACGACCTAGGGTAGTGATTCTTTTCCCCCCAAATTTAAAGTTTTATTTAAAAATATTTTTTGATTTATAAAAAGTTACAGAGATAGTACAGAGAGTTTCCTATATACTCCTCATCCAGTTTGACCTTTTGTTGACATATTACAGTACTAGAATGGCTCCAAATAAAGAACCAGCATTGGTACATTACACTGTTAATAGTTAAATTGCATACTTGGTGTAGATGTGCTCAGTTTTCCCCCAGTTGTGTCATTTCTGTTCCAGAATCCCATCCAGAATACCACATTACATTATTCACCATATCGCCTTGGTCTTTCCTGTTTTTTTTGACAGTTTCTCAGACTTTTCTTATATTTAACAAAGTTGGAAGTTTTGAGGAATACTGGCCAAGTATTTTATAGACTATTACTCAATTAAAAAAATAGAAACTTTATTGAGAGTTTACATACTACAGAGTGCAGGAGTAAAGTATGTATTTTTAGTATAGTCACAGATGTTTGCAACTATCACCACAGTCAATTTTAGAATATTTTCATCACCTCAGAAAGAAACCCTTTGGCTATCACCTTTCCATATTGCCATTCTCCCTTGTCCGAAGCAACCACTAATCTACTTTCTATTACTATGGCTTTGCTTCTTCCTGACATTTTCTATACATGGAATTATATAATGTATAGTCTTCTGGGACTGGCTTCTTTCCTTCAGCATAATGTTTTTAAGATTCACCCATGGCCAAATAAAATGCCATTGTTTGGCTATACCACATTTTATTTATTCATTCATCGGTTGATAGACATTGGGTTATTTTCGCCTTTTGGCTATTATGAATCAAGGTATGATAAACGTTCATGTACAAATTTTTGTGTGGACATATGTTTCATTTCTCTTAGTATATACCTAGGAGTAGAATTGCTAGCTCATATGGTTACTTTATGTTTAATCATTAGACAAAGTGCCAGACTGTTTTCTAAAGTGATGTTTTAAATTCCTACTGGCGTATGAAGGTTCCAATTTATCCATATCCTCACTAACACTTGTTATAATCCACCTTTTTTATTGTATCCATCCTAGTGGGTGTGAAATGGTGCCTTCTTGTGGCTTTGTTTTGTATTTCTCTGAGGACTAATGGTGTTGAATATCTTTTATTGACCATTCGGCTGTTCTCCTTGGAGAGATATCTATTCAAACTCTTTGCCTCTGATTTTAAAATTGAGTTATTTGGGCCAACAGACACATGATTTCGTGTGCCAAAATCATTCGGCATCAGGAAAATACAAATCAAAACCACAGTGAGATACCACCTCACACCAGTCAGAATGGTTAAAATCAACAAGTCAGGAAACGACAGATGTCCATCAACAGATGAATGGATAAAGAAGATGTGGTATATATACACAATGGAATACTATGCAGCCATCAAAAGAAACGAAATCTTGCCATTTGCAATGACACGGAAGGAACTAGAGAGTATTATGCTAAGCAAAATAAGTCAATCATAGAAAGACAATTATCATATGATCTCTCTGATATGAGGAAGTTGAGGGGCAGGGTGGGGAGTCGTGAGGCGTGGGGTGGGAAAAATAATGAAACGAGATGGGATCGGGAAGGAGACAAACCATAAGAGACTCTTAATCTCACAAAACAAACTGAGGCTGGCTGGGGGGTGGGAGGGTAGGGATAGGGTGGATGGGTTATGGCCATTGGGGAGGGTTTGTGCTATGGTGAGTGCTGTGAAGGGTGTAAGCTTGATGATTCACAGACCTGTACCCCTGGGACAAAAACAAAAACAAAAAAACAAAAACAAACAAACAAAAAAACCATTTACTCAAGAATATAATGAATGTGAAGTATTAAAAAAATCAGATTATTTGTCTTTTTCTTAATGAATTATAAGAGTTCTTTATATATTCAGGACACAAGTTCCTATCAGATACATGGTTTGCAAACATTTTCCTCCATTCTGTGGGTTATCTTTTCACCATATTGATAGTGTCCTTTGAAGTGCAGCTCTTCTAAATTTGACATCCAATTTACGTATTTGTTTCTTTTGTTGCTCATGCTTTTGTTGTCCAAGTTAGAATTCATTACCAAATCCAAGTCATGTAGATTTGCTGCTATATTTTATTCTAAAATTTTATTATTTTGGTTTTTACATTTAGGCCTTTGATCCATTTTGTGTTAATTTTCGTATATGGTATAAGGTAAGGATACTATTGCATCCTTCTGCACATATCTATTCAGTTGTTGCATTTGTTGAAAAGACTACTCTTTTCCCATTGAATGGTGTTGGCATTCTTTTCAAAAGTCAGTTGGCCAGAGACACAGGGGTTTATTTCTGGACTCTCGCTTTTATTTTTAGATTTTTAATTGGTTAATTTTTTTAAGAGAGAGAGAGAGAGAGAGAGAGAGAGAGAGAGAGAGAGAGAGAGAGAGAGAGAAAAGGGGGAGAAGCAGAGGGAGAGGGAGAGAGAGAATCCCAAGCAGTCTCCATGCCCAGCATGGAGCTTCAGGCGGGGGTCCTTCTCACAACCCTGAGATCATGACCCACACTCAAGTTGAGAGTTGGACACTTTGACTGAGCTACCTAAGTGCCCCTGGACTCTCACTTTTATTCCATTGATCCCTGTGTCTCTCTATATGCTAGTATCCCACTGTTTTGATTACTGTTGCTTTGTGATAGGTTTTGAAATTGGAAAGTGTGGGTCCTCCAACTTTTTATTTTTTGAGGTAGATTTGACTATTCTGATCCCTTCCAGTTCCCTGTGAATCTTAGGATCAGCCTGTCAATTTCTATGAGAAAGACAGATAGGAGTCTTTCAGTATATAAATTACATTGAAAATGTAGATCAATTGGGGGTATATTGTTATCTTAACAATATTAAATCTCCCTATTCATGAATATGGGGTGATTTCCCATTTATTTAGACCTTCAATTTCTTATAATAATGTTGTATAGCTTTTAGATTAAAAGGTTTCTATTTTTTTATTTATTCTTAAATAATTTATTTTCTTTGAGAGAAGCTAAGAGAATAAAGGGCAAGTATATTTGTATAGCCTTTGTTATATTAACCTTGTTATTTTTTAAAATTTCTGATTCTTTGCATTTGTTCCTGTGAATCAGAGTTACCAACTGAAACTTTCTTTAGCCCCAAATAGTTCTGCTCCCACCCACCTCCTTTTTGCTGTTATTGGGAAATATATTGCTTTTCTATATGTTGCAGCCTTGCCAATACACTACATGAATATTGTTTTATGTGATTGAGTTTAAAATCAGTTAAGAGAAGGAAAGACAATAAATACACACGTATGGTATCTTTTATAATTACATAATTACTTTTGCCAGTGCTCTTTATTTTCTAATATGGATTTAAATGACTATTTTGGGCCATTTGCTTTCAGCCTAAAAAATGTCCTTTAGTATTTTTTGTAAGGCAAGTCTGCTAGCAACAAAATCTTTGTTTTTGTTTATCTGAGAAAGTCTTTATTGCACACACCCCCCAAAATGATTTTATTACTTGTTTGAGAGAGACAGTGTATGAACACAAGCAAGAGGGGAGGAACAGAGGGAGAGGGAAAAGCAGGCTCCATGCAGGTATATCCCAGGACTCTAAGATTATGACCTGAGCTGAAGGCAGATGTTTAACTGACTGAGCCACTCAGGTGCTTCTGGATATAGGATTCTTGTTTGAAAGATTTTTATTTGAATACTCTAAATATGTTAGCTCATTGCCTTCTGGCCTCCCAGAACCCTTTTGAGAACTCAACTCTTCATCTTATTAGAGTTTCCTTATGAATGATGTGTTGAGGTGTCATTTTTCTCTTGCTGATTTTAGGATTTGTCTTTAGCTTTCAGCATATTTACTATTTGTGGATCTCTTTGTTTGTGCTAGGCGTTCATTGTGCTGTCTTGATGTGTATAGATTACATATTTTTTCTGCTCCTTTTCTCTACTGCATTTACTGGGACTCCCATTATGCATATGTTGGTGCAGTTAACGGTGTCCCATATGTCTCTGATGCTCTGTTCATTTTTCATCTTCTTTTTAAAAATTTTCTTCAGATTGCATAAACTCTCTCAATCCATCTTTAAGTTTGCTTATTCTTCTACCAGTTCAAATCTGCTGATGAGCCCCTCTAGTGAATTCATTTCAGTTATTATCCTTATCAGCTCCAGAATTTTCATTTGATTCTTTTTAAAAAAATAATTTCTATCTTTTTATTGATATTCTCCATTTGATGCAACATTGTCAGTATATCTTTTGCCTATTTAAATAGGATTTCCTTGTTTTATGAGTATATTTATAATGGCTACTTTGAAGTCTTTATATCTAACATCTGGTTACTTTTGGTCAATTTCTGTGCCTGTTTTATATAAAGCACTAAAGGTCATTCTTTATTGTTTCTTTGCATAGATCATAATTTTTTGTTAGAAAGCAGGCATTTTAGATAATGTAGCAGTTCTAAGTGCTAGTCTCTTCAGGCATAGTTATGTTTATTTGCTTGTTTACTTGTTTAGTGACTGGCTAGATTATTTTAGTGACACCTATTTGCCCTCACCCTCTGCCCCCTCCCACAGTGTCAAGTCTCTGATGCTGCTCTTGGGGGGTGCAGTGCTCACTCTCATCCTGGGATGACTGTGGTTTTGGCTGGGCTCTCCTTGACTTTCTTTTCCTGACTACACTTAGCTATTAAATTCAATTAATTGCTGGCTGATTGCTCTGTTGTTTTCAACAATGCCCTGAGGCATAAATCGCTTCACAGAATAATCCAATCAAATTCAGGCTCCTTTGAAGGGAAAATTCTGAGGTCAGGTGTTTGCAATTTGTTCTTACCCCAGGAGGGTAAGATGTCTCTTTCACCTGTTTCTCTACAGTAAACTAGTTGTCCTGCAGCTTACTCTGTATCTCCAATGACTCTATCAATCTTCTCCCAACTGCCTTTCACCATATAACTTCCACTATTTTGAGAGCAGTCTTAGGTTTGAATTTCTTCATAACCTATTGCAAATGTCAGTTTCTTTGGGGAAGGATTTGGAGCTTTCTATTCTATGGTCTACTACTTCCCCAGGCAAATTCTGTGAGCCACAAATGTGGTGCTGGAGGCAGGGACAATGGTGTGCTCCTTTCTGAGGGATACCCCTGCTTTAGAAGCTGGATGGTTGGTGGATGGGAAGGGTAGGAGCTCCAGGTCTCCTCAGCTTGCCTCTCTTGGCATGAAACTGAGCCCAGCAAATATACCTGGGGACACAGTATTCTCAGCAGCACTGTGACCAAGACAGAGCCTCTGTGCCATGACTTGGGGCTGGGTAGAAGAAGGGTACCCACAACTCTTGGCCACATTCACCTGGTACTTAGCTTTATCAGTGGTGGCTGGGGGAAGGTGAGAAATGCGACTGTCCTGCCCGTCTCTGGGAAACGGTCTCTGACTGATAGTTGGAAGGAGGAGGAGTTCTTTGTTCTTGGCCACAGCAGTCTGGAGTGGAGTCTACCTCACCGAGCCAGGAGATGGGAGGAAGGGTGTCGGTCTTGGTTCAAATACTTCTACTTCTTATAATTCTTATGGAGTTTTAGTAGATTTTTGTGAATGAATTCTTCTTCCTTTGCTATATACCAGTAGAAACTTTAAATCATGTTTTCAAAAATAACTTTAACCAGTTTTGCCTGAGGAGTGGGTCTGTAGAGCTCTTCCTACTGTCATGCCTCGAGTGTAATTCCTTAACTCTAGGGAGTGATTATCTGTGGGAGAGCAGATCAGGATGCCCTGTTCAGCAACAGAGAGAGTAACCTGTGCATGAGCTATGAGTATTAGTGTGACATTTCCCACGGCTGTGTTGGGATGGAAAGAAGGCTAAATATAACTGGGGTTCTTTCCTGCAATCAGGAAGGTGCTTGCAGAGAGAAACAGATATACTGCCTATGCAGTAAATGCCCTTTGATCCAAAGTAGATGAAGAATACAGCTTTTTAGTTAATTTAAATTTATGTAGGGAATTAAGAGAACAGCTTCTGTGATCAGACTGCCTGGGTTGTTGTTTTTTTTTTTTTCTTGGCTTTACCTCTTCTTTGCTGCCTGACTTTAGGTAAGATACTTAACCTTCTGTACCTCTGTAAAATGGGATAATATAATAGTTTCCACTTTAATAAATGTCAGCCATCATGCAGGTCATATACATTGTAGGCTTTTGAGTTTTGTTAGATAAATGGAATTGTCTAATGATAAACATGGAATATCAGTTTTCAAAGAAATAATTAATAATGTATTCAATTATGATCAGTGTAGTTAAGTGTGTCTGGGGTGATTCAGAAAGCACTTAAGCACTTTACAGGAACCCAGCATCATGCCTTTGAGAGGAAGAGGTGAGGGAGATGGATTGAATCCAATCTGGCCCAGTGACATACCCCAGAAGTTAATTTTGTAATGACCTCTTAAAATCTACTTAGCTTACTTACCCCTTTTCTCTTTTCTAAAACAGGAATGCCAAAGGTATGAAGGAAAAAACCCTCTATTGTTTGGGTGCTTTGTATACGGCATTTTGTTATGTTACAAACACAACAACAGGTGTCAGAGCCTTTCCTGAGGAGTTGGATTAGAAGAGTTATAAGGTGTCCTTCCATCCCGAGAGAGTGCAGTGCTTTGTATCAGCCTCACCAATACTTCTCCCTCCCAGGTCTCATCACTACGCTGCCAAGAAGCACCCCCACAGAGCCACTTTAGTGAGCTAAATCTTACTTAGTGAGAGTAAATCTTACTCTTACTCCTTCTGTGATCATCATAAATTCATCATTTCCAGCTGCTTCTGAACTCATTTCTACCTTCCTTTTTTTGTGCTTTACAAATTGTGTAGCTTGGGGGTAGCAAGGGGATAACTTCAGTAAGGAAGCTATTGCCAAAAACATAAAATGAAAGAGCCACTTTTCTTTGTTTCAAATCCACCATCTCAGAGGATTTCTTTCTTTATTTTAAATTACATCTCCTAATTAGGTCATGCCATTGGAGGTGACCTACATTTCAGAAGCCAACAAGCAACAACAGAGAAGCAGGGAAATGGGTGGGAGACAAAAAAAGCATGGCTTCAAAATGGCTTCAAGTGCAGCTTTTCTCAAGTGATTTGCTTGTGATGGAAGTTTCCATAAATTTGATCTTTAAATGAGAGATATGTTTGTTGGCTCAATGCAATATTCGGAAAGCTTATCTATCAGGGTACATACACAGTAGTGAGATAAAATCATGGGGCATGGTTGAGGATGCAAAGAAATGTAAGAAATGATACTTACCCTCAAAAAGTTTGCAACCTAGTTGAAAAGTAAAGATTTTCCCAAGAAGAGTTAAGAAATATGAGCTTAATATGATAATAAGAGTTTTATTATTTATCTATTGCTGTTGAAAAATTTGCCCCATCACCTAGTGGGTAAAATAATAGATATTTATTATCTCATATACTTTCTGTGGCCTTGGAATCTAGAAGTAGATTAGGTGGGTAGTTCTGGTTCAAGGACTCTTACAAGATTATAGTCAAGATCTCAGCCAGGGCTACAGTCATTTGAAGGTTTGACTAGGGTTGGACGATATGGTTCCAACTTGGCTCACTCTCATAAAGGGGGAGTTGGTGATGACTGTTACCATGTGTACTTCTCCACAGGGTTTCCCGGATGTTCTAAGGACAGGGGACCTGGCTTCTCCAAGAGTGAATGGTCCAAGAGAAAACACTACAGTCTTTTACAAACCAGCCTGAGAAACCACACATCATTTCCATCATATGCCATTGGTAACACAAATTAGCCCTCTCAATAGGAGGGGGCCACACATACACTAGGGTATTAGTGTATATACTGCACTAGGGCAGCACTATGGGGAGGCTGGCTACTACTGGGGCCAAGTGATTTGCTAGAAATTAGGATCTACAGAAGTTGAGAAGTAAAAGAGGGTGACCATGGATAGGAGTGGTGGGATTGTGCTTCAGGGCTGCCATGACAAATTACTAAAAACTGGGTGATTTAAAACAACTGAAGTTTATTCTATCACAGTTATGGAGACTAGATGTCCAAAGTCAAGCTATTGCAGTGTTCGCTCTGAAAGCTCTAGGGGAGGAACTTTGCTTGCATCTTTCCTGGCTTCTGATGAATGCATTTCTGTCTGTCTTTACGTGGCATTCTTCTCCCTGTGTGCCTCTATGTCTTCACATGACCTTCTTATAAGGATATCAGACATTGGATTTAGTGTTCACCCTATTAGTATCATTTCATCTTAACTAATTACATCTGCAAAGACCCTATTTCCAAATAAGGTCTTTCACAGGTACCAAGGGTTCAGACTTCAACATATATTTTTTAAGAACACAATTCAACCCACAACAAGTGATCAGGAAAAGGAGTCACGAAGAAACAGGATGGGACTGTCATGTGTGGTTAAGATTTAGATGGAAAAAAAAATAACATTCTAGATGGGTGAGGTGTGATTGAAAAAGAAGAGGATAAGGGGAAGAGGAAGGTAAGAAACCATGATTTTTATTCAATGAAATCAAACACAAATAGGTCAGTCTGACTAGCAAGGAGGTTTGTGTGTGTGTGTGTGTGTGTGTGTGTGTGTGTGTGTGTGTTGTGTTGTGTTGTGTTGTTTTTTTTTAGGTAGGCTTCCAATGCAGGACTTGAACTCATGAGATCGAGACCTGAGCCAAGATCAAGAGTCAAATGCTTAACCTACTGAGTCACCCAAACACCCACAGAAAGGAGTTTTTATGTGAGGAAAGTGGTGGGACTTTAGTTTGAAAAATTAGGCTATGAATATATTCTGTAAGGTCTTACAAGATATGCTAAGATATTTGAACTTTATCCTGTTGGCAATGGTTTTTCTTTTATTCTTTTTTCCCTCTCCTCCTTCCCTCCCTCCCTTTTCCCTCCCTTTCCCTCCCTTTCCTTTCCTTCCCTTCCCTTCCTTTCCCTTCCCTTCCCTCCCCTCCCCTCCCCTCCCCTTCTCTTTTCTTTCTTTCTTTCTTTCTTTCTTTCTTTCTTTCTTTCTTTCTTTCTTTCTTTCTTTCTTTCTTCTTTCTTTCTTTCTCCCTTTCTCTCTCTCTCTCTTTCTTTCTTTTCTCTTTCAGAAGACAACTGCACTTTTAAATTTTTATTATATTTATTGAGGAATAACCTAATATATAAAAGTGCACAAATCTCCATAAATATTTCTTAACATACATATGCACACATACACATTCATGTAAATACCTCCAAGATTAAACTATAGAACAATTCCAACATTCCAGAAGGTGCCCTTTGTGCTTCTACCTAAGCCAGTATTATATCTACTACTGTAATCTGTTCTTAAATTTCATATAAATGGAATCATCCTGTATATGCTCTTTTATGTCTAGTTCCTTTTGCTTCTTATTGCCTGTGAGATTTATCCACATTGTTGTGTGTGGCAGTAGTTGGTTCCTTTTTTTACTGTATAGTAACCCATTGTATGAATACCTAACATTTTATTTATACTTTTCACTATTGATGGACACCCTTAAGACTTTTTAAAGTAGGAAATGGCTCAAAGAAAAGAAAAACTATTTGTGGCTCCTGTTGCTGGATAAATGAAATCACTGTAGGTGGGTTGAATTGATAGAGGAGGGTCTCTAAAACTTTAGGGTGTACAAATATCACATGGAGGAAGCTTATTAAAAATTCAGATCCCTGAGAGTCAACACCAGGTATTTTAAGATCGAAGTCTGGGGTCTGGAAATTCTACGTTTTTAATAAGCTCACTTGGTGATTTTCTTGGAGGCGATTTTTGGACTGCCCTTTGAGAAATACTTCGGAAGAGGTTGGAATTTAGGAGATAGGAATTACACAGTCAAATAATTATTTTTTAACTGATGTGTTTAAGGATCACCTGAACCAGGATGTTGGCCTTGGGAATGGAAAGGAAGGGAGGGCTGTAAGATGGAAAAGACAGAAGGAAGACTCAACAGGCATTGTTGACAGACTGCCAGTGAGGAGCGCGGGAAACAGATGAGTCTAAAATGGCTCTGAAGTGTCATGCCAGGATGACTGAAAAAAAGGTGACATCATTTACAGAAATAGGAAAGTCAAGCTAAAGAACTTATTTTATGAAGCTGATTGGTTCAGGGCAGCCCTGTTGTTTGAGAACATGATGTAGACTTGTGATGACATTTGGAGGGTCACTGAGGACGCTGTGTGGAGGGTCACTCTTGTTTTCTGATCAGACTGCTGCCATCTTGTTGAACTTAATGTAGTCAAGCTCCTAAAACTACAATTTTTAGTGGTACTCTTCAAAGTTTTTCTGGTCTTTTCTCTGCTGCTAACCAAACCAATCCAGAAAGGAAGCCAGGTATAATTTTGCTTCAAAGTTTCCAGGTAGACCCAAGATTTCTTTTGGCATTTTCTAGAGATTTTTCTGAGTATCCCTGTAGCTTAAAAATGTGAAGATTTAAAATTTTTGCTAAAATGTAAGTAAGGTTCTGGTTGTTCTTTAACCATCTTGTTTTTGTTACCAGTTATTCCATAAAACCCCCTGGCTGCACATATTCCTTCACACATAGGGTTGAGAGCCTCCCTCTCCTACTAATCTTTTCTTCTTCTTGAGGATATATGAAGCCNTAAAAATGTGAAGATTTAAAATTTTTGCTAAAATGTAAGTAAGGTTCTGGTTGTTCTTTAACGATCTTGTTTTTGTTACCAGTTATTCCATAAAAACCCCCTGGCTGCACATATTCCTTCACACATAGCGTTGAGAGCCTCCCTCTCCTACTAATCTTTTCTTCTTCTTGAGGATATATGAAGCTGATTCCATTAGTCTTTCTGTGTGGGTCCAATTTCCCAAGCCTTTAATCATTTTTGTGCCTCTCATCTGGAAATATGTGATTACATGCTTGACTAAGAGGAGCATTTGTTTTCACAATACTGCATGGGCATTACTGGAAGTGCTGGAGGAACGTAATCTGCAGAGGTGGCTCACTTTCACCAGGGATGTGTTCCCTCAAACATGTGGATGTAAAATCACCCCTCTCGGTGAAACTGAATGATACTTTCCCCTTTGCTTGAATTACCATCTCAGCAATGCTTTCAGTTTATTTCTTACTGACCTTCTCTGAGCTCTAACCTCCAACACTTTAATTGTGAAGTATGTTCCTCTTTCTAAATTGTTAATGGTCACAACTATCCTTCCGCTCCTACAAAAACATGATAAAAATAAGTATTAAAATTGTTTTTTATCATGATGTAGCAATTATCACTTCCTCAAAGCTTGGATTTATCTAACTGGGAATTTGTAAAGTCACTTTAAGTCAAGGCTAGTGAAAATACCAGAGGGTCAAAACTCTGGCAAGAGTCTGGGTAGCAGCTAAAGGCCACTAATTCAAAATGAAAGGATGTTGAGAATGACCCAGCTTCTCCTTACCTCAGAAGATTTGTATGCCCCACCCCACCTTTTATGGAAGAGAGGACTCAGTCCTCCTGGTGGAGCTGGGTAGGCTTATACAAGTAGATGGGAAGGGGGGTGCTCAGCAAGCAAGACTGGCTTTCACGTTCACAGAATTACTTAAATTTGTGAATGGTCAAAGCAATGTATAAGTATCCTTTTGCCTGCTCCTCTGAGTATTTGAAGAATTATAAGGGCGATTTCAGTTGGCACAGTATTTGCAGCCCAGAGAGGTTAAATTAACAGTAAAGATGACATTGCAAGTAAGTGACAGGGTTAGAAAAAGAACCAAAGATTGCAGATGTAGTGTGTTCTTGCCAGAAACCAGGAGGGTCACGATCATGGTAATGTCAGGTTTGATAAATATGTTTCTCATCCGCACAGCATGGATACATGCTGTAGTCTTGACTCCTCACAACCATCAGCGTTTCTTGCCTCCACTTGGAGAAAGCATTACATACCCATTTCTCAGGAAAGTACGATAATTTATAATAGAATATAAAGAGGCAGCAGAGCCAGAATTGGGAATGACATTTAGTTTTCCTGCCCATTCCTGTGAGATGACAGGGTATTTATCTATTACCTCTTCTGGTTGTCCATGTTATATCAGTGTTTTCCCCCCAATCCGAATTTCAGCACTGGGCTTTGTTTCCCCATTTATGAACTTCCTTGTCTTGCTCACCAAAGAGATTCTGGTTTCCAGGCAGAAAAATGGTCTGGGTGAAGATGGCAGAGCTCTGTGTTGCCCACGTGGAATCAGATCAGGGTGCATTGGCTTTGGTGCATTTCTTGAAGAAAGTTCAAGCCAAGTGAAAACGTTCCACTTCTTAATTCTGGCAGCAGAATGAGAATTTCGCTTTTACAACGTCCTCACAAATCCGAGTCATGCTCCGAGGTAGTTGCAGAATGTGTTTGTTTTGAACCAGGTTGTTTTGCCAAAAGCCAGTCTCTTCTAGGGAGTGAGGCTGTCTACACTTTTGGCAAACGGTTCATCTAACTAGAACCATGGACATCTCCTCCGGGGAATCCCTGGCTCTGTGTGACTGCGTTATGGGTAAGCTGAATAAATATACACTGGAGGACATTTCGCTCAGAGAGACCATGGGTTTCCCCCTTCCTTGAGTGACAACTTTTGTTCACCACACAGCATGAGAAGGTGAAGACTCTTCTTACGATTATGAGTGCCCATTTCCTTGAGTTTCTGAAAAATACAGAGGGTTCTGCTCCCCTGCTCCCCTACTTAAACCCTATGCAGTGCTTTGGGTCAGCTGTGTTTGGTACAGAGCTATCTTAGCTGTAGTTTTACTATTATTTTTTAAATAAGATTTTGATTGAAGCATAACTTACATACAGAAAAATGCAGAAATCCTAGACATATAGCTGGATGAATTTTCACAAAGTGAAACCAGACTGTATAAGCAGTCTACAGATGAAGAAACAGAAGATACCAGGTTCTCCAGAAGATCCCTCATTACTCTCCCTCCCCCACCTCTTTCCCCCAAGGCTTACCACTGTCTGGACCTCCAACACCATAGATTATTTTTGTTTCTTTTAAAACCTTACAGAAATGAAATAATATACTGTTCCTCACAGGTGTGGCTTCTTTTGCCCAACATTATGGGTGTGACATTCATTTGTGTTGTGAGGTTAGTAATAGTTCACACACTGTAATTTCTGTTTAGTATTCCATTGTCTGTATACAGCAAAATTTGTTTACCTATTTCATTTTTCATGGGCATTTGGGTGGTTTTAGCTTAGGATTTTAGCTCTCTTTTAGTGTGCCTCTCTCTGTGTACACAGAGTGTACACAACTGTCCCATTAATGTGTGTGTGTAATGTGTGATCTCATTCTTTGTAGAAATAGAGCTGCCAGAGGGCTTTGGTTGCAGGGCTTATACCTGATAGCAAATATTCTGCTTTCAGGTATACCTACTGTCTATACATGAGCTCATCAAGTTAGTTATGTGAAGTTTGGGTTTGGAGAAAGTGGTTTCTGCAGATATAAGAAGTATAAATATGCTTATCAAAAATCTCCTTACATGTGGATATTTTGATGCTTTGTGATTTTCAGCTATGCATTAAGTATGTGTACGTAGAAAAAGGTTGAATTGCATATATTACCAGTCTACGTTACTCATGTAGAATTTGACCACAGCATACTTTCAGATGGTTGATATAGGAAACATTTTGACCTAAACTATGCTTTTTACCCATCTTAGTTGGGGGTCATCTTGCTAAAGTATATTCTCTTTATTATGTATTGCTTACTTTATAAGATTGAGCCTTTGCTTAAAAAATTGAAGGGAAGCATTTTTTGGAAAGAGCACAACTATATATAATATGTGTGACTTGTTGTATGCTTATCTAACATGAGATTTTACCTTTCATATTTTCAACCATTAGGAATGAAAACAATAGTTCATCTTTCTTCTCAGTATATGTAAAAATAAAAATATTAAAATTTTAAACTAGATTAATAACTACTCTTTCCTGACCCTGCTTAACTCCTAAAAAGTCCTCAATTACATTAGCCAGTATCACATAAGTAGCTGTGATAAATTATCCTATACGCCAACTGGAAGACGAACATCTTTCTTCCCAGGACAAAATGAGGCAAGCAGTGAAATTACCAAGAATACGTTTCCCCCTAAAATTACAAGCACTTTAATGGATTCAAAATATGTGAACAAACATTTGGAGAATAGTTGTATTTGTTTTGAGTAAAAGCGTGTTTACAAGAGTCACCCATGAACTACTAATGTAGTAATTAATTTACTACGCAGCTCTAGTTGGGAGAACGGCTTGAAATTGTAAAAATGTCTTATAAAGAATGATTTAATTTAACAATTTAACGTCAAGTATTATCCCCTTTAAACTCAAATTTATGGAAAACCCTTCTGTGTTGTCTCCACGTGCGTTGCATGGTAATTTAGTGAGGAAAGGAGCAACTTGAGGGGAGAGCCAGACCCCTCCACTTGGGAGGGAAACCACTCTGCTTTGTCACTGCTGCCCCCTTGGCCTTCTCAAGGGTTGCCCTTGCCCATCCATCCCCGTGTCCTACAACAAACTGAGAAGGTGGCTGGAGGAATGCAGGCCTACGTGTAGGTAACTTCCATCCACCTGGGCCTCTGTGGAATCAAGGGAAAGGGCCTTTTATGAGTGCCTGTTTTCATCTGGGTCAATGACCAGCTCTTATTCAGGAAATCCTAATGGAAAAATCCCGATCCACTTCCATTTTCTTATCACTCAAATAATTGGCCATGGGCAGCCTGAGTTCCCTCCACCACTGATCATGACCTTGGACAAGTCACTTAGTTGGCTTGATTCTGGAAATGGGGATAACCAGTCCTCCCTTCATTGCCTTGTGAAGCTCAAACAAAATAATGTCACTGGAAAGCTCTTTATATGAGTAAGTCATTATAATTTTTATTATACTTGAGTGAAAACTAGATTTTTTTTCCCCCAGCCTGAATTGTGCCAACTCTCCTGGCTCACTCGCCTCAGGTCCTTCATTCAGTTTGTAGAGCATCAATTTAGCCTATTTGTATTCTGATATTTTGCCTGTTTTTGGAATGGTAAAGATTGTGTTTTCTATGGATTATACACGGTTCTTATCCAGGCACTGCGGAAAAGCTTCATATATTTTTAAATAAACAATAACAAAAAAACTACTATTTTAATGAGCCAACACATGGTCTTTATGTGTTTTCATAGACAAAATGGAGAATCTAGCAGCTTTGTAAGGTTTTTTTTTTTCTTTTTTAGAAGCAATAACAAAATAAGAGAAAGGCTTCACAGTTTTGCTTCTATAAAATATAACAGGAATTTTACCTGGCCTCCAGCCAAAGGATGTAGTTAGGTGCAAATTAAGAGTAAAATAACTACTCTCTTATTCAGGTTCTCTTCTGTGGCTTCAAAAAGGTGTATGTGGGTGCAAGGAGAAGGGGCTTGAGGACTTGTCAGTGTTTTCTCCCTAAGGTTCCCATGTGGTTCCCATATGATTCCAGCTGATTCTCCCTGGAGGACTTACCCAGCTAAGTTTAGAGGCCCGGCTTGGGTTCTCACAAGGTTGGAAAGACCTATAATGCAGCTGTAAGTTCATGCTTTCAGTTTGGGTAGGAACGGTTGCTGCTGGGATGTGACTGCGGTTTGCCTTTCCCCTTCAGGTCCAGCGAGAGCAGGATGCTTTGCACTAGTTGCAAAGCTCTATGGGGCTTCTCCCCAGGACAGGAGCACAGGCCAACTGCTAAACCATTCAGTGTGCTCGTTTTTAAAAATGGAGCCACAACGTCATCCACCTTGAGGATTGTTCTGACCATTTGGTGAGATGACACTTACCAAGAGGTTAGTGCACTGTCTGGCTAAGATTAGCTTTTTACATTGTTTATGCCTGCCTCTTGTTTTTGCCTGTAATTCCAAGTTCCAGAACCCTGCTCAAGCAGCATGGGTCTCTCTTCTGAAGCTGTGCAGGACTGGTCCCACTGGGGAGTCACGGGAGAGGGAAAAGTCACCTCCCACACCGGTGCAAACGTTTGCACGATTCCAATCTTTGTCTTATTTCTGCGCATCCAGTACCCATCCTCCATCTCTTATCAACAGATTCACTTTTGTGAGCAGACGGTAGTTTCCAAGAGGCATGTGCATAATCTCCTGTAGGAACCGGCAGCCCCATTCTTTGAAGGGATGACTGGGAGCATAGTTTAAAAATAAACAACAACAATTACAATCATAGCAATAAATATTGGTTGGCCTGGCTGGGGTTCTTTCTTATATTTATGACAAGGGAAAGCAGGTGAAAGAAAGAAGGCAAACCTTTGCTTGGGCCTCTCCTGTGTGGGGAACCGGGGGACCCTTTCCCAATTGAAAGGAACAATGTTACTTGATCCTGGGTGAGACACAATGTGACAGTAACATGCCCCCAAATTTATAAATGTTGGAGGAAGTTGACAGCTGGTATTTTAAGGGAAGCTGATTTAGTGGCTAATTTTATTTATCTTGCTCCCTTTGCCAAGATCAGCTGCTTCTTTGCCCTGTGCCATTAAGTCCCAGGGGGTCCATAGGCAGCAATTTACAAATCTTCCCTTCCTGTGGCTAGGGTTCTCTCTACCACCGTGGATTTTTCATAGACAAAATGGAGAATCTAGGAGCCATACAACCAGAGCCATCTTTAATGTTTCATCAAAAGCTGTCCTACATGAGTATTTATTTCTATTTAACCCTGAGTGAAAGGCCCCAGGAGGCTGTAGCTGAGCAGATTTGGTTCAATATCTGCAAAGGAGTTTAAATAGGCTTACCAATGAGGAAACCTTCCTACATGAAGACAAAAAGTGAAGCTTGTTTCTGGTTGACCTTGGGACAAAGACAGGCTGGAAAACAGTTAATAACACAGCCAAGCAGCATGTATGCATGTCTTTGTGAGCATGGCCATGTGTAAACTGGCCAGAGGTAGAGGGAAGGAAGCAATATCCTCATGAAGTCTCCCTGGTTGTATTAGACTGAAAGGAGGAAGTGGTTTTTTTTTTTTTTTTAGAGCAGATTTTAAAAATCAACATTTCAGGGACACCTGGCTGGTTCAGTTGATAAAGTGGCCAACTCTTGGTTTTGGCTCAGGTTGTGATCTTAGGGTCATGAAACTGAGCCCTGCATTGGTCTCCACGCTCAGCATGGAGTCTGCTTGTCCTTCCCCCTCCCCCGGCTGGTGTGCACACACTCTCTCTCTCTCAGATAAACAAGTAAACAAAATCTTTTTTAAAAAAATCACCATTTCAAAAATTTTTGACTATCTGGTTTACATGAAATAATAACAGATGAATATGAAAATGGTATTGCTAGAAATTAACAGTTATATAATGGATATCCTGCTGTACAGCATTTATTAATAATGCACTATTATCTATTATCTTTAAATCTATCCAGGATTAACAGCTTTGCAGATTATGTAGTATCTAAGATTTTAGGGATAAAATCAATACATATATGCTGTGATGATCAATGATAACCAATTCGTTAAAAATAAATATGTAGCCAACTTTAGTTCGACCTTATTCTCCAGTGGTGCTGGTCTATTTCCTGCACTGTGCTGCCATGCTTGCATTTTAGGATGATGATGCCTTCATAATCTATGTCAATGTTGGGGAAAAAAGAAAGAAAAGAAAGGAAGAAAGAAAAAAAAAAACCCTCAGGATCTAAGCAGGGAAAAAATGAAAAACCTTCTCCAGGAGTTTCAACCTAAAGGAACAGAGCTTTCTATTGTCCTTGGGGTTTTGCTGCTGCATCTCCTGGCGCTGTGGGCTGGACAGTGATTGGTTTCCTTTGATAAAAAGTTCTACGGAAAAAGAATAGCTGAGTCAGAGAAGGCCACCAGGCTATGTGACCCAGCAGGCTTGGGGAGCGCTGGAGGAGTACAAAGAAAGAGAAGAGAAGCCACTGCCTCTGCTTCCTGCTGTCCCAAGGGAAAGCAGCTGGCCTGGAAAAGGTGGCTACCCGCTCCTCTCACATTTGGAAGGGTGTCCTTTTCTCTCCATTGCTACATGCAGGGCAGGGTAGAAAGGGGTTTAGCTTAGCTGAGGAGCAGTGCGGGAGTCAGGAGAGGTCTCTCAACCCCGAATCCTGTCCTGTGCCTCTTTGTCCTTGAGTTCTTCTTCTCAAGGGGACACTACCCCCTGATGTCAGATGATTATTTGTCTTCATCCCCTTCCACCTTTCCCTCCTGTTCTCTTTCCCTGTAATGCTGCGCTTTTGGCAAATATAACAAATACACAATCCATTTGCAGCCAGAATGCACAGAGTTTATGTGCATGTTGATTGTTTCTGAGGAGTGGATTGAAACCTCAGATTCTCGGTGCCCTTGAGCAAAAAGCTGAGCAAGTGGTGTGTTTCCACATTACATACTGTCGCAATAGCTAATTCCTAAGTTGCAGGATATTCATAATACTGGATTCTGGGGCTGCAGCTTAATTCTCTCTCTTTCATACGCATCACACACACTGTTCTGACCGAGTCTCAGCTTTCTGTTTAGACCGATAGCTGGTTTCACAGGGGTTAGAAGCTTGTGTTTGAGAAATGTGTTTTGCATCGATTAAAATTTCTTAAAGGACATGCTGCAATTGAATGACAGGCTATTTTTAAATTATTTACAAGCTCGACATTTTACTCAAAGCAAATTGTCAACTAAATCTAGTTATCATTTTATCTGCTGGACCCGTTCCCCCTGAGCATACCAACCACGGAAAAGATTATCCCCTCAATTTATTGCTTTAGCAATTCAGTGACATCTTCTTGGCACCCCCCCCCTCCTCGTACTCAATGGTGATAGAGAGGCATTGATGAGTTTTCGGGCATTTGTTTCCAGAATTCCCCCAAACACAGAATTTCAATTACATTATTGAAGAAGGTCATGATATGAAGGCTTTTCCTGGATTTAAAATTTAGCATAGTTCACTCTATTATGGAAAAATTAGAGATTACTTTTCCAATTACCTTTTCCCCGTGTTGTTAAGAGTAAAAGTTGACACTCTTTCCTTTGTACTCTTTTATTGGGTTTATATTTCTATTACTGTATCATGAATACAGTTCCACGCTCTTCTTCATCTCACTGCTTTTGCACTTCCGTTCCCTCTGCTGAGGACATTCTTCCCACTGATTTTTGCTTGGCTCTGTCCTTATTATCATTCAGGTCTAGTTCAAATATTAACTCCTCTGGGGATCTTCCTGGGCCATCCTATCTAATGTCCCCAACACCTTTCCCATGACTGCCATTACCACATTACCTACTTTATGTCATTCATCATTATTAAAAATATTCCTATTCATTAATTTATGATAATTGTTTATTTTTCTCAAAGAAGGTAAGGTCCATGAAAGCACGGATCTCATTTTCTCTTTTATTACTCTTTCCTAGTGCCTATAACAGTGCCTGGAATATAGTAGGCTCTCAATAAATATTTGTCACTCAAATGAAGGATAAGCATATGATTGTGATCAGGAGACCCAGATACATTTCTGTCTGTACTTTTGGTTTTCTGCATGATTCTGGACCAATCACTTTCCCTTTAGACCTCTTGATTTTCTGCAAGCCCGTAAGACTCTAGGTTTCAGGACCAAAGATATCTTAAAGTTAATGTAGTCATTCTGTTGATGAAGAAGTGGAAGCCCAGAGAGGTTGAATCTCTCAGCTCCTAAGTGGCAAACATGGGGTTTTCTTAGAGCAGTGGTTCTCAACTAGGACAGTTTAGCCCTCAGAGGACATCTGGCAATGTCTGGGGACATTTTTGGACATCATAACTCAGGGGGAAGGGAATGGTGTATTACTAGTATTTCGTGGGTAGAGGCCAGGGATGCTGCTGACCATCTTTGAAGATACATGACAATCTTTCTCAACAATGAGTTTTCCAGCCCCATTGTCAACAGTACTGACGTTGAGAGACTCTGATATATGCAGCAGTAATGAAATTTCTCCTTTCTAATTGAGGATGAATGAAGGTCTCCATGGAGAGTTGGGTTTTCAGGATTTCTTAATACAGCATATCAGTTGGCATTTTTTTGCACCTAATTTTTGAAAATTTCAAAATAAAAATAGCTCTACTATCTTTTGATTATAGAAATAATACATGTTTTTTTGTAAAAGAATTCAGGTGAAACACAAAGGTGTTAAAAAGAGAAAGAAAGTCACCTGTAATTCTAACACCTGGAGAGAAACATATGAATATATTGATGTGTATTTTTCAAGACTTCTTTTCTATGCATGCAGACATACAGTTATATTTTTGACAGAAGTGGAATAAAATATTTAATATATAATACATTATAATTTGCTTTATTCATTTAACAATATTTTGTGGGCATCTTATAAATATATAACTATGAAACTACATTGTAATTCCCAAAGATTTCATAACATTTTGTGCTATGTGTGATCCAATCTCCTATTGACGAATTTCTGATGTTTTAATATTATAAACAACCTTCCAGTGAATATTCTTGTTCATTCATTCTTTGTTCATGCTTAATTATTTCCTTAGGATGAATTAGTAGAGAGGGATTGCTGAGGCAAAGGAAATGGGATACATGTTGCCAAGTTGCTTGCCTGAAGGTTTGCCCAATCACTAATGGGAAACAAATAATTAGAAATCTCAGTATGCTAGAATTCTCTGTGTCACCTCACATTCAGATGAGAGATGCAATTTACAAGGCGAAAAAAATCATATTAGGCTTTTAATTTTTATCTTTTACACCCTTGTATCAGAAAAATTTCTTCCTATCTCCTACACTCATTTGCATTTGATTCCAGAAAAAATTGTCTCAGAGAAAAGAAAGGAACATTCACTGAGTTCTGCTATGTGCCATGCACTATATACTAGGAACTTGCATTCTTCCAACAACCTGAGTACTTACAGATGGGAGCACTGAGAATCAGACACCCTTCCTAAAGATCACAAACCTTATATCTGATAGAATCAGAATTTGAATGTAGTCCTTGCCTTTAAAAAATTTATAGTCTACTATAAGGCATAATGTTCCAGGGGCACATTCTTTCATCGATGTCATGTTTGATAAGTTTCATGTTCAAATTATGGTCCTAAGGATCCTAAGATTTTATACCTATAAAGAAATAATCAGCTATATTCAGGATATTGGATTTACCAAAGCAAGAAAGTAGACTAATATATATTTGAAAAATAATTTCAATAAATAATATTGAATATGAGAGATGTCTGATCTCTCTTTAGTGACCAAAAAATTAATCAGTTAATTGAGGGTGGTATTTGATAAATTTGTTTTAAAAGAACTCAGGATGCTTGTGTACCAATAACATGCAAGGTATACTGCTCAAGTCAATAACTATGACATAAATATAATTTCCATTAGAAAGCTGAGAAGCCAGGTGCCTGGGTAGCTCAGTCAGTTAAGTGTCTGCCTTGGGCTCAGGTCATGATCCCGGGCTCCTTGAACTGAGTCTCCCATCAGGCTGTCTGCTCAGCAGGGAGTCTGCTTCTCTCGTTCTCCCTCTGCCCCTCCCACCTTGCTTGTGCTCTCTCTCTCTAATAAATAAATAAATAAAATCTTTTTTAAAAAAAAGGAAAGAAAGCTGAGAAGCCAAGAAGAAAATCTTTGAGAGAATATTAGAGAATTTTCTTGTCTAAACATTTTTTTATGTCCTTGTATTCCCCGTCATCAGAATTCTTGTCTTCTCTTAACACTTAACAGTCTTCATAAAGGAGGATATCTAAATGTTCAACAAACTTATTACAAAGTGTTCAACCTTATTAATAGTTTGGGAAAATCTATATTAAAACCATAATGAGATACTGCTGCTTAGCTACCAGAATAGTTAGAATAAAAGCAATGACTGACAAAAAATTCCAAGTGCTGATGAGGATGTGGAGCAACTGGACCTCTCATATACTTATGAATATACATTGGTGCAATCATTTTAGGAAGGTGTTCGGCAGTATCTGTCAAGCTGAATGTATGTATATCTTATCACTTAGCAATTCCATTCCTAGACCTATACTCAATAGAAACACTTACATATATATACTAAAAGATATAATACAAGAACATGCATAGCGATTGTATTAATAATAGCACCCCCTCCAACCAAACACTCGTCAGTAATACAATGGATAAATAATTTGTGTTATATTCAATCAATGAAAATAACAAACTATTGCTATGTACAAATCACATATGAATCTTATAAGGGTAATGTTAAAAGGAAATAGACGCTGAAGAGCACATACTCTATAATTCCATTGACATAAAGTAGACAAACAGGCAAAACTAATACATGATACAGAAATTAGGTTAATGATCAGGGGCTGGAAACAGGGAGAGGACATGAGGGGGGATTCTTTGGTGCTGGTTACTAGGGAATTGTCACTTTGTAAAAATTCTTTGAGTTTTACACTTAGGATTTCTGTTCTTCTCTTAATGTATATTATACTTCAATAAATATTTATTTAAAAAATCAGATATTTACATGTTGTTGAGTACAAATATTAAAAGGCCTTATATAGTTCCCATAAAATAATACCACATATTCTTCATGAACATATGCATAAATGCATGTATATCTTTGGAGAGGTTATTAGCTGTTCAGCATATGTTGGCTCTCTAGAATCAAAGCAATTTTATTCAACTATCACAATTCTTCTGGCATTAGTGTGTAGTCAAATTGGAGATGAGATTGTTGAGTATATCCAAGTTTCCTAAGAGAGGGACTCTTAGCAATGGGGGTGTAGCACTAAATGGAGTTGAAATTATAAGTTGACCAAGAACTGAAGGATCCTTGAATACCAGTTGACCATAATCTCAAACATTGTGTGTAATACTTCCCCACTAGCTTCAACTTTAACAAAAATAAATAAATAAATAAACAAATAACCATTTAAAATCAAATTATTTGAAAGGGCCTCCACAAAAAGAACTGACAAAATTCTTAAAAAAAAAATTTTACAGGTAACTAGAGAAAATATAATCATACTAATTTTCAAGTTGGGGGCTAGACAGACTAAACACGGAGCCAGGATATGTATTTAAGGACTACCTAAATCCTAGCACTTTCCTCTATTGATAAGATATAGAAAATGAAAATTTCCTATAAAAAAGGTGACAGGCGGGACAACCAATTGAAAAGGACTCTTTTCGTCTCTTTCTCCAGCTTCAGATGATGGAAGGAAAATTATGCAATGTAACATTTCATATAGGTGTTGGCTAACAAGAAAGCCAGGTATCTTACTGAAGTCTGCTGTGGAAGCCCAGGTAAGGCCAGTGTAGCATCTTCCCATATTAAATGGCCTCTTTTCTTAGTGGGAACTTTGGGGTCAGTCTACGATATTTGGTGGTAGAGGAGACATGGAATCCAAGAGCAGTAAGAGAAGCCCTTTAATACTGGGCATGAGGGACATCAAAGGGGACTCGAGCTCATCTGTAATTTCTTTTGTTTGATTTTTGGAGGAGAATATAGCCAACGCTATCACAGGAGTAATTGGTAAGTAAATCCCTCTGCTAATGTAAAGGATTGGAGTTGGTTCTAAATGTCCATACTGGGGGAAGGGCAATCTTGTGTTATGGAACCAGGGAAGTGCCTTAGAGTACATGAGTTCTCAGCCCAAGCCCTCTATTAGATTCACCCGAAGAACTCTGACAATGTTGAAACTGAATCTCAGGGGTGAGGGCCAGACATCCATACTTTTGAAATGACCCAAGCATTCTGATGGTTGATCTATTCAGTCCATTGAATTTCACTTCTCTGGGACTTTGTGGCCTTTCAACTGAGATGCTCCACTTGATTCTGCACTACAATTTTGCAAAGGTCTTGTTTGAAGGCAGGGTTCCACTTCTTCAGGCTCAAATATTAAGGACCACTGATGTAGTCTAATTGGCTTCCAGACATTCCTCTCCCTTTACCTGAATTTATTTGTCAGGGTGATCATTTGGTTCATATCTCATGAAGAGATTGAATGATGTAACAGCTGTCCCTGGACTCTTTAGAAAGACACGCTGAGCTAGAGTTTCTGAAACAACATGCTCATCAGATCCAACACCTGTGAAGAGAAGGAACCAGAAGCAGGACCTGGCAAGAGAAGTTGAGCCATGATGCATGTCCTGAAAGGCCTCAGCCAGAATGGCCTGGAGCGCTGCAGGGAATGCTGCCCACTGGAGCCGTGCCCAGTGGGCACCTCCTCCAGCAAGGGCTGTGGGCCATCAGGGAAGGGTGTGATGTCGAGTGAGGAGGTTCTCTGTAGCTGAGACAGACCCTGAATAGCTAGAGGAGGATTATGGCTGGCCCTCCTCCCTTTAGATCCTCCCTCGAAGGAGAAGCTGGGCCGCAGGGCCATGGGTCTATGGGATAGGTATGTGAATTCAGGGGTGGACCGATTCTCTCTGACTCAGGAAGTGGAAGGCATTAATGGGGCAGGGCAAGTATCCCAAGCCAGGCTTATGGCACTGGGACTTGGGAAAGGCTCCTGAGAGAACAGAGAAAAGTGACCTGAGTTAGAGAAGAGACAATGTACCTGTCCTCTTCTTGGGACATTTCAGATAGAAGACTTCCTTCTCACAGCCTCCCCTTGATGATAGAGCAGGAATTTTTGACCCGGGGTAGGTAGAAAATATTCCAGAGAATACCCTCAGCGTCTTGACCTTTGTCTGTTATGTCTGTCTCTAGAAATAGGGTGACTACCTTTAGTAGAAAGGAATTTCTGTTGTCACGGATCAGGTTCAGTGTGCGTTTATTGATGGCCTCTCCTATACCACCTTCTAAACCAGGTAGTTTTGTGTAGAATCCCACGTGCCTGTGTTCTCATCTTCATTAGGTTGTCATGAAAACTACCCTTTGAGTGACTTTCTTTTCATTATTCAACTTACCCACTTGTCCATTTAAAAACTCCATGTAGAGGACATCCTTTCCTGAATTGAAAGTGGTGGAATCCCTAGGATCTAGTTATTAACGTGGCAAATCATGTTCTCATTGTGTTTAAAAAATACACGATTATTGATGCTTTAATTAAACTTGCAAAATAAATCTTTATGAGCAGGAATGCCGTTAGCTGTGTTCTTAATTTTAAGAGATACCCACTGCCCCTTTATAGTGGTTAAGTAGATTATATCTAAAGTGGTGAACTAAAAGTGAGGTAATTATCACAAGATTGGTGGTTTCTATCAAGCTCCTATGACAAACTTAGAATGAGTAAACACACATTGTTTTCAACTACAAACCACAAAGTTCAACAACACATTTCTACAACAAACTTCAATATATGTGGTTTCCCATAATAAACATTTATTGTTTTAAGCCATATGATAATAGTTCGGAGAACTATCGAAACACGCCTTTGAATACCATATGAAATTTCTTCGCACAAAGTGAGAAGCAGGCCTAGAAACCCAGCTTTAAGATAGAGTACAGACATGCATTGATGCAGCTTAAGTTATGGTAACTGGTATATAAATATTCCATAATAATTTTCTCAGCCATTTATCAATATGTAATTTCTAACTGAAAGATTTGTATACTCAAACACCTGTGTTGATTGTCTCCCAAACGTTCAAGGTTTCTCATTAATCTGCTCACTGAAGCTTGTAACTTCTGGCTTCAGTTATAATTTCCATCAAGAGGTATGTTAAAGGAGAAGAGAATATAAAGAATATGACGCCTATTAATTTCTATTGCCACATTAACTAGACTTTGGGTTTTGAATAAGTTATCTGTCATGCATATTTTCATTTGGACACAAATGTGTGAATATGCCTCAGGCCCTGTGGCAGTGGCCTTCAGGAGGGGAGGATGCTAATAAAGGATGTGGGTGGATGGGTACCCCCAAAACTTATGGACACCCTAAAACTGACAGACACTGCCTGTATTTCTGATCAGCAGGTGTAAAGTGAGGATCAGGAGCAGAGTTAGACAGGTGGTGGCATAAAATGACAGACGGAGGGACTCTCTGAGAGCTCTGTCAGATGTCACTGGGATGCCCTACTCCTGTGGCCTCCCAATTACAGACAGGGTACAGTATGAGAAACCTGGGCGTCCGAGAGTCCATCTGCTGCTCACACATGTGCTGGAGCACAGACGCATGTGGACACACACAGTGGGCCACAATATGACTTTTTCAGGCCCCGTACCTGCTGTCAGTGTGTGGAGGTGCTGCCCAGATGTAGATTCAGAGTTGCACATCCGTGTTCCATGCATTCAACATCAGAGGAGCCGTGCCAAGTACTCTAGTCAACAGTGAGGCTGGCCTCTTCAGCCTCAGCAGGCAAAAACCTCTGCAGAGACAAGGTAAAGAGTAGGGTCTGGTGGAAAATCCATCATCGTCATAGCTGTTGTCAAGGTTTTCTGGATGACTGAGGTGAAGGCAAGGGTGGTGGTGGGTTCTAGGGAGCGAGCAGTCTGGACAGCCTGCAGCTTTAGCCAACTGGAGGCCTCAGGTGGAGACACATAAAGGGAAGGGGTTGGACAGGGGCTGAAAAAGTGCTTACCCACCATGTCACTGTATTACCCAGGTTTCTGGAGGGTAAGGCCTCCCAGTACTCTGCTTCCCATTCACATCCTTCTGTTAAAATAGTTTCCTTATGAGGCTGGCCCTTTAGCATCTTTTTCGACAGTACCGCTGAGTAAACAAAAGTTGGCATGAGAAGCCTCCTTTGGACCTTGAGGAATCTATTTAATTTGTGATGGTTTGCATTTTGTTGGTGGGAGGAATAAAAACACAAGTCTTAGAAAATAACTACTTCATCGCATCTTATAATTTATTCCACCAGGAGGTTGGAAACATGCCTCCAAACTTCCCTAGCACAATCTTGGAGGATTTGATGGTTTATAGTAGTAAAACTGTAGTCAGTGGAAAACTTCCACATGCAAGAATTAGAGCATTGGGTCCTTTAAAACAGTGACACATGAGCACGTAGCCCCCAGCATTTCTGAATGCCTGGAAATCCTGATCAGGATTCTGAAAAGCAGAAAGTCAGGATCAATTGTATCAAGTGTGTTCCAAAGTATTTATGCAGTGTGTTTTAATACCGAAAATGATTTGGTTAGACTTAGTGTGCTCAGCCTCATTCCCTGAGAGGATTTCTTCTTAACTGTTGCTTCAGAAAAGTCCTGCCCTAAATTATAAAATAACATATAGGAGGTTGATGGTTTGGGTTCTTTTTAAAAGTTAGGTAGATTGTATAGAATGTGATAAGAACCCATTGCTGGTTTTTGTAAAATACCTAACAGGAAAGAACCAGTCTTTCTTTTTTAAAAAAATTGTTGTTCCTGGTGCCTGGGTGGCTCAGTGGGTTAAAGCCTCTGCCTTCAGCTCAGGTCATGATCTCAGGGTCCTGGGATCGAGGCCCACAACGGGCTCCCTGCCCAGCCGGGAGCCTGCTTCCTCCTCTCTCTCTGCCTGCCTCTCTGCCTACTTGCGATCTCTCTGTCAAATAAATAAAATCTTAAAAAAAAAATTTGTTGTTCCTTCTTCCTTTCTCTCCCTTCTTCTTTTCTTTGTTGCCTAAACATTCATAACTAAGTTTAACAATTTTCAAGAGCTGCTATCTTTAGATATCTACTTTTTTAAAGATTTTATTTATTTGTCAGAGATAGAGAGAGCACAATCAGGCAGAGTGGCAGGCAGAGGCAGAGGCAGGTTCCCTGCTGAGCAAGGAGCCCGATGTGGGACTTGATCCTAGGAGCCTGGGATCATGACCTGAGCCAAAGGCAGCTGCTTAACCAACTGAGCCACCCAGGCGTCCCTAGATATCTATTCTTAATCTCAGATCCCTACAGGATACATCTCATTTGGATGAAAAGTGTCTTGAAATCTGGAAACAGGTGTAGGATAGGAAGATAGAAAGGTGCTAATTTTCAGCATCTGGCCTTGCTCTTCTGATCATCTCAATGCTACGGTATGTGGCCCGATGCTTCCCCTTCATTGATATCCTGGCTTGGATTCACTCTCCCCACTAGGACACATTTTGGTTTAGGTAAAGCCTTTTCTTCCTTCAAACCCATATTTCCCATTCTTGTAGGAATCTAAGTGCAAGTGGGAAGGAGTCGAAATGGAGGGTTTATAGGATGGAGCCTGGGTTGGGCTTGAGAAAAAAGGCTGAGGAGTCAGTAGGGGGTGTAGGGATGGTGTGACCATTGCTCCAGATCACATTTATTTGGGGGAGGGGAGCAGGAACTGGTGGTGCTAGAAGGATCCCAATTCAAACTGGACTAGCAAGCTGTTAAGTGAGGTCCCTCAGCAGAAGATACTGTATGGCACTGTTGGTATTGATACCAGGCGTGCTTGGTAACCCCACATCCAGACCATCTGCAAATCCTATTGGCTCTAAGATGTTTAAAGATATTTAAAAATCAAAGATATTTAAAAATCTGGTATTCTCACCACCCCTGCCACTAACACATGGCTGGAGCTACCAGCCCCTCTCACTTGGATTATCAAAATACCTAACAGGTTTCCCTGCTTTTGCCTTTGCTGCCCCCAACTTCTCAGTCTCAATCTAGCAGCCAGATTAATTCTGTTAAAACCTATGTCAGGTCATGTCACCGTTCAATGGCTTAAAGGTAAAACCAAACTCCTTAACTGGGCTGACAGGACCTTATACTGCTCCCTTCCTCTCATCTCTCTGACATCATATCCTGCTTTTCTCTCCCTCCCACCCTCTGTCCTGATGCAATTGTCTGTCTAATGTTTTCCTTTTCATTCCAGGCATGCTCCCATCTCAGAACTTTGCTTTTGTCTCTGGTTGGAGCACCTTCCCCCCAGAGAGCGGCATGGGCCATCCCTCCAACTCCTCAGATCTTTGCTTCTCAGGTCACGTTCTTGGTGAGTCTTCCTTGACCACACCTTTAAATATGGCAGCCCTGACTCTGGCTTCCTTTGCCCCCCTTCTCTGCCTTATTTTTTTCCACAACACTTTTCATTATCTGATGTACCATATATTTTATTTTTTGGTTTATTTTCTGTTTCTTCCCAGCACAATGTAAGCGTATTTGCTTTCTCTCTTTCTTTTTAAAAAGATTTTATTTTCAAATTTATTTAAATTCAATTAATTAGCATATAATGTATTGTTTGTTTCAGGGTTGCAGGTCTGTGTTTCATCAGTCTTATGTAATACCCAGTGCTCATTACAACACATACCCTCCCCAATGGCCATCACCCAGTTATCCCATCCCTCCACCCCTCTCCCCCCCTCAGCAACCCTCAGTTTGTTTCCTATGATTAAGAGTCTCTTATGGTTTGTTTCCTTCTCTGGTTTTGTCTTGTTTCATTTTTTTCCTCTCTTCTCCTATGATTCTCCACCTTGTTTCTCAAATTCCAGATATCAGCGAGATCATATGGTAATTATTTTTCTCTGATTGACTTCGCTTAGCATAATACTCTCTAGTTCCATCCATATTGTTGCAAATGGCAAGATTTCCCTTTTTGATGGCTGTATAATATTCATTGTATTTATATACCACATCTTCTTTATCCATTCATCTGTCGACGAACATCTGGGTCCTTTCAATAGTTTGGCTATAAGTATGTTTGCTTTCTAATGTATCCCCAGAACTTAGAACAGCGCATAGCATGGAGAGAGGACTTAATAAATATTTGTTGAATGATTGAATGAATGAATGAACGAATGAATGAGTTTATTAAATAGGCTCCCAGTAATGACAAGGGGAACAGGACCACTCAGAGAATGTTGGCAAGAGTCAATGGGATTAATAAATGAATAAAATCTTTAAAAAAAAAAGGGGGGGTGCCTGGGTGGCTCAGTTGTTAAGCGTCTGCTCTGAGCTCAGGTCATGATCCCAGGACCCTGGGATCGAGCCCCGCATCAAGCTCCCTGCTTTGCGGGAAAGCCTTCTTCTCCCTCTCCCACTCCCCCTGCTTGTGTTCTCACTCTCGCTGTGTCTTTCTCTGTCAAATAAATAAATAAAATCTTAAAAAAAAAAAAAGAGTCAATGGGATTGACAGAGTCCCAGGTCAGTGAGCCAAAATAGGCTTTTGGGAAAAGAAATGCAAGTAAGATAGTCCATGTTCCTCAGGTGCTCATAGTGGAGGAGTCATGAATAGGGTGTTGTTATTTGTCAGAGAATGGTCAATACCCATGGTTAAATAGGTTTAACACAGCCAGAGTCTGGCATTTCAGGACATTAGCCCCTCAGGAGCCTCTATAATAATCACTCTTTTATCCATCCATCCATCCATCCATCCATCCATCCATCCATCCATCCACCCATCCACCCATCCCTCCATTCATCCATTCATCCCTCCTACCACCTGGTCTTATGACAGTTATTCATCCAATGTCTTTCCAAACCCACCTTTGTATTGCTCAGATTTTCTGCGCATCTCTCCTACAGAGATGTACATCTTTGTGAGCAGGAACCCCATGTCATCAAATCTTAAATCCTCCCATTCCTAATGTGATGCCTCAAATGAGTGAACCTTAGACAAGAGATTGTTCCTTGCTCTTTTTCTTTGTAACCCAAGCAAAAGAATAATAAGAATGGATAAAATAATAAATCAAAGATCTCAGAATTTTTAAATTTGGAATCCATATCTTCTAATTGGTGCTGAATACTCTCCTGGTGTTGTCCATCTCTCTTTGCTAATTCAACGTGTGGGCTCGAAGGGAGATGTCTGGTCGCCCATGATCAATTCCTTTTGTTTGGGACCTTGGTAAAACTGAGACTGGGGTGCCTGGATGGCTCAATGGGCTAAAGCCTCTCCCTTCGGCTCAGGTTATGATCTCAGGGTCCTGGGATCGAGCCTCGCATTGGGTTCCCTGCTCAGCGGGGAGCCTGCTTCCTCCTCTCTCTGCCTGCCTCTCTGCCTCCTTGTGATCTCTCTCTCTCTGTGTCAAATAAATAAATAAAATATTTTAAAAAATTAAAAAAAAAAAACTGAGGGTGGTCCTGACACTGGGAAAGAGACTTTTTTTCTAGTTATTTATTCCATTAACTTCAAGGTTGTTTTTGTCCATCCTACTGACTTCCTTTCTCTTTCTTGTTCCATATTCTACTTGATATTAAGTAACTATAGCCTTTTCACATAAAAAGGCTCTTAAAATGGGTGTGTCAATGCTCCTGTAAACAGATTTTTGTTCCCCATTGTCTGTCTTGGTCTCCTCAGGCTGCCATAACAATGTGCCACAGACTGGGTAGACCGAACAACAAAAATTTGTCTCTCAATTCTGAGGGCTGGAAGTCTGAGATCAGGGTACCAACAAGGTCAGGTTCTGGTGAAAGCTGTCTTCCTGGCTTGCAGCCAGCCAGCCGTCTTTTTGCGGGTCCTCACATGGAGGTGCATGCTGGTGGGGTGAAGGAGCTCTCTCTCTTCCTCTTCTTATAAGGCCACTGTTCCCATTGGATTAGGATCACGGCCTTATGACTGCGTTTAACCTTAATGAACTCCCTAAAGGTCCTATCTCTAAATACAGTCACAATGGGTGTTAGGGTTTCAACATAGGAATTTGCGGCGGGAAGCAATTCAGTTCCTAGCAGTGCCCTGCTTCAAGATACACAGTATTAGGTATTGATGGAGTTGATTTTGCTGTAACTTCAATTCGATCATAACTCCAAGCTGTGTTTATGCCCAGTCTTTATATTTTCTCCCTCACTTAGCGAGCGCTTCAGTTCACCACTTAAATCAACTTCAGGGAATATGATTTATAGATTAGTTTTGCTTTGTCCCAATTGTCAAGTTTTTACTTTACTCTAAATCTGGTTTATTTTATTGTTGTTAAAAAAAACAGGTCAGTATGGAATCCTCTGTCCCCATTAAACATTTCGTATATGCTGTCCCATCTGGGCCTCCTCTCCTCCGTCTTATCTGTAGGTGCACAGACACACGTACCCTCACTCTCGGCACATGACTACTTTCTTCTAGTCAGTCAGGTTTCTGTTTAAGAGGACTGGGTGGCTCAGTCGGTTGAGCATCTGACTCTTGATTTTGGCTCAGGTCATGATCTCAGGGTCACTAGATCCTCTGTGCTCAGTGCTGAGTGCACTTGAGATTCTCTCTCCCTCTCCCTTTACCCCTCCCCCTGCTCACACTCTCTCATTCTCTCTCTGTATCTCTAAATACATACATAAATATAAATAAAATCTTAAAAGAAGAGAAAAAAAACAAACCAAGAGGTCCAGAGTGGTCTGGACCAGCCACCATGCCCCCAGAAGTCAGTAATAGTGCATCACTTATTTCATTTCCTTTCTAACTTCTATGAAGGCTGTTATTTTGCAGACAGGGAAACTGAGGCTGCAAAGGATTTGCCACGTTGTTCAGTTTCTGAGCAGCAGATAGAAGGCCCAAGAGGCCAAGATGGAGCTCAAGCATGTCTGAAGGTGAACTTAACCTATTTCGAAATGCATCTCACAGTGGTCCTGATCCATCTTTCAGGAATGGGAGGACAACAGTAATTTGTCTTTTATTGCTTCAGAGTCTTTACAAAGTGTCCCTCTCTCCCTTCTTTTCTCCATCCTTATTGCCTGGATAAAACATGTCTGGCAGAGTGAGGGGACACATCCGGGAAGGGTGAGGGAGTCTTTGACCAGGTGTGGGGTTGCCAGACTTAGCAAATGAAATGAGAGAGCCAGCTAGTTTTGAATTTTAGATAAACAATAAATATTTAAGGGTAAGTATGTCCCATGCAGTGTTTGTGACATATATATGCGAAAACATTATTTATGTTTTATTTGGAGTTCAAATTTAACTGGACATCCTGCATTTTATCTGGCAACCCAAGCCAGACGGCTACTCTACAACTATACATATCCTGTGAATAATGGTTATAAGCCTCTTGTGACTATACTTAGAAAAGGAAACAAACAATAAAACCACTTTGAACTCAGTTGTTATATTGACTTTAGTGACATTTTGATGTTCTTTGACAATAAAAACAACAACACAAATATTCCCAAACGAATATGTATTTTACTTTAGAAACCTCGATTTATGTTTGTCCGGATCAGCACAGTTCCTTTGATTTCCTGTGAATCCTAATTTTCTGTGAATTCATAATATTGAGAACCAAAGAACTGGCAAACTGTATGGGCTCCTCAGGATGGACTCATGTCTGGGCGAATGTGGGAAAGTTATTTAACCTCTTTCTCTCTCTTTTTTTTTAAAAAGTTTTATTTATTTGAGAGAGAGAGAGAGCATGCACATGCACGTGTGCAAGTGGGGGAGGGGCAGAGGGAGATGGAGAGAATTTTAAGCAGACTCCAAGCCAAGCCTGGAGGCTGATGCAAGGCTTGATCTTATGACCTTGAGACCATGACCTGAGCCAAAACCAAGAGTCGGAGACCCAACCAAATGCACCACCCAGGTGCCCAGCCTCTTTTTTTGCCTCAGTTTCTCCATCTGCAAAATGGCGATAATAGTAGCACCTATCTTATAAGTTGTGAAGAGCGAAGAAATGTATATGAAAGTGGTTAGTTCAGTACTTACCTTGTAGTAGGCACCCGAAAGTATTAGATCCCATTTTCTTGCCTACCACTCCATTCCCGAGAGTGGACAGCATCACTCCCCAGACCACTGCAAATACTAGGCTACAGAAACAACAGCTCTGTCTCAAAGAAATTTTGATTCTTACTCTTTACTAACACACAGGTGCCAGCACAACCACACTTCCTGTTTTAACCCCTAATGGTAATTAATTGATTGATGGTTTATTTATTCAAGCATTCATTTAACAGGCTTTTACTAAGGATCTAATGTGCTAGGCACAGTGTTCTAGGAGCTGGGAATGCCTGGTAAAGAGATCAGGTTTGTTGTTTTCCCATGAGAAGGGCTCATATATCACAGTGGAGTGGGGGAGATAATGAACCCATAAGCAAGAAAATATTTATTATATTATATTATATTAATATTTTACATGGAACAACCAATTAGGGGACATATTAAGAAACTGAGCACTGGATTTGGTTATGTGGTGATCATCATAACTTGATATCAACTTTTTTATTCCCTGAGGGTTGTTCAGCAGAATGGGTAGAGGAGGAAGCAGAGAAAGGAACTTTGCTAAAAAGCAAGCAGAAAAATGGGCAGCAAGTAAAAGGGGAAATGGAGTTCAGAGACTTTGGTTTTTTAATGGGAACGCTTTAGCACGTTCGTAAGCTGAAGGAAGGACCGAGTAAGTGATGATGAGGAAGGCAGGGGACGACGCCAGGAATGAGTGTGTGACAAGGCAGTGGGCTGGAGGATTTGGTCTTCTGCGTCACCCAGGACACTGCCTCACTGCAGGAAGGCTGGGGAGGGCGGCGGGAGGGGTTGTTCAAGTATACGCAGCCAGGGGAGCAGGTGGTACAGGGATCTTCGTTAATTTGCCAGTGGGAAAATATGGTATTTTTTTCTGCTTTCTCAGTGAAATAAGACTCAAAATATTGTCTTTCATTTCTCTTATAAAAATTATTGATTACTGATAAGTTGAAACTAACGGATGAGAAATGACTGCTTCCTCATTTATATTAGGCTCTTGCCAGCCACCCCCAAATAGCCTTGGATATGGACCGTTGTCTCCCCCCTCTCCCTAGGCTCAGGGGATTGAGACTCTGACTTACTTTAATTTCTTCCCAGACAGCTCTCGCAGCTCCCGGTGCTGCTCCCAGGACGAAGCAGCAGTATTTTGATGTTTCTCACCCATCATGTGTTTCTCTCCACTGAGATAAACTTCTTCCAGAAGAAGCTGCCCGTCTTGACAAGTCTGTTTCGCGTCTGTGCTCCACTGCACAGCCAGACCTGAAAGTGACGGGAACTGACAAAATCTCTGAACTTGTCCCATTGGATTTGTCTAATGGGCCTTTCCCTGACATAGATGAAAAAGTCATTGACAGAAACAGACCATTTACCATGAACCTGAGCAGAGGTATAAGCAGCGACAGATGAAATAGGGCTCAAAATAAAGCTGGGAAATTCAGGACGCATATGATGGGCCCAGGGAGATCTCTGCTTTCAAATGCCAAGACGAAATGAATGATATTGAGTTTTGTAGCTCCAGGTCATCTGGCTGGTTGGTAAGAAAGCCAGGCCCCGACTCCCCCCCACCTCTCTCCATTGCACCAGAAGAGAGGCTGCTAAGTGGTAACTTGAGGGTCAGGGGTGGCACTCCCAGACCGAGGGGCTGAGTTCTTTCTCCAAGGGTAGAGAGACCAAGAGAAAAGTACTATTTAAAATCTTGAAGCCGTTTAGAAATTCTAGTCTGTTGGCGAAAGTCACGTTGAAGAAAGCATTCCAAACGGAAGAGTCACATCTTAGGAGTGATATTTTTAGGTTCTATAATCAGCATGTAACGTGAACATCATATAAACTCAGTAGTAGCCTTGGAAAGCCCTTGTATTGCCCATAAAACATACAACCCTGTATTCAAATTTCTATCCACACCGGAATTTGAAAATTGCTGCATTAGATGAAAGATGGAAGGGAAATCTGTGTGCAGATGTCTGGCCTTCAGACCATTCTGCCTCGAAGGTGGCTATCAAATCTCTAGCTTTGAATGAGCACTGGGTGGGGAATGCCAAGTGTTCTTGCTGGGCCATGCGCTTTACTTTATTCCCTTTAATATGAAGCCTTGACAACCTTTATAGATGGTAAAAGATGTGTTTGTTATTGTGAGGGTTATGGAATGGCGGCAATGCATCAAATCCAGGTTAGGGCTGAAGTCTGAGTGTTGATTAATGCTGAAATAATATCACTCTGCTCTGGTTTCTCTAAGAAAGATCTTTGGCTAATCCTGTGGTTATGTAGAGGCAAGACCCGGTCTCTAAAAAGAAAATGTTGACTCCTTGAAGAGTTAAAATTGCTTTCTTTAAAAAATTTTTTTTAAATTGAAGTATAGTTGACACACGATGTTACCTTAGTTTCAAGTGTACAACATAGTGATTCACCAATTCTGTGTTGTGCTGTGCTCACCACAAGTGAGGTTCCCATCTATCGTCATGCAACGCTATTAATTACCACTGACTATGTTCCCTATGCTTAAAATTGCTTTATTAAGGCACTTTTGTTTTTATTTTTTTAAAGATTTTATTTATTTATTTTTCAGAAAGAGAGAGAGAGAGAGAGCACAAGCAGGGGGAGTGGCAGGCAGAGGGAGAAGCAGGCGTGGGGAGCCTGACGCAGGGCTCCGTCCCAGCACCCTGAGATCATGACCTGAGCCAAAGGCAGATGCTTAACTGACTGAGCTACCCAGGTGTCCCTTAAATGAAAAACTTTTAAAAAACAAAAAACACAACCGAGGCTAAGAAGGTCCCATGCCAAAAGATGGTGGATCGGTTTTCAAAAGGAGAGAAAAGGGCATCTTGGTAGCAGATCCAGCTCTGGAATCTGGAGAAGAGAAGAATGGCAGCACAGAGTAGGTCTGAAGGAGTCGAACCTCAGCAACACGTTGAGCCACGGACCAGGAGGGAGACACCCCGCAAGTGCTGATGTACTCGGGAATAGAGATATCAGGCCTGGGCTTTCATTTTCTTTTTCTGGCTTTTGAAACTCCATTGGGATCTTCTCAACACTCCACAGTATCCGTGACCTGGTATAGCCCTTATGTGGCAGGAAATGATGCCATTGGTCACTGTCTAAGTTGGGATGGAAAATGGGAGAGTGCTGCCTCACCTTCCCCAAAACACCCTTCTCCCAAGGCTGGAAGCAACATGGTGTTATGGATAGATGGTTGTTACAGGTCCAAGGGGGTGATCAATAGCAAAATCACCAAAGAAGTCCAAGGTGGAACAGAGATGAGAATTTAGGAGCAAGGCAGTAGAGGACACAGCTGCAGGATGAGGGCAAGGGTGGTCTGAGACAAAGTGCTTTCTCTCCAATATGCTAAAGCTGGGGTTGTATGCTCAAGTGCCTTGAGGATGCCCGTAGAATAAAGGATAGAAGGACCTAGTGTAAACTTACCGCTGAACTCCTACTGCCCTTAAACCTCACATCTGCCAAGTAGCCTTGGCTTTTACAACACTGTGGAGATGAGTTAAAATGAAACAAACACTTTCTTGGGCCCAATTCTGCTGCAGGATTCGGGGCTGTGGCCCGCAGGCAGTGGGAGGTAACCCTCCGAAGGGGAAGGTGCCACTCTACCCTGACGCCAATGCGGTTCATGCCGGTTTGTGTTTTCCACAAACAGTCCCGAGAACTAGCACGGCCAGGTCACTCTCTCAAGAGCGGATTGATGACCAAGGGCCTGTGGATTGTATCCAAAGTAGCGTCTCTGCCTACCCCACGGGACACAGCTCAGCTTTCACTCTGGGTCATTCCCCAGAGGAGCAGAAATCTGTTCTGTGTATTTAATGTTCCGGGGCTTTAAAGGAAACGTGCACTCCTGCTTCTGCCAGATGCTGCCACCACGAGGCTGACTCCCCTCTGTCTTGGTCTGGGTTCTCCTGAAAGCAGAGTCTCAGCCAAGGACTGGGGGTACATAGTTATTCGCAATCCAATCCTAGGAAACAGGAGTGAGAAGTGGGGAGACCGAGGCAGGAAAGCGGGAAGAGCCAACACCTGGAGGCATCACCGAGGTGTCTGCCGCAGGTAGGCAGAAGGGGCTGGGCATCACCCCACTGGCTCTTGTCTCTTGGTAGTTAAAGGCTGGGGAAGGGAGCAGTAAGACCTCTGTGGGGTGGGGTTTTCCCTGTGTCAAGCTCCTACAGCTTCAGGAAAGGCCCCAAGGCAGGGAAGCCAAGCGTGTTCTCTGAAGGAGCAAGCTTGCCGTGGGCCTTGTCAGAGTGAGTCTGAATTGAGGTGAGGGGCACCATGCAGGGCTTCCAGACTATCTGCCACCATCTCTAATGCCGAAGACAAGGATCTGTCCTTCTTGGGGTGCACCATGATCTGGGCACTGACTGCTGACCTGCGTGGTTCCTGCTGCTCCATTACAGAAGCGGGAGACACCTGTCCTGGGCTGCGTTTTCTTCCTCGGTGACTTACTCTCAGTTTTCCATGCATTGGTGTATGGGAAGAGCCTGCTGTGTAGCAGCAACTCAAGAAATTAGTTCCCTTCTCTGTTTCTTCCTTCACCTCTATTGACCTTTTCCTCATAAAACATGGTGTCTATCAGGCTTAAGTCCTTCAGACTTTTCTCTTCTTTCTCACTCTTCTCCCCCGGTTTCAGCTCTCGCCTGCCTGTCATGACCTCCATCAGAATATCTCAGGTAGGGAGGGTTTCTGTTTCCAGCTCTGGCCCTTCATTAATCTTTGCCCACTTCAGATTCATCTGGCCGTTGTCATGTTCAAGTTTGGGAGCCTCACCTCTAGTGCTGAATCTTCAACAGAGAGTCAAACACTCCTTTCTGGCTGTCTCCTCTCACCCCTGTTCTGTTTGCCTGCGGGTGACTTTGCTTTCTACCCCCACCTCGTGCCCCCCTCCTTCTGGCTGGTCTCTCCCTGCCCTCCCAGAGAATGGAAACATGAATGCTCCATTTCTGTTCATGCTCCTGTCCATTCACGTCATTCACGTCTACACAGGCAGACCACCTGCTGTTCCTAGGTCCTGGTGAGCATCACGGGGAGGTAGCCGCACGACCATCTGGAAAGGCAGAGCCGGAAGAGAATGGTCAGGTTTTCTAGGGCTTCAGCAACACAGTGGAGCCTGTGGAGTCAGGTAGGTAGATCCTGACAGGTTACCACTGAACAAACTGAAGCCTAGAGAGATGAAGAGCGCTGGCAAAGGTCACTCGGCTGGTTCATGTGAAAGTGGGACCTCAAGGGACAATGCTCTGCCTTCCTTCCCAGAGCCCTTTCCACAATGACACAATTACACGGAGAGCCTGTGCCAGGGGCTTTTTAAGTTCAAGGAACAAAATACAGAAGTCAGACAATAAAGGAAAGTTATTTCACATAAATGAAAAGTTTAGAGGTGTCTGGCTTCGGGGGACATTTGAACCAGGAGCTGAAACATGTCAACAAGGCCAGGGGGATGCGATGCCCTTATGAGCTTAACCTAGACCACGTGACCCCCGGGATCATATGCGAGATTCAGAGAGAAATAAGGGCTGTTGGAAGGGGCAGGGAAGACACCGCCGGCTTAACAGGGCCAAAACAAAATCACGGAAAAATCCAACAGGGGACAGAGGTATGTGATTTGAAGTCTGAATGATCCAAGGCCATAGCCAGACTATGTCCATTTCAGTAAAATCAGGGTGGAGGTCTGGTTTTGGGGTTGAAGCTGAAGGGATTACAAAGGCCAAGAGGGAGCTCTGGGACTTCTGTTTGAAAACTGGCCTTACATAATTAATCCCTGTGCCCTGAACATTCTTCCTGTCTGTTCAGAGAGGGCAAGACTACCTTCTTGGGTTTGATCTGGGACTCTCACTGGGGAGGTTGGTGTGCGGGTGATTCTGCTGTTTCTAGGGTGTGGGGAAGGTGGGGAGGTGAGAAAGCTGTCCAGCCAGGACTACACCACCCATCTGGACAGCTGTCTTCCTGCGAGAGCTGGCCTGTGTTCAGGACCCTGGACCCTGGACCCTGGACCCTGGACAGCCAGGAAGATTCAACGTTCTGCCTGTTCTGTCTTCGTGGTGCCTGAGCATCTATCTCTCCTTCTTTTCACCACCACCAACCCTCAGCTCAGGTGGGAGTTGCTGGTGCCTGGGCCACCAGCAGAGTTTGCAAGCTGGTTTCTCAGCCTTGCTTCTCACCTGCCCCAGCACACCCTGGGCAGGGCACTCACCTCTGACACCAGTTTTGTTATAATGTCATTCCCTTGCTTGAGAGTCTTTAGTGAGCTCCTGCTGCTTTTAGGGCCAGATCTAAGCCCCTAGTCTGGCTCACACTGCACCTCCTCTGAGACCCTTTCACGGTGGCCGTCATTCCCACCTCCAAAACCCCATAGCACTGAGAGTCTGTCCCACTTAGTTGGAACCCATCAGCTTCTCTTGTTTTCTGTCATTAATTGTGGCTTATGTGTCTGTGTTTCCTTACTCTGATTCCACGATCCCAGAGGACAGGGATGTGCATGTCCAACTCTCAAGCAGCATATGGCTCTGTGTCCTGTGCACAGTGGAGAAACAAATAATGTTAGTTCATTTCAGTTAGACTCTTTGGCTTAGAATCTTGGACAATCAAGACTTTCTTATGGTAATATTTTAAAATCTCTAGAAATGTAGGTCTGAATTATGAGCTAAGAAGAGGATAAATAGGAGATATTTTCCCACTCCTTTCTTACAAGTACTTTTCCTTGTCTGCTTGGGTGTATATCAGCAGCAGTAACTACCTCTGACTTAACTTGCCAGGAAATGCTCTTAAAACCTAGCAGTGTGCTTTTCTAGAATTCAGATGGCCATATGAATTGCAAGACCATATTTGTCACATCTCCAGCATGTAGGCTCAGAAGAGGATGTCAAACGACACAACAAAAGCAACACACACACACACACACACACACGTACTTATATACCTAGCATGCATTTAGGACCAGAACAATTTTAAATGGGAGATTTTGAAGCTTTAAAAAATGACATAGGAATAGTCTTTGTTGACTCTTATCTATTTCACTCTTCCATAGTGATGCGGCCAAAAGTCACTGCCCGAGAGGTCTCAGCATTCCTGTCCTGGAAGTGGGTGGATGTTGACTTCTCTAGCAGGGCTAAATTTCAAATGGTGCAGGCGTATGCTTTAGGAAGTAGGAAAAGAGCCTCCTTAAAGCGAGTTTTGGCTGGGGCAATGGTGAAAAAGCTGGTGTTGGGATCTGGGAGGGCCCTGGAGGAAGAACAAGACACAGTGAAATCAGGTATAAACCTGAGTTTTCCTGCAACTTGTGCTGGTCAAGTGTTGAATCTCCATCTATGTTCAAAAAAATGAAACCTCATCCTATGACCAAAAGAGACTGCTCAGATGTGGGGTTGATACAGAGCAGCCAAATAGAAGCCACCTTCGTGCCAAGGGATGGGCCATCATTGTGAGGGAATCTGCTGGCAAGAACCAAGAAATAAAGGGCAAGGGGTTGGTAGCCCCCCAGAATACTTATTACTGCCCCCCTCCTTCCTTCACCAGCAGAGCAACTGGCTGAAAAATTAGTACTTAAAAAATACCTTCTTTTCTGTTACTACTACCAGAAATGCTGTGGAATTATTTGGTCTCACCTTGGTGGGTGGGTGGAGTGGTGGTGCCTGGGGGTAAGTAGACAGCAGGGGCAGATTATGGGTCTTTCTGGGTCAGGGACAGGGGCTGTGCTTACCAAAGGGTTTGCAAAGATACAGACTAACATACTGGGTCCCGAGACACGAAACTCATAATTGTCATTATGGGTTGAATTGTGTACTCCCCAAATTCACATGTTGAAATCCTAACCCCTAGGACCTCAAAATGTTACTGTATTTGGAAACAGGGCTTTTAAAAGGGTAATTAAGGTAGGATGAGGTCATATGGGTGGGCCCTAATCCACTGGGCCTCGTCTCCATATAAGAAGAGGAGATGAGGACCCAGACAGACACACACAGAGGGAAGACCACGTGAAGACAGGAGAAGGCGGCCATCTACATGTCGGAGAGAGAAGTCTCAGGAGAAACCAACTCTGCTGGCACCTTGATCTTGGACGTCCAGCCTCCAGAACTGTGAGAAAAGATTTTTGTTTTTCTGTTGTTCAAGCCACAGGGTCTGTGCTCCTTTGTTGTGATAGCCTGAGCAGGTTAACATATTTGTTGAAGGAGTGGAGGGAGACAGACTTAAAATGGAGAAGCCCAAGTCCTGGGCAGCCCTGAGCTTCATTATGGATGAGCAGAGGAAGGAATGCATTCATTCATCCAGCACATACTTTTACTTCAGACCATGGGACGGTGGCATATCACAGCTGGAAGGGCTTCTTCCTTTCACTGTCCCCAGTGGAGAAAACAGCATACCACGGAGGCTGACTACCCTCTGGCCACCAGCTGCTGGCGCCCTGTCTCTGGGGGGCAAGGATAAATCTGGTGATCCACTGATTACTCAACATGTAACAATGATCACTGTAATTAAGTAACTATTGTCTTTTCATATTTCCAATGGCCCTAACCTTGAAGATCCAAAGTCACCCTTGAGCTTCAAGTTCTCAGCTCGTAGAGAGCCCTCATTCAAATTGTGACTGTTCCAAATAGATAAAATATTGAGTGTCTTTTTATTGCCCCTCTCAGCAACGTGCAAGGTCCTGGTCAGCCTCATGCATAGAGTATGGACAGGCCATTTGCTCACTGAGCGGCTCTTACAGGCGGCTTGCAAATGGCTCTGGCAGGTGGTGCAGTGGAGGGGGAGGGCTTGCTGTCTTTCCCCGGAGACCAGCAAGTGTCTCCGGGTAAAGTACCATCTCACAGGCTTGAGAAACCCGCCCTCCCCTTCTTCAGCTTATTTCTCCCTCCTGACTCATGTCTGCTGCCTCATTTGAGTTACCGAGCAAACATTTAGCCAAGAAGCCATACCAGGCCCTGCATTTATTTACGACCGCCCCAGGAGTTTACAGCTGAGGCACTGAGGCAGCCTTCCATGTGGAGCCTTCTGGTCAAATAAGGACAAAGTGAACCACGCCTTCCACTCTTGGCAGCGAAGCACGTCCGTTAGAATGTTGTGTGCTGGACGCAGAAGCCTCTAGTATGCTGGGCCATTCTTTCTTAGCTCCCCGGTGACCCCAAAGTTGTGGAGCCAAGATTAGATGAAAGGAGTGCAGAATATTGCACAGGGACTAGGCTGCTGGAGGACAGGAGGGCTTCTCTTTGTTCCCCTTTCTGGGTTTCCTGAAGGAAGTTGATGGTGCATTCTCCTAGTTCTAAGGCAAAAGTCCTTGACCATTATGCATGTCTTGTTTGTCAGCGGGGAGCCTTTTAGAAAAAACTCTCAAAGGGAGGCAAGCAACAATGAGGTTGTTTGAAGACAGATGAGTATGTGTGCACACATACGCATATACACCTCGGCGCGGAGGCAGGGCTGCCATCTTGGAGGCATTACCACAGACAAAATCTACCTCAGCGGGGTGATTTGAAAATTAATGTGGCAATGGCAAGTCTTGTCACTTGACAAGACACAAGGTGTGCTTTCAGCCAGCCAGAAAATTTGCATTTGTTCTGTGTAAGCTCCCCTATTTAGCCTTGTGGGGGACACAGAAACTCCTCACAGGAGGAGTTTATAATCCAGTGGGAGGGGGGGAGGGGTACAATTAAACATTAAACAAACTCTTTGATGATTCCAGACCAAAGAATAGTATGGATAGACAGTGGTGTGGGTAGGCTTTGGTGACCAGATGAGTGAGACCCTTCTGGAAGTTCTGATGCTTTGTTGTTATTCCATTTGTTTAATAAAAAATAAGCCCAATGTCAAAGCAGTTAGACCTACTGTGTGCAAAGCTGCAGAGAGAGGGTCTGAGGAGGGAGCATCAGCTGTGACAGGGTATGGAGCACAGCCTGTCTGTAGAAAGGCCGAATGCTACCAGCTGTGTACTTCAGGAGGTGGTCAGAAGGAGAAAACAAACAAAATAACGGGCATGATGGGGCTTGGGACACTCTAAGTGCTTTGTGGCCATTTGAAGACAAGAGGGTAAACAACCTTTCATTTCCTTCCTATACGTTAGTGCTCAGCAAATATTTGGATGATCTCCATGGGGAGGGTTTTCAAGGAATCCCTTCGGGGTGGGGATAGAGAATGCTTCTTTATAAGATAAATATTTATGGCTAAAATAGAAGAGCCAAAGGAAAGGGAAATAGACTCTAGGCTTTCCACAGATATTTTCTTTTCTCTTGGTCATTTCCTTTTGGGGACATTTCTTCCTGTCCCGTTCTCTCTGTCCCCAGCCCTCCACCTGCTCCTCTTGTCACGTCTCTAAGGGAATTCCTGCCCCCACCCTTCCACTCCCAGTTGTTCCCAGGAGTCTAGGAGACGCACTCCGGGGGCTTGGTGAGGTGCGAGGGGCCTACTCTCCATGCGGTCCTCCAGTTTCCAGCCCAGCGCTATCTGTGGGGTTTCCAGGAGCCTTCCTGACACATATGCTTTCACAGCTTGGATAACAAGGGCTTTCCGCCTCACTCTGCTTCCCACCCTTCTTCCTGGCCCCCGCCTCCCTCCCGCTGCCGATCAGGCTTTATCTAGCCAGCAGCCTTGAGGAGCACTGGGGACTCCCCACCATCAGGGGCGGCCGGGAGGCCACAGGACTTGCACAGAGCACAGACCCTTGCTGGCAGCGTGGCTGCGGTGGGAATTGCCTACGGGTACGTCAGGGATCCATTGGTGAAGGATCCTTTTTGGGGGAGGGAGGAGGAAAAGGAGAAGACAAAGGAAGACAAAAGGAGAAAGGTGGACACAGCTCAGAACCGCACTTCTTTACTGTTCATTTCCAAATGGGAGGGCGAAGCTCTGTCAAGTCCATAGGGGCTGTGTCTGGCATGAGTCAGCAACCAGTGCAATTTACTGCCAGTTGATTAAATTAGCATTTGTTATAAGCCAGAAGGGGGAGGAGGAGGGCTGTTGTGTACAGGGATAGATGGAGAATGAAGAAAATCTTCATGCCTTTTGAATTATTTATGGCCTGGAACTTTACATGCTAAAACCTAACCAGACTTGATAGAGAGAGCCTGGGAAGGATTCTCTCTTCCCTTAAAGCCACAGAGCACATGCTTTTGGTCTCCTTGGAGGAGGAGGAGATGCTAACAATGACAGACTCTAGCGGTGCAAGGAGAACTCTCCATTTTATTGTGACCTTGAGAACAGCAATGCTGTGTGGAAATCCTGCCTCCGCTAGGCACAGGAAGCCTTAGATTTCTCAGTCACCTTTCGAGCAATGGACATGAATGTGTGAATGCATTTCACTTTGATTCTGCCGAGTGGGAACATGAGATGACTGTCAGATCAGTGGACAAAGGATAGGTCTCTTCGATTCGCCTCTGGCTCCCAGCCAGATGGGAGAGAAACAAAGACTCCAGAGCCTCTGCTTTCCTTCCCCCCTCTCCCCTGCATCTCCTGCCTCCCTCCCTTTCTCTCCCGCCTTACAGCCCATTATTTGGATAGAGTCTGCTGACTGCTTTCACATTTTGGGAAATCATGTGTAATTCTTTAGGGTGTAAAAACGAAGCGATTCCATCTCAGAAAGGGGCCCTCCTTTGGGGAGATGTGTGCCCGCAGAAGAGTGTAAACTCCACGCCGGGTGTGTATGCAGGAGCCCGGCAAGGTGGAGGGGTTGCTGGGGGGAGCAGCGCTTGTGAGACACCTGGACACTCCGGCGGCTGGGAATCAGGGTGGCCTGGTGAGCATATTTTGTTCTTGGCTCTTCCGACAGCCGGCCAGCAGTACAGCCCGCATGCCAGCCCCGAGGAGCTGCCTCTGTTCATAGTCAAGATCTGAAGCTTTTGTCTATGAGCCCCTGTAAAAAAGAAAACTCTTGGGGGGTCCTCTTAGACTCATCATTTGCCTCCAAAACTGCTTCGGGATAGGGATCCTTCTCTTCGCCTCAACTGTTACCTGTGGACCACACTGTAATCCAAGCTTTTCACCTAGAGGCATGTGACTCTATCTCAAGAAGTACAAGAAGAAAGGAGCGAGGCAGGACAAAAGCACTGTGCAGAGAACAGGGACCAAAGTCAGACAAAGAGTGGGGACATGTGCTTTGGCAAAAAATCAAGCAACACCATCCTTTGCTTGCCTCATTGCTCCTAGCTCAGTTTACCTCTCAAATATATATATATACATATAAACTGAGTCCAAGGCTGACCTTCTAATAAGAACTGAGTCATTTCTTCCAGTTACCAGTGTAAGTCTTACATTTCTACTTGCGTAAAAGTGAAACAAAGCAGGTGGTGTCTGCTGCAGTCCTGGTACATGCAAAATGATCTACATATTTCTAATGGAGAACAGAAAGGATCACAGCGTCAAACCCCAGCATGGGGTTTCCCCTCTGTCCCCATCCCAGCACCAAAAGAGGCCACCACGGGGAAAGGGCTCGGTTCCTGCAGCCCAGGTACCACCCTGCAATGCTCACTTGTCCCTTAGCTACACCAAGAAGCAAATTGAGGTCATTTTCATAATTTAGGCAGAACCTCCCTTTCACTCGAATTACTGAGATATTTCAGGCAAACGCAGATTTCAAAAAAAAATTTAAATGGCAGAATTTGAGTTTGGGAACTCATTAAAAAGCAGTGAGACTTCCTGTATTGCACCAATTATAAACAATTTGGAGGAAAAAGAGGTTGCTTTTTCTCTTTTAAAGAAATTATCTGGAAAATTACTCAGGTCTTTGCTTCCTCTTTTCAGATGGGATCTGGACAGGCTGTGTTAAATACAATAACCTCATTAGGACAGGTTTAGATGATAAAACCAGGAGAGGAAACCGAGAAGCCCAAACTCTGTCCTCAGGCTTGCCTCCAGCTAGCCTTGCCTCTGATAAATCACTTCTTCTCTCCAGGCACTACATCTCTTCTTTTTTCCCCACTGAAATGGAGCCAACCCCCTTTGCCACTTGTCTACTTTATAGGAATGCTCTAAAAATTAATATTCACTGTGAAACCAGGAGAGCCTCGAAGGAAGGAGCCTATCTCAACACGAAACATTATCTGTTTTGTTTTGCCTGTCACTCTGAGTTGGCATTGATATATTGTTCAGAATCTTTCTAAAAATCTCCTTTCTTTTTCTGACCCCCATGACCACTAACGATGGGAAACAGTGTACTGGAATAAATCCAAGAAAGAAATATTTTTGCCTGTCCATCAACTCAGCCAATAGGGTTTACAGTGACTACGATCATTTTAAGTGGTTCGATGAAAGTATAAGCTGTGTACTTTTGAAGGCGTGTCAGTGGCTGCCAATCTTGTTCTTTTTTGCCCAGGTTTTTTAAGTGTTAAAACTGGTGTGGAGAGGAGGATGGAGATTTGCATCTTGGGGATTTGGGGAGGTGAGTCATGCTGAGGAGCTACATGCTTTTACTTACTCAGTGTTTCTAGAATCGATCCTCACCCTTCCCATCCCCAAGACCCTACCCTGATGCAGGCTCTTATTGTCTCTGGCCTCGATATCTAAAGCAGCCTTGGGGCTGGCCCTGTTGATTACAGTGTTACCTGCTAAGCCATTCTCCACACTGTTGCGAAGGGTCCTTCCAGGAAGCAGGCTTTGCCATTATTGGGTGCCTCCATTGTCCAGAAACCACAGTCCAGGCTTCCCGAGGGAAGGGGCTTCCATGCTCTGGCAACACTTGAGTTACCTGTGTCTCCAGCTTCAGCCCCTGCCATTCCCTACCTTGCATATTCTTGTTCCAAATAGCAAACTGCATATGCTTTCCCGACATGGATGGTGCTACTGTTTACCTTTGGGCCTTTGCTCTCGCCACCTTTCTGCTAGGCGTATCTCAGAGCAAGCAGACAAAAACAAACAACAAACAAACAAGGAGCACCCTTAGCTCCTTCTTCATCCTTCAGGGCTCAGATCACGTGGCGAGTACCCTGTCCTCCTTCCTCCCCTTTCTTGCGTTCTCCACCAGGGGATGTCTGTCTTCTGAATCCCCCCACCCCCGGCCCTGGGCAAGGTGGTAGCATCAAGCTGGCATGTAAGGTTGCGTGGGTCTTGATAATGTATGCATGTCTACCTACTGAATAGGGAGCTGTCTGAGGAGAGGAAGCTTGTCTTTTCCTCTCCATATCTTGAGCAATACCCGGTTCAAGAAGGGAACCAGTTAATAGTTAAATACACCCTTTTGAAATGGCTTCTATGTGTAAAGCTCTGTGTTAGGGGTTTGGAGAAAGTTTCCAATGCTAGGCTGTTCAAAGAGAAAAACTGATAAGTATATCTGTGCATATTTTAGTGAATTCTTCATTTTCCTTTGAATGAATGATCCGGAGTTATGCAAATAATTAGCAGTTGGGGGGAACCCTGTGTCAACAGCGGGCCATCTGGCAGTGTGAAGTCATAGCAGGTTGCTTCTCTTTGCTGCCACCACTCTGGGGCCTGGGGCTTTCTTGTGGCTGTGGCCTTGGGTATAGAGACCTCCCCCTTCTCTGGAGTTCTCTGCCTTGTATTCCGTTGCCATGGCAACAACCCACTTTCATTCTGGACTTCCTGCCTGCGAGAGGGGAAACTTTTACTACCATGGCATAAATGAGGAGGGGTTATTTGAGAAATAAGTTGACAAGGTTAATCATCAACACATTCTACTAGTGCCATAAATCCTGATTTAGTGGTAGGATCGCTTGTAGGTGTTTGTGGCAGTACTGGAAAATAGATGAGCTATCCAGATATGAGATGGGGGGACCCTTTGTTTAGATATCTGTCTATGTGCCTGTTGTGATTCTATTTTTAATGAGAAAAATATTTTTGCTCTCTATATGGAAAATCTGTTTTCAGTAATTCAGTGTATTAAAGAAGAGAGAAAAATTTCTAGAAAGAAGGCTGAGTGCTCTTGCAGGGTGTGGAATATTGGGATAAAGGAAGACACTAACACCTGTTCAGACGATCATCATAAGTCTGTTCAAATCTGTTAAGGGATTACATGGAAATATAGTAATGTATCATTTAAATACTTTCTTTGGGCTAGAGTCACCTTTAAGAAATTGCTGGGCGACTTGCTTTCTAAACACCTTTATGTGTTCAGGCCTGCAAATGCAGGTATTCATTGCAGAGCCTGGTTCACTGTTCAGTGACTACAGAAATCTGAGACTCCACTTGCTCTGTTTTTCATGTCTTAGTCTGGCTCTGTGAGTCTAGCCTCGCTGTAGCTTAGCGTCTCTTCCCTTTTCTCCCAGGAAAATTGAGATTTTCTTTTTCGTTCAAATACGAGCTTACCCCTGGCCTAGGCTGAGTTCCTTTGACTTTTTACCAAGGCAGCTTCGCTTTTGTGGTTTCCAGCTTTTACCCCGAACACAGATGGAGACCTCTGGTTTACTGAAGAGGCAGGTCTCTGCTGAGTTTCACAGAAAGACGTGGTTCTCTGTCTCTTGCCCTCTCCCGATGCCTGGATGCTTGGGTTCCATTTCGATCAGATATGCTTTGCAACTTCAGCCCATTTGTTTTCTCTTGGAGGAGCCAGACAAGATTCTCGTTTATTCACTTGCAATCAGCTACTGCCATCGCGTAGAGACACACAGCGTGCGCGAGCGTTATTACACTGGGGGCATTGTACGCTCAGGCGTGGGCCCGGGAGGGGTGGGGACTTGGCTGGCAGGCTTATTTGTGACAGAAGTGATCACTAGACAGTTTTTCTGTCAAAAAAAAAAATGGTGATACTTCGTCTACTAGGCATCATTCTTAGCGGCTGCCCGGAGTGGGCTACCGTATTTAGTTCTTTATGACTCAGTAGGTAGCCACAGCCAATTGGTTTGGGCGGGGGGCACATAATGGATAGATCCAGTCGGATTTTCTTAAGAATCCCAGTGAAGTAGTGACCAATATGAGGTTGTAGTAGCCAAAGTGGGCCATGTCTATGCTAAAGGTGTAAGGGCGTAGGAACTAGGATTAAGGAGAAGCTGTTGGGTACAAAAGGGCAACACTGAGCATACAGAAAGAATAAGCTGGTTAGTGGCCAAAGGAGAAGAGTAGACACATGAAAGGGGGGAAGAGAAATAATAAGAGGATCAGAGAGAGGTGGAGAGAAAAGAGTGGAAAAAGAAAAGTGGAAGGAGAGGAGAAGGAGGTAGGGAGAAACGTAGAGGAAGGAGGGAGAAAGGGAGAATCCTTAGTCTGCTTCCATTCCATTTGGGTTCCCATGGAGTAGCATAGACAAGTACTTAAAGCAACATTCTTTGGAGTTTGTCCATTTTGGTTCAAATCCTAGCTCCTTATTTGCTAGCTTTGTAACCTTGGGCAAGGCACATAATCTTTTTTTTTTACCTTGGTTTCCTCATCTGTACAATGGGTCCAAGTATGGTATTCACATCAAAGGGATGTTGCGAGGAAGAAATATGTTAGCATGTGTAAAGCACTTATCTGGGTGCCTGGCACACTATGTAAATGTGACCGATTTAGTACAGAAGCTCTTGGTTTCAACTGAATGCTTCTCTTACCAGCTCATGTGGCTCTTGACATCAGTCACCCTTTACCCCCAATCTGAGTTGAACAGATTTGGGGAATGTCTGCTCCTTATAATCAAAAACAGCTTAATTTTAGTACCTTAAGGGTACTTTCCAAATGTTGAATGTTTGAAATAATCCCATTTTCTTTTGAATTTTATAAATTTGGGATAAAAAGAGAAAGTGTGCGTCTCCTGGGAACAGAAATAGGCAGAGTGAAAGAGGAGGCTGTCAAAGTATGTCTTCTGTAGTTTGGGCCGACAGGGTAGAGGGGGTTGTCCCTTCCCTCCCTCTGTGGTTACTTCTTGGGGCCTACCGCCAGTGGGCAATGTTTTCTGTGATGGCAGCCTTTCCCCACTACTATTTGAATAAACATGCTCGCTTTTTGCTTCTTTGCATCACATAGTCTCATATGAAGTATGAGCCTTCGCACTACTCACCTTGTGTGGTATTGTTCCAAGTGTTTTTACAGGTGCTGGCAACGAAGTTCCATTTTCTAACACTGAGAGCAAAGCCTGTGGAGGTTTCCCACAGTGGCTCACGCTGTCCCAGAAATCTAGTCTGTGCTTTTTCCACGGGGAGAGGAGACCCTCCCTCTGAGGGAGTCCCGAAAGCCTGCGCTTTCTACTCCCTTTCTGGCATGCCAGACCAGCTTGCTAAGGCTGTCTGTCCAAAGTACCACAGATTCGGTGACCTATCTGAAATGGATTGTCTCAGAATTCTGAGTAGAAGTCTAAAATCAAGACGTTGCTTCCTTGGGCCACAAGGCTGTGAGGGAGAGTCTGTGTTTGCCTGGCTCCCAGCTTCCTGTGGTTTGCCGACAATCTTCTGTGCTCCTTGGCTTCTGCTCCATCACCCTGATCTCTGCCTTCATTTCCACAGGGTAGTCTCCCTGGGTGTGTGTGTGTCTGTGTCCTCTTTTTCTAAGTCACCAGTCATATTGAGTTAGGGCCCACCTTGATGGTCTCATTTAACTCCATTAACTCTGTAAAGACCCTATCTCTAAATTAGGTTGCATTCTGAGGTACTGGGGTTAGGACTCCAACATAACTTATTTTGTTGACACACTGCAACTCATAACACTGATATATGTGAGGAGTGTGGGCTGATATGGCTCTTGGGGTTGACAGGTTGGTGATTGGGCATAATACTGGTTTGCTGATAATGGGGTACTTGTGAAGCAAGCCCAGGGACTATAGCAGTTGTAAATCATATCCTTATTGCTTAATACTCTCTTGGTTTTTTAATTTTATACTCTCTTGGTTTTTCTATACTGGCCTTTCTTTCTCAGAATCTTCAACTGGACCCCTAAGTGTTGGTTGGCCCCAAGTCATACACTTTTACTCTTCTTTTCTATTTACATCCTTGGAAATCTCATTCAGCTCTGTGACTTTAAATATCTTCATTAGGGTAATGTCTCTCAAATTGATACCTTTATTTCTTATGCCCCAGTCCATCTTCTGAAATCCACACTCACATATTTACATATATATTGTCTTGTAGTCATATCCTCTTAGATGTTTAAGAGGCATCTCAAGCTTTCAATGTCCAGCACTGAAATCTTGATTTTATCCCATAAATATGCACCTTCCCCTGCACTCTCTATCTTGGAAAATGGCATCCTTGTGGCTAGTCAGGTCCTAGGAATCCTTCTTAGTCCCTTGCTTTCTCCCTCCATTCAATTCAGTTGCAAATCTGTGGATTGTTCCTTCGAGATCTCTGTAGCACCTGTTTACCTCTCACCATCCCTGTGGCTCCCACAGCACTCCAGTCCTCCTCCTCTATCACCTGCATGGCTATAATAGCCTCCAAAATGATCTCCCTTCCCATACTCTTGTTAGCCTACCCTTCCAGACTGTTTGGACTCACAGAGGTCAGATCCTGTTCCTTCTTTGCTTTCAATCCTCCACTGGCTCCTCATTGCGAGGAGAAGAAAATACAAGCTCTTTACTTTGACCAAGTAGCCCCCAATGGTGGGGCCTCTATCTATCACTCTCCCTATCCCTGTATAAAGTCCTTCAAGGCCATTCCTTCCTGAGGGCTCTCACTAGCTCTGCCCTCTTTCTAGAGAGCTCTTCTTTCAGATGTTCAGTTGACTTCACTCCTTTACAAGTCATTTAGGTCTCAGCTCAAACTTTACCTCCCCAGAGAGGCCCTCTCTGGCCACTCAACATAAAGCAGACACCACCCCCTCACCATTTATTTCCTGATTAATTTTAATTCTAGAACTTATCACTGGCTGCCATCTTTTTATTCATTCACTGCCTGTCTCCCCCCATTAGAATAGAAGCTGTATAACACTAGGTACATTGTCCTACTTTCCTTAGAGCCTGAAGCAGTGACTTGCACAATTTAAGCATCAGTGCAAATTTGTTGAATGAATTAACAGAGATTCTGGATGAGAAAAGGGAAAGGAATCGATGGTTAGAATGTGTACCATGTGTCAGGCATGGTTCAAGCCTTTACTGCCAGGATTCATTTTGATCTTCATGAAATCCTTTAAGTTAGCTGTTCTTCCCATTTGACAGATGAAGAAAATGAGGCTTTCAGAGACTAAATAAGGAAGCTGATCCAACAGTTCATAAATTACAGAGCTGAAGTTCTAACTGGTTTCTACATATCTTCTACCAAGATGTAAGCTGGAGGTGATAAGTATATAATTTAACCAATGTTTTAGAAATAAAAGAGTAAGCAAGTGATTGAAAAGTATTAAGTACAATATTTGGTTCTGGGTCAACTAAAGAAGATACTTTTTTGACCTAATCTTTCTATTGCTGGAAACTTTAATTGAAGGATTAAAGATTTGCACAGTAGAAGGTGTGCTTATGGCAGATAATCTGAAATAGAAGTTTTGAATTTTAATGAAAGGAAACTAACTAAAAGGAAAAAAACAGTGGGATATTTTAATTATTATATTGTTTTGGGATTCAGAATTAAGAGACATATTGTAAGTCATGGTTGGTGGTGGCGGTAGGGGTGGAGGGAGCATGAGCGGTTTTCTGAGATGCTCTATGCCTGAGAGAGGACTACTTGGCACAGCAGTGTGGTAGGTGCTCAAGAATATTTGTTGAGTGAATGAATGGGGAGAATTAAGGTATGCAAGTCTATGTAAACACTCTTTCCCTCCTCCCATGTGTTCCTCACAATGAGCAATGGTGGAGATGTGAGACTTCATGTGGCTAGGTGGCTAGAAACAAGTTAAGAGACTTCACCAGGATGTGTAGGCAAGCCCCTGTGCTCACAGTGAGTGAACATTCTCCTCCCGCTTCCTAGTGCCCTTTCCCCATCACCTGCATGCTCATTTATCCCTCTTATGCCTGTGAGGGAGTGAAGACATGATGTGTTACTTTGTAAAGATTACCGACTCTCTCCTATTATACTTAATGACCCAGCATCCATCTTTTGTTAGTTGTGGTTATGTTTTGGGAAAGCATGATTTAATCCATGATGTAGTGCATTCTTGGTGATAATGAGCTATGAAGAATGGGGTCCTATTGTAATTTATTTCAGTTGATTTCAAATTACTGTATAGAGATACCAGGAATAATCTCTTGAATAAAAGAAATAAAAGAGGAATTTATGGGATCTTTACATTTTCTAAGGAAATAATTCAAGTACCAAAAGAAGAAACTAAATTTAGGTAATCAAAAATCAAGGTGTTTAAAGAAGAGCTGTTGTTTGCAAGATCTGAAATAAGCGTGTGGAATGCAGTAAAATGTGGGAAGGGTGCCAGTTTACAGGGAGCCTATAGCATGAACGGATACACTGTTTGCGGATAAAATTATCCAGGTCAAAACAAAGTAGGTGATTCAATTTACAAAGGACATAAAAGACAACAGGAAAAGATCCTTTATATACCCAGCGGAAAAGCACAAGGGGAAGCTCTACCTCTTGATCAGATGTGGAGATGTCAGGGTAGATAACACTAAAGATGTGTTTTAATGGAAAGCTGCACTAACATCGGGATTGTAGGCCACATCCCCCAGGCAGCAGAATTTGCAAGCAGGTGATTTGGGAGCAGTGCTGTGGGAACAGCCCCTGTTGGAGACGGGGTGGGATTGAACCGTGACGCACCTGCAACAGAGGCCTCCGTGGGTCTCCCCTGGAGCTCTGGTGCTGGAATGGCCCTTCAGAGATATCCCAAATTAAGGCAAGGGGGAGTGGGGCCTTGGTACTCCTATACTGACCAATTAATTAGATGTCTGCTACTCCCAGGGGACCTTATCCTGGAGCAAGGCAGCTCCCTTCAGTAATTCCTGGGGAGCGACTCAGCTGTGAGCTACCAACAGCTAACCCTTTTGGCAGTTAGGAGAAGCGAGGGTTCAGTCTTGAAGGGGTGGGGCCTCCACAGAGCACCAGAGTATCTAGTCTACTGGAACCAGCCCTGGGGCTTGAAAAGAAAAAAGATGGTAGATAGTTGCTTAACATAAGGTATATATATATTTTTTTGAAGATTTTATTTTTGAGTACTCTGTTTACTCAGTGTGGGGCTGAAGCTCAGAACCCGAGATCAAGAGTGATATGCTCCACCAAATGAGCCAACCAGGCACCCCTACTTAAGATATTTTCTAAATGTGATTCTCTGGTGACCATCCACTTTTCTCTGGACCCCTACAATAACCTTACAACAGCTTTCTCTCTCACTTGCATGCCTGGCTCCCGTTAGACTACATGTAGAACAATCTGGAAACATATATCCAGTCTTCTCATACCTCTGCTTAATATCCTTCTGTGATTTCCCATCTTACATATTATAAAATCCCAACTCTCTGGTATGCCCTTTAAGTAGGATGACCATACAATTTATTGTGTGACCCAGGACACTTTTGAGAGTGAAAGGAGGCCCTATCAATAATTACACAGGGACAAGGGTCAAACCAGGATGGCTTTTGGCAAACTGGAATGGATGTTTGCCCTACCTGTAAGGCTCCTGATAATAGGGTTGCCCCTTACCTTCACTTCACCCTCTTTCCAAAGTCCACTCCTATTTGCCTTCCATTAGGTGCTAGACCAAATGAAGCTCTGTCTCACCCCAGGATGCTTACGCTCATCACTTCCTTCTACCTACTTTTTAAGGCTGCCCCTTCCTCTTACAGTCTTCAGAGCTCAGTTTAAAATTTTCCCATTCAGAGAGGCCTTCCCATTTATTTTCCGTCATGTACTTGTTTATTTTATCCACACTCCTAGCTACAATCTGAAATTACAGTCACTAGATTTTAAGCTCCATAAGTACATGAATCTACTGTCTTGCATACCAATGTATCCCCAGTGGTTAGCCCAATGTTAGTTCATACATATTTGGTACTCAATAAATACAAAGAAGTGAATGAAGGAAGAACTTCTGAAACAAAAGTGTGTGTGTGTGTGTGTGTGTGTGTGTGTGTGTGTGTGTGTGTCTATGTGTGTTTTCATCGAAATGCCCACAGACCAGCAAAGGACAAACACATTATCACCTACACTGGGAATTGTAGATGTGACTGCTGACCCTGGAAATGTGGACATAGAGGAATGCAAAACATTAAATAATCAATTTGCAAACACCTAGAGGATCACAGGCTGCTGGATAATAACCAGCAGTTTAGCGATGAGGAGATATTGTCAGAACAATCTAATTTCCTTTTAAGACAGAGGGACCTTCATCAAAAGCATTTATTAAGTGTCTGCAAACAGCCAAGAGAAGCCTGTCGGAGGTGAGGGGGGGCTTTTATTCATCTGTGAAACATCAAATTTAATATGTGTCTTGACTTCAGCTAAAATCTGATTTTACTTCTGTGATAATTTCCTTTCACAGGCCAAGCAAATGTGAGTTACTTATGGTAGAAAGTGGTACCAGAAAGTTACAGGGTTAAGCCCAGAAGAATTACTAAAGCCTTTCAAAGTTGAAGAAACCCTAATGATTATAGGTGAAATCATTTTAAAAGGTGAGAAAGTGTGGCCTTTTGCTCAGGTCCCCCGAGGTTGACTTTTCAGTGCTCTTCCTCCTAACACCTGACTGTCCTGGAAAACAGACTTGTACTCAGATTAGCAGGTGATTTGTTCTAGGTGCATTTGGAATGGTGACCAAATGCCCTCCTCTGAGAGAGGGTCTAAATGGCCTACCAGAAGCACAAACTTTAGTATTGATTCACACACGAGCACTGGGGTTAGAATTACAGGGTAAAAGTCATACCTTTTAGGGATCAGAAAGTCACATGGATGCTCCCAGATATTAGTGGTAGGTATTATGACCTTGATTTTTCGACACAGAAAACATTTTGGGCCAAGGTGACCCAGACTCATCCTGGCATCCGGCCATGTAGACCTTGCATGTGTGTGAATCGAATACAAAGCAGCTGAAAAATTCCGCAATGAGAAACACTTACGAAATCTTCAATGTAAGGTCCTGGGAGATGGGACCATTAAACATAGTTTAGGGGTGTGACTTGTCACAGCTATAGGGAGGGGCAGGCCACCAGGAAAGCTTTGTCAGTCAATGAGAAGTCCACATCAAAGAAATCCCTAGTAGTACCAGGAAACTGGCTTTCGAGCAGCACCCCATCCTAGAAAGACTGAAGAACAAGGCAGGATCCTCCCCCTGAAAAGCCTCATTTTGGAGAATTTTGAGAAAATGCCTCACATCTGTTCACAGGGGGATAAGGTTGTGGCACCCCGGTTACTGGAAGAATCCGTGTACAGTACTGGTGATAGGAGGTCAGATGGGATTCAACATTCCTTCATGTACTTAGAGTTTCCGGAGACTGCAGATGGATTCACCTGAGGCATCATTGTATTTCTGGGCCTACGGAGAATTGTGGAATTTGGGAAATAACTGAACCTACGAGAATAGGGATTCAGAGGGGTGGGGACAGCTTGTATGAAGTCATCCAACTGTTCAGTGACAGAAGCCTGCTTGGACAGAGAGCCTAGAAAATAGTTTTAGGATCCATTCTATGTTTTGTCGATATATGGGTGTATTATTGTCCTGAAGAGGGCACAGGGCACTTGAATGTCTGCCAACTTCAGCGGTTGTGGGCATGTTCCTGTCCTCTGTGTCAGTCAGGAGCATTCAACATTATCGACTATGACCTTCTTTCTGTCTATTCTGCCCTCTTGATTTTGGTGTCACCATATGTCCCTCCTCATTCCCCCCCTTCCTTTATTGGCTGTTCGTTTTCAGTCTGTTCTGCCAGCCCCTCCTCAGCTTCCCAGCCCATAAATGTGGGTATGTCTCAGGGCTCTGTCCTTGGGCATGCTTCTTTTCTAATCACTGTCCTCAGGTGACTTTGTCTGGTCCAAGACTTGTGGCATCAATGTGCCAGTGACCCCCAACCTACTCCTCCAGTGCTGACCCCTCCCCTGGACTTCAGGCTCATGTGGCCTCTACACATGTGGTCTGAAGGACAGATACTCCCTGTCCTTATGGACAGACATCCCAGACTCGAGTGGTTGAGTCCTTAGCCCTGCTCCCGCCCCCTCGATGGATTGCATCTTGGTTCATCCAGTGACTGAACAAAGATATAGACATTATTCCCCTCTCTCCTTTAACTCCTGCATCCAACTCATCCTAAGTCTCATTGCTTCTTCCCCTAAACCATACTCTTCTTAATCTCTATTCTATAACACTGGCCAAGCTAAATTATTGCAGGAGCTTCTTAACTGATTCTCTTCTTCCACTTTCAGCCCTTAATAACTGCTCTATGTCTGTTGGACAGAAGGGTTCATTTAAACATTGATCAGATTATGTTACTCTTGTTTTAAAAAAGTGATGATAGCTTGCTTAGTGCATTTGGCATAAAATCCAAATTCTTCTCCTGGCTTAAAAGCCCTATGTGCTCTCTACTCCCCTTCCCTGCTATGCTAAATGTTTCTTCAATAAGGAAGGATTCCCTGGCCATGAAGCTAAAGTAACACCCAGTTACTCTTTATCATATGCCCGTTTAGATGGTCTGCATATTAGATACTACTAGCTGATGGTTTTATTATTTACTTATGCATTTATTTATTTGTGGTTCTTCTTCCCCCATTGGAATGCAAACTCTAAGAGAGCAGGAACATTGCATCCCCAGGACCTAGAAATTGTTCCAGGTCTGGAACCTGTTCTACGGCAGAATTTCAACCAATATTTGTGGAATAAATAAGGATGAATGCGTGAAGGGTCTTAGACTACCATCCTGTCAAGCTGTGGCCTCTGCCTGAATTGAGTAAGTCTATCAGTTGGCTCTTGCTGTGTTACAAGTTACCCCAAAAGTTGACTTACTACACAAGCATTATTATGGCTTGTAAGCCTACGGGTCAGCTGGGCAGTGGCACTAACTTGGGCTGGGTTTGGTCGATCTTGGTTCAGTTCACATGGATCTGTGGTCAGTTGGGAGGTTGGCCCAAGGGTGCTAGGTCTAAGAAGGCCTCACTCAGAAGTCTGGCAGTTGCGTGGCTGTCAGCGAGAGTGAGAGGGGGACTGGGCCATAGGTCTCGTTCATCCAGCAGTGCAGCTTTTTTCTTCATGTGGTAATCATGGCCCAAGGGCTGACCAGAAGGGCTCAGGGCTTCTAGAGGCCGAGGCTTAGCACTGGCATGCCATCATTTATACCAGATTCTGTGGGTCAAGTTTGGTCACAAAACCAGCCTGGATTTAGAGGAAATGCAAAGTCACGCTGCAAAAGGCGTGGCTTCAGGAGAAGGTCAAGAATTGCGGGCATTCAGACTATGGAAAGAACCTAGATGTCCATCAACAGATGAATGGTTAAAGAAGATGTGGTATATATATATACGATGGAATACTATGCAGCCATTAAAAGAAATGAAATCTTGCTGTTTGCAATGACGTGGATGGAACTAGAGGGTATTATGCTAAGCGAAATAAGTCAATCAGAGAAAGACAATTATCATATTATCTCTCTGATGTGAGGAATTTGAGGGGCAAGGCAGGGGTTCGCAGGGGGTAGGGAGGGAAAAAAATGAAACAAGATGGGATCAGGAAGGAGACAAACCATAAGAGACTCTTAATCTCACAAAACAAACTGAGGGTTACTGAGGGGTGTGGGGGCGAGGGATAGGGTTGCTGGGTTAAGGACATTGGGGAGGGTTTGTGCTATGGCGAGTGCTCTGAAATTTGTAAGCTTGATGATTCACAGACCTGTACCCCTGGGGCAAATAATACGTTATATGTCCATAAAAAATTAAAAAAAAGAATTGGGGGCATTTTTGCAATCAATCTACCACATTAAGAATGACAACAAAAGTGGCCATGGCAGAGAGCCACCTTCGCCTTTCCAGACAAGCACAGAAAGAGCATGTATAAGGCCCAGAAGTGCTTTTCCATCAGTCCACAGGCAGAGGGTGGGTCACAAGATCTGGTGTGTCCTAGGTTGCATAGCTGTGGTCACTGGAGTGGCAGGAATTGGCCCCTGGGTGCGCCGCTGTCCACACAAATGTGCAGACTCCTCTGTGGCCAATGGAAGCCGCAGGACTCTGGTCCTTCCTGATTTTCCTTCACTGTCATGAGGCCAGCACCTAATTCCACACTGCATGTGGGGCAGTGCCTAGGAAGGTACTGATGCAGAAGGCAACAACGAGCACCTGGGCTACATGTAGTACCAGATGGCTCCCAGCCTGCACACATCTGATGAAAAACAGTGTTAAATCAAAAAGTGCTTTTTTGGGGGGTAGGGGGAGGATAAAACAAAAATGACTCAGAATGAAAAGGCCTTGACATAGGCATCTTAAGGAAACTCCTTAAAAAGAGGAAACCAGTATGCTCAGCTTTGTCCATGACTTCCGAACATAGCAGTATGTCTGCATCCTGAGACATTCAAGGTTAAAGCAAAGAGAAAGTGTTCCAACAGATAAGTTCTTTCTCAAAAAATGCACACATTGTCCTGAGTGTGGAAGTTATTCACAACACCTAGATGATCTGGAACTTGCCATAGAATCCCAGAATTCAGAAGCCAACTCTATGGGATTAACAACTTGTTCCAGGTCCCTTACTTAGTGGACAAGAGCTCCCCTGTCCTGGCTCCCTGTCTGATTCTTCTCTTACCTTCCCAGCTGCCAGCTCAGGTTTAAGTTCTTTCTCCCCATTCAGATGCAGATGATTGTATTTGATTTGAACATATCGATTCCGAACAGGTGAGAGTGGACGTAGCTGTTCAGCTAGACAAATATTTAGATCAGTGAAATGTCCTTTGGAATCACCAGAGCCAAATGTTTCCTTTTCCCAACTATTTCGCCCAGCTACTTACCTCCCCAGAATAAAAGATTCAAATTCTTTCTAAATTTCATCTATTAAGAAAATACTTCTAGGCTACAGCTACATGATATCTCCTCTGGGAGCCTTGTTCCTCCCCATACTCTGAGCAAATCGAATCCGAAACAGATTGAAATGACTCAGCAGCAGGACTCGGGTCTCTGTGTCTACTTACTTGTTTGGTTCACCAACCTTCAGGGGCCTCTTGCAATCTGACATAGAAAGAAAGGGGAAAAAAGTCAATGACTCCATTCTACTGTATTTGAAACCCTTCTTGCTTCCCACAGACACATTCCTAAAGGCACCAGTCATGGATGAAGAACTCCACTGGGGTCAGAGTTGGATCCCACTAGGCTGTTTGGGACATGTGGGTGAAGCAGCAGAAACGCAGTGTTCTCAGAACCTCTCCTTCGTGATTCATGGCTCTTCACCCTGAGCCACAGGACATGCCCAAATTTACCACAGAAGGAAACAGACTATGAGCTTGGAGGGGCAGGGAGGAAACCAGAGGCATATCTGGGATGATGAGGCACACGAAAAGAACACTATGGGAAGCTTTGCTTGTCCTCTTCTGTGGCTAGAGGTACAATAGACAATATTGGAATGTGGTGGATGACAAGGCTTATGTTAGAAGCACGTGTCAAGTAAAGGCTTCCTGTCATCCTCACTGGAGTAAGGGAAGTCTTTGGATGGCAGAGGTGGCTTTATAATGGAATGAAGGGGCCAGTGTGGGCATAGTGTTTATGAACCTCTTCCTATTTCTCTGTATGGAGAGAGCCCACTTCTCTGGAACGATGGAAGCTCAGGTGCTTGGTAGTGCCCACATTACTGACCTCTGATCTCTAGGGCAGAACCAGCAGGACTGGTTCTGGTAGATCATATATCTCCTGACACCCTTAAAAAGGGACTAGAATATTTGCTACACTGGCATAATGAAAAGATCCCCAAGCTTTACCAGCCAATGAGCAAAAATAAGGTCCCATTATGTTTGGTACTCACATCTCCACCAACTCCACATTACAAGTTTGCAAAGCTCTCCTCCATCCTCTGCACCCTTTCACCAAAGCATATTCCTACGAGTACCTAAGGAGCATCTTCACAGGCCCACACATCAGCCAGAGCCTCCGACCTGTGGTGTTGAAGGAGCCACTGCTCTCTCCTGGCCTTGATGACCTGATTGTCCTCTGTTCCAGCACCCATGCTCCTCAACTGCACAGGCCTTGACAACTTGGTAGTCTTTAGCAACCAAGAGGAGAGCCCTTCTCCTTCTGTGATATGGCCAGCAGCAGGGGATCCTACAGCAGGGTAGCTTCTGCCCTGGTCTATGATAGGGTTTAACAAGATGGCCCTGTATTTCATACATTGCTCCTTTCTCTCCTTGGCATATGCATGTGGGGCAGGTGGAATGGGAACACCCAAATCCCTGCCACTGGCTTGAGTCAGAACCATGACTTCCCTCAGATTTTTAGGACTTTTGCTGAGTCTGGTTTACACTCCAGGCTCTTCCCGTCATATTGTGGCTTTTTTCAGGTGCCCTGCCTTCCCTCCATGCAAACTGACTTGGGCTGCCTTCCCTTGCCCCCTCCTTTCCACTCCATCTACATTTGGATCCCAGTGGCACACAGAAATCACAAGCTCCCTCCAGGTCCCCTCAGGCCCTGGGTAAATCAGTGGAAGTAAATAGCAGCAAGGATGGGGGTTTCGCCTAGCCTCCTCTTCGAGCCACATGCAGACCTTGATCCAGTGCACTGGAGATTTTTATCATTGCTACCATTTCTGTCTGCTGCTTTGTCAGCGGCTTCCTGGTGTCTGAGTCACTGCACTTCTAGGGCCACCATGCTTGGCTCAGTCAGGATACCAACCACATGGCACGTCCCATGGAGCAAGAGCTATGCTGCGCAGGATGCAACACGAGGTTCAGAAAGCCAGAGGAGGGGCAAACAAGGGCCAAGCATGGGTGAGAACTTGCTCAGACAGGAACTAAAGAGGATGGCCTCAAAAGGGCTGCAGATCCTGGGGCCTAGAAGTGGTGCAGTGATCAAGCAAATGGTGTTTGAGGGTGATTGTCCTAAACACCTACAATTGTCTACTACTCACCTGTGCAGGCCAGAGTATGCTTGCTCTGCCAATGGGCCAGGATGGCTTTGAGGACCAGGTAGGCATCACATGCCCCAGAAAGGTATTAACCAGTGGCTAAACCCCCTCCTTGGGCATGGGGGATGGTTTATAAGCACAAAGAGAATCAAAGACTAGAATTCCTTTCTAGTGTTGGGCTTGACATTGCAACTAACAATATTCTAACTTGATTGGAAATCGGGAATTTTCTATACAGTTTGGGTTCTTTTGAATTTCAGCTGCATACACAGTGGAACCCCCCCCCATAAGTGGGAGTACATGACAACCTGAGTATGCTGTTAGCGAAGCGAAGATGATCCTTTCTTAGTTCACTCCAGTCTCATCCTCCTTTTGACAGAGACAATTGACAAGCATTCTGCTTTCTTTTTCCACTGTTGCCCAGGGAGGTCTCTGATGCCTCCTTAGTGTCACCCTCAGCTCTTCTCACACCTGTTGTGTGTGGCATATAGTTGCTTAGGGGAATGTGACGGGGAAATTCTTGTTTCAGGAGATGAGGAGTGGCTTGGGTGGCCCGTGAATAATGAGCTGAAGGTCATTATCTCTCTTGCTAACTCTACAGCTGAGCAGCAGCATCATGACCAACCAAAAAAATCAATCATTCATTTAGTCATTTAATTAGAACCTACTGTGTGCCCATCATTTTCCTTGGCTTTGTGGACCATTAGACATGGTCCCTGTCCTTGAATTGCTCACACACCAGTTGGAGACACAAAAGTTACACCTGTGAAACAATTAACAATCCTCTAAGTGCTCAACAGCTCAACAACCCTGAACAGAGAAGAGGGAGAGTTCAGGGTAATGAGAAGAGCATCTTCAGGAAGAGAGAGCATCTTCAGGAAGGACGTGGCATGAGAGGTAGAAAGAACCTGAGTCTCAACAGCTCTTGTGCCTCTACGTCCAACAGGGAGAAGCTGAGATGCTACTGCACTTTATTACAGGCCAACGTTGGGTACCAGTGGTGCTGTTGTAGTCACTAAGGGGTCCTGGGTGCCAACGGTGGGATTAGGAAGGGAAATAAAGGTGTCTAGGTACTTGCATGACTTTGAGAGTGAGCATCTCCTTAAATTTGGTACTCTAGGTGCCTCTAACTCCTCAACCTGGTCCTATCATTTGATGGATCTTATCACTCAGATGCACGTGCTCTGTCTTTGTCTTATTCCCTAGCCCCACCTTCTCTGTATTTCTCTTTTTATTAGGGTTATCTTTCTCCCTCCTAGCTGTTTCTCTCCATTCTGTCTCTTCTATTCTTTTCCTTTCCCTTTTTGCTAGTCTGTCTCTAGTAGGATTCCAGTGCTCCTCAGTGATGGGCTCCAAACACTTCTAGATTCTAAAGTAGGCTGGTGTTCAAAGGTCATGGTGCAGGTGCAGGCAATGGCTGTGATCAGTCTTCTTATTTTTAATACTATGATAACAATAATACTGTTACATATCAGAACCCGTAAGTCTTTAGATCTGGTTTCTAAGAAATTCTAACTTCTTTCTCTGTAAGAACTCCTATGTAAAGGAGTAGGATGACTGAAGTTTCATGGAAAAATTAACTTTAATGAAAGGAGATTAATAAATTTGATATTCTTAGCCAACCAATGCTTCCAAACATCTTCCCTTTGGAACATAAGCTCCTTGTTTATCTACCTGGTTCTCTACTGAACCCTGTCTACTTTATCTCCAGCACCTAGAATAGGGCTTGGAACACATTAGATGCATAACACATATTTGTCAAATAAATGAATGTAGAGTTTTAGGAGTTGAATGTGTGTTGTAAAATGAGGGAGAGGCTGAGGCACAAATAATCCCAGGAATAAGGCAAAATTATTTTTAAAATTGGAGATGAAATTTGAAACGGAAGCTATGCTATAGCTTGATTTCCTCTACCTCTCAAGTAATAATTGGCCTATAATCTTGGTCTCATCATGTAACCACTAGAGGCCTTATTGCCTTCCTCTGTAGAGAGAATGAGAAACAATGTAGAAGATCTACCTGCTTAAAAAGACCCCTTCCATTTCCTTTCCAATGTGTGGTTTAGGTGGTCCCACTGGAAATGGCTCCATTTGGTTTTGATTTTGAATTTTTTGCCTTTTCCCCCAATTCCATCTCCAACTGGTGCCTGGACAACCATTTGATCAGAGCCTCAGAGAACCAAACAATGTATGGACAGCATCAGCCAAGCAAAGCCTTGCTTATGAACTTTGGGAATAGAAGTAAGTTTCTCATGCAGGTTTTCACAGTTTAAGCTTGTGTTTTCTCAGTTTTATTCTGTATTACTACCGGCGACAAACATTGAATCACAGGTTGTTCCTTTGGTTCCTGCCTTCCTGCTTTCATGGGCATCATGCCTTGTTAAATAATGTCAGTCCGCAGAGCAGGTACCGATTAGGTGGCCTGAGACTCAAAGTCCATACAGCCTACAGGAAAGAAGGTAGATTGCAGTCCCATCCCCACACTTACTCCACATTCTCTGGGCCCCTCTAGGTAAAGTGCCAGGCATTTGCTTGGCATTGTCCAGGTATTCAATAGATGTTCATGCTTTCTTTTTCTTCAAGAAGGAGGAAGCTATCTTTAGAAGCTTAAGTCTGATTTTGTATAAAGAGCTGGGATATCACACCTTAACAATCTTGGAGGTCTTTACCCTTTGTGTTTTGCTCACTGTTATTCAACATTTTCCTCTTTTCACTTGGTCAATTCCTTCCCCTCCATTTTGGCACTTGCATTGACTTACTTTTCTGAGCCAGAAATGGTGACAGCGATGGTGGCAGTGAAGACACAGAAGAGGGCTATGTGGGAGGCTATTCATGGAATAAAACATGAATGCAGCTCTGAGACTGCTTCAATTGTGAGTGTGAACAGTCGTAACACCAGGTAATTGCTTGAGACAATCTTGGAAGATCCCCATCTTTTAGTATGGAGGTTGCAAATTGGCAGCCTGAGAGCCAAATTCAGCCACAAACATAATAGTTTAGTTAGCAGAGCATTTGGAAATGTTTTTGCTAGGTAAAGCCTAGGAGATGACCCACTCCCTATTGTCTTGTCCTGGATAAGTAACATGTTTATGCAAATTGCCTGTCCCCTATTTAGGTTTGACTTTAATAATCCATACTCTGATGTCAGTTGAAGCTCCTTTAGGGAGGTTCTTCCTCCAAAGAAAGACCTACACCAACTCATCATCAGCTCCCTTGTTCTTCATCTTGGCATTGCCCAGAGTAGTTTAGGCCATCAACACAAAGTTTGATGACAATGCCTGCAGACAGTCACTGCAAAAATTAGCATCTTGATTGGCTATTAGAAATCGTCTGACTCCATGTTTCAGAACCTCTCCTTCTACTTTTCCCTGTCATGCTAGATATGTGACAAGCCAAACTCTCTCTGTGTCAGTCTTCACCCCGTTGAGCTCAGTTGGAAGCCTCTGGGAGCTCAGTGTGCAAAGGAGATAAGCCAGGGGCATGATGCTTTTTTAACGGTTCTCTCTGTAGTATCCTTGTATTCTTACCTCCTTTATTCTTGTCCATTTCCTTGGTCTTTTATCATAAATTCCCTGTGTTGTTTCTATACCATTCTTGACAGGATGGCCCACTGTATTCCTTTATTAGCTCGACTTTGTAAGGAAAAGGATGCCAGGATATCATTTGATGGTTTTTCTCTGCTAGCTTTTGGATAATTTGAATACATCACTCATATGTGATGACATTTTAATATCTTTGCATCCCATCCTTTTGCCCCTCCTGGAAGCTTTTCTTTTTTTCTGGTCCTTAGTTTATTCCATTACATTGTTCCATGTGTACTCTGGTGTCAGAGAGGGGCCTCCCTGAAGTCTAACCACCTCCTTTTAACTCCTGTGTAAGTATGTGGAAAAACCACTGGAAAGTTTCCATGGGAGGCCATTTGATTTGATATCACAGAAAGGATATCTACAGTTACTGAGTAGGAGAGTAGGTTTCAAGACCACTTCAGTCTATCCCAGCTTTCAAAAATTTTTATTTTAATGCCACAAGTTTATTGGAGGAGTATTCTTGGGATCAATATTATTGAGGGAATAACAGGACAGGATTGAGCAGAGGGGGATGTCGAACTCCAGTGTCGTTACAGCATTTTTCTGCCATTTTTAAAATAGGGCCCTCTGAAGTTGAAACTTATTTTCAGGGCTGTCTTAAATGAGGCAAGGGAGCCAGGTCTTCATCACCCACATGGACCGGTAAATTGACGTAGGATGGCCTCAGGAAGGGGGCATGACCTTGTCTTTATTCCAGCCTTTAGATTCCAAAAATGTGTTCAAGGATGTGTTTGGCCATTTGGACAAAGGGGTGTGCATATATTCCCAAAGCCCTCAGGATCTGGTACCTTACTAAAGTATGCTGTGATTATTGCCTTGAAAATACTGTCTGTTGATGACACTGGTAAGCACACTGATTAGTAACGGGGTATCTGTCTCAGCCAGAAGCGAGGGGACAAAGAGAAACACAGCATGCCAGCAGTAAGACTGGACTCCAGAGAGGATGACAGGGGCTGGGGGTGGGGTATAAAGAAGGAGACCTCACCTTACCATACACCTCTCAGAATGGAACCTGCTCAATTTTTAATTTTCTGCCTTGGGCATGAGACAGGCTTTGTTTTATCTCTAGCTTCTGCTAGAGGGGGTCTGAGTAGTTTCTCAGCTTACCTTTTTCAGTGTCTCAGGCGGTTCACTCTGGGGTGCCTTGCTTGTGGTTTTAACCTTTTATCTTTCTTTGTGATGGTTGTTTTGAGTTTACAACTAATCAAATATTTCACAGGCACCCTGGGGTTTGACCGGTCAGTGAGGAGCCAGAGACAATTCAAAGCCGATTTCCACTTTCCAGACTCACTGAGCGATTTGAAGAAAGGAGGGAGCTCCTAACACATGGAGTGTGAATTGTGTGCATAAGCAACTTGAAACCCAGGCAACCTTCAGCTCAGGATTTCCCGTTAATCAGCTGGGTTTTCTGGCATAGCAATGAGCAAATGGCATTAATGAGGTAGGCCCAGATGATGGCACAGGGCCTCATAGAGTTAGTAGGAGCTGGGCCTAGCAATGGTAGAGAAACAATAAATGAGGGGGGTTATTTTATCCTCTCTCTTTTTCTCTCTTTTACAGTAGCAACTTTTTGGCTGATTAAAGTACTTTTCCTCGTTCCAAGAGGGAAGTGTCTTTTGTACTACACACTAGAATGTCAGTTCTCATTACTAAGCCCTAGCTGTTCAAATGCTGTCTGAATCTCCCCAAGGCCTCCTCGAGGAGGCTGTAGGCAGAAATTTCAAGGAGCTTATGCCAATTATTTTTTTTTTCTATCTACATATTGATGGCTGACCCACGGTAATCATGTGAGTCAGGTGCTATGAACATAGTTTCCTTTATTTCATTCATGGCTTTTAAGACAGATAAGATTTTTTTTTTAAAAAAGACTCTTTTCCCCTTGGCTTCTTATAACTGCCATTTTGTTTTCTACAGCAGACTAGAGAGAGAGAGAGAGAGAGAGAGAGAGAGAGGGTGACCTGGGTCCCCCTTCCCTTTAGTTGTTTTGGCCTTTTTCACACTGATTACCAGAGTTAGTAGAAGATGTATAACATAAACATATTCTGAGCCCTCAGTGGTGGAAACAGGTGTAGATTTCTGGATTTCATTGTTTAAAAAGTCTATAATTTAGTGTCATTTTACTGTGAAGTTGCAGATATTAATCTGACAACTCACAGGGGGGAAAAAGCAATTAATTGAAGGATATGTAGTAGTCATTTATTAAGAGCCAAATCTGAAGACCAAGTATCAGGAAGTATGGGCACTCGAGAATTTAGGTAGCAGAAAGTAAGGGACACTCTCTTTAGGGAAGTGTCAGTGTTTTGGGTCATTTTGAGTTTGTGTCCTCATTCTGTTCAAGATTAAAATTTCCAGAACAATCTGGGTTGAGCCAGCTTGGGTCCACGCCAACATCTTGCCTGGATGACAGTGAAGGACCTTAACTCATAGTCCTTCTGAAATTGCTCATAACAAGGGAAACATGCAGAGTGTAGCATCTTTGGACAGGCTAAATCAGCAGATGCCTATCACAAGCTGAGAGGTCCCAGATTGCCCTAGAAAGGGATGTCTGATGCCCCAGTCTTACCCTGACTCTTGTCATTATTACAAAGTGGTAGGAGAGTCTGCTATGGTCTGAATGTTTGTGTCTACCCCCAAATTCCTATGTTGAAACCCTAATCCCCAAGGTGATGGGGTAAGGCCTAGAGGAGGTAATTAGGAGTAGATGAGGTCATGAGGTTAGGGACTTCATGATGGGATTGATGCTCTTATAAACTGAGGGTCAGAAATGAGCTTTCTCTCTCTCCCTTCACAGTGTACACATCAAGGAAAGGCCGTGGTGGACTTAATGAGAGGATGGCCATCTGAAAACCAAGAAGAGGGCTCTCAACAGACACTGAATCTGCTAATGCCTTCCTCTTGTATTCCCCAGCCTACTTGGAAGGGTCCTTGGACTCTCCCGGAACTGTAAGATAAAGATAGTTGTTGTGTAAGCCACCAGCCTGTGCTCTTTTGCTATAGCACGCCAAACTAATTACGACAGAACCTTTTTCTCCTTCTCTCCAGGCAGCCAGAAGGACTCCATGTTGCCCTCTTTGGAAGGAAGATGAACCACAGTCACCCTTCTGAATGGTAAACTGATCACTAAGAGCAATCAGGTTCAGCAGTTCCCATCCCAGCTGAGAGGAGAAGCGAGGGCACATGGCTGGCTCAGACCCTGTCTTCCTAGGCTCTGAAGATTTTTCTGGAGTATCTGGAAATACCAGAAGGGTGGGTGACGACTCTCCCAAACTCCTGCCTCCCAGTCATCATCTTCAGCTGGTCAGACAGGCTTCTCTCAAGTCTTAGTAGGCCTCATGTGTATTATTTATTTGATTAAAAAAAATTGTGTCATTTGCTTTTAAGGAGCCTCTGGGAATGAGCATAATTAAGCATAGATTAAAATGTCTGAAAGATTGAAAACCACCTAATGATACAGTGAAACGAATCCAAGATGCTTAAAAACATACCCACATTGTCATTCCATCAAAGCATCCCCATTTACCATGATACCCTAGAAACTGAGCCTCATTGGAACTGGTCAAACTGGGGTTTCAGCTATTGAACACGGACAGTGATTCTAATAATCTGGGAAGATTAATTTGGAAAAGAGCTCATCTGTACCATCAATGGAAGCTAAAGGATATCAGTTGAATTCAAAGGAGGAGACGAAAAAGAAGAAGAAAAGGAAGGAAAAAAAGAGGAGGAGGAGGAAAAGATGGAGAAGGAGGAGGCGGAGAAAGGGGAGAAGGACCTGCTCAGACACTATAGCAAACACAGCAGGGGAGAAGCAGGGGATTGCGCACCAATGTCTCAACAGTCGCTACAAGCCGGGCCATGTTCTAGGTGAGTAAGAGGGGCACACTGTGGAAAAAATTCATATACTTACATCGCCAGGGTCCTTCTACAAAGGTATTAGGTGGCTGCTCAAGCTTGGCTGACTGGGTGGCTACTCAAGTTTGGCTGGCTGGGTTTCCTTGGTCAAGGTGATTTTGAGTTGGATGAAGAGAAAAAGGTAGTCCTCTGAAGATCTGGGGAGGGGTTTCCCTGCAGAAGGAGCAGAGATCCCCAAGGCCAGGAACTCACGCAGGAGGAGGGCCAGGTTATCCTTCTGGTGCCTCTCAGGGGGGAAGCAAGAGCTGTCCATGTCTGGGTGGGGCAAGACCTACATGGAGAACAAGGAGTCCCTCAGCACCCCTTCTGGAGGGCTGCTCTTACGTGCCTCTAATAGTCAGCTGCTTTGGGCGTAGGTAATAGAAAACCTAACTAGGGGTAGATTAATCATATAAATTTAAAAGTTTTTTTTTTTAATCGAATGATCAATCTGAAAATTGGCAGGTCCAGGGTCAGTACAGCAACTCATTATCATCAAGTTCCTGGGACTTTTCTTTCCATGTTTTTTCCTTAGGATGTCAGAGGCGAATTCTCTCATGGCTGCATTAGTGGATCCTATAGCTCTGAGTTCTGTGTCCTCACATAGCAGCAGACCAGGTAGAAAAGGGACTGCATCCTCCAACACCTGCCTAAACAGGGCTGACGAGGTGTGTTCTCCTAGACTAGGAGGGACCAGAGGGTGTGAGCTCAGGCATGGCCCTATCTGTGCCCAACACAGAAACTGTCCCCTTGCTGGTATTCACAATAGGTTTGCCCAGATCCTCTTCAGGGAGAAAACTCATGGACTAAACTGAGGGAGGGTGTCCTAGGGGAGCCTGTTGTTGCAGGCTTACTGGTAGGCCACAGTGGTCTTGTCTGAGCTTTTCAAGAGCAGGAGGAGAGGGTTGCCACAGTGCTAGAAAGGACAAGCAGCATCTCCATCTTGGACTGAGAGATAGAGAGTGGGGGAGAGCCAGCAGAAGAGGGTAGAGTTAGCAGGCTTGGAGGTACAGAGTCAAGCTGGAGGTAACTGGTGCAGGCTCTAAGCAGACTCTGTGGGCACATATCTTAGCCTCTCCCCTGTACCTTGCCATCTATGAAATGGAGGTGATAGTAGTACATGTCTCGTAGGGTCTTAGGACAAGTAGGCGTTTAGTACATAGGAAAGCACACAGAATAACCTTGGCATACAACAATCGGTGAACAAAGGATGGCTATGGTTTTATTATTATTCTCTGCCACTCACCTCTTCCTATGTCAGATTATCTTATGTTTATTTGCAGATCAGATTTGCTTTACAGATCACAAAGAATCTTCACATGTGCTACCTTCTGGGCTCCTCGATCACACCAGTCTCTTGATAGCACCTTGTGGCCGTAAGCCTGAAAAATCTTGTGGAGTGTCAGAGCCATACATGGTCCTCAAGACCCTTTGAGAGAGGCTATCCCCTGCTCCTTTCAGGAGCCACTCACCCTAAAGGTAGTAGTTCTCGAGGCATGTGGAGGGGAGCAGTCTTGGACCCTGCCCTCGTTAGAGCCATGAAATGCAGCAGCAGCTTTTTTTGGTGTTCATGAGGTCAGGAGTGTTTTTGGCATTGCCTCAGTGCCTTCTCAGTGTGCCTGGGGGGATGGCGGGGGGCGGGGGTAGGGAGTGCAGGGAAGAGGTGTGAATGGAGAAGCATGACCTTTCTGATTTCTTTCCTTACCCACAGGAGCATTTCCTCCCTCCAGAATCCGGACATCTGTGGGAGAGCTGAAATCTGTTTTATGAGAGGATTTTTTTCCCTTTCTTTCTTTCTTTCTTTCTTTCTTTCTTTCTTTCTTTCTTTCTTTCTTTCTTTCTTTCTTTCTTTCTTTCTTTCTTTCTTTCTTTCTTTCTTTCCTTTCTTCTTTCTTTTCCCATCAACACTTGTCAGGGATTCAAGGCAAAAAGCCTGGCAGAGGCCTGGGCTTCTGCACCAGCTCAGGCAAAAGATGGGTCTAAACAGGGAACAGAGAGAGGCATTGTTCCAAACACTGCAGAGTGGGAAAAGTAGGTCAGGGAAGAAAATACAGGTTTGACAGAGCTGGGAATTGAACTTGTCACCTCAGAGCTCATTGGTGTAGAAAGTGAAGAGCCAGCAAGGGAGCGGGGAGTAACTGCAGTCTGCTGCCAGGGTAGGGGCAGACACACGCTGTGAACAGCCGCCTATGTGATGGTCATTGCCTCCTTCCAGGGCCAAATGCCACCGTCCTCCCTCTTGCCCCACACTCAAAACCCCTACCCTGGGAAACGCCACCAAGTGATGATTCCAGACGGGAAGAGCAGCTGAGACTCTCTCTGGAGAGAGAGTTAGGCGGCAACTTCCCAGCCACCAGCTGCATTTGCGGGACTGGGAATTGAGACAACCTTCCCTGCCCCCCCTCCCCCCACCAGACGAGGCTCTAATTACAATCAACATCACCTTCTAGGAAACTTCTGGGTGGATGGCTACCAGCAGAGAAAAGCTTTTTCCTCACTACCCTCGGATTGCTACTGGAGCCAGGGGTTCTGGCTGTAGCCTGGGAAGAGAAAAAATACCTCAGTCAAGAATCTAGATAATTCTCCTACTTTCTTTCTCCCAGAGTCAAGGTTTGGAGATATTCTGGATGAAGGGTTCTTTCTCCCTGACTCTTACACCACTGCATTTGGAGCATTTGGAAATGTTTCTGATTACTTGCTCTGGACATTGCTGCTGCTGCTGCTGCTTCTTTTTCTTCTTCTTCTCCTTCTTCTTCTTCTTCTTCTTCTTCTTCTTCTTCTTCTTCTTCTTCTTCTTCTTCTTCTTCTTCTGAGAGAGAGGAGCACAGTGAGGTTGGGGAAGGACAGAGGGAGAGGGAGAAGCAGACTCCTCAGGGAGGGAGTCTGATGTGGGGTTCCATCCCAGGACCTAGGGATCAAGACCTGAGCCAAAGGCAGACATTCCACCACCTGAACAACCCAGGTGCCCCTGGACACGGCTTTTGCCTCACAAACACCTCTTCCTCCCTGTGGGTCTCAGTAGCAGTAAGAGTGACTTGGAACCAGTCATTTCAGACCTGCCTGCCATAACATTGGCATCAAGAATTACAAGTTCACTGGATATTCCAATGTGCACTTAGATCTGAAAGAAACTTGTAGCTACAGACCACAAACCTCTGTGTCCATCATTCATTCCCAGACTTTCTTTCATAATTAATGACTTGTTTTCTGTCTCTGTGAAATGGGGATAGCTGTGGGAATAACACCACTTATTTAAAATGGGAAGACTATTAGACAGGATCCAAAGACTCAGATTCCATTTCTGCCAGCTATTCATCTAGTGACTTTAGGCCATTTATTGAAATTTATCCCTTCAGATTTCTCAGGTATAGAATGGGAATAATAGAATTTATAACAGAGCTGTGAGGTTTCAACCAAACACTAATGAGGTTCGCATGTGAAAGAACCATTCCCAGTCCTGGTGTGTAGAGGACACTTAATCCAATGTTTGCTTCCTTCTTTCCCCATTGTTGATATTACTGAAAGAATTTCTGGAGGATGTGTTTGAAGTTAGATATACTTAAGACTGGTTTAAAAAAATGGACCAGAGAATAAGATATGTCTTCATATCCAGTCCTGTGCTGTTTAATAGAGAAGCCACTAGCCACATGTGGCCATTTAAATTTAAAATAATTAAAGTGAAAATGAAAAAAACACATGTCCTCAGTCACATTAGCCACAATTCAAGTGTTCAATGGCCACATGTTGCTAGTGATTATCATATTGGACAATGCAAATAAAGAACATTTCTATCATTGCAGAAAGTTCTGTTGGACAATGTTGAAAGAATTCTTACAGAAATTACTTTATCATAATGGTCTTTACCAATAGTACAAGGTTCTTAAGGCAAAACCCAGATGTATTTTTGGCTCAGAGTATACAATCTTTTTTCAGTGGCATATCCTTTAAGACACATAGTATTTCTTCAAAAAAAAATATTTTTTTTTCGTCATCGTAAGTGTATTCTTAATCCCCACTCTCTTTTTCCCCCACTCCCTGGCCCACATCTTCTCTGGTAACCATCAGTGTATTCTCTATAGTAAAGAGTCTGTTTCTTACTGTTTCTCTCTCTCTTTCTTTTTTACTTTGCTTATTGGTTTTGTTTCTTAAAGTCCACATATGAGTGAAATCATATAATATTTGTCCTTCTCTGACTGACTTATTTTGCTTGGTGGCTCCATCCACGTTGTTGCCCATAGCAAGATTTTATTCTTTTTATGGCTGAGAAATATTCCAGCGCGCGCGCGCGCGTGTGTGTGTGTGTGTGTGTGTGTGTGTGTGTGTGTAACCTCTTCTTTTTCCATTCATCAATTGATGGGCACTTGAGCTGCTTCCATAGTTTGGCTATTGCAAATAAAGCTGCAATAAACATAAGGGTGCATCTCACCCTTTGAATTAGTGTTTTTGTATTTTAGGGTACATATCCAGTAGTGTGATTACTGGATCTTAGGGTAGTTCTTGTTTTAACTTTCTGAGGAATCTGCAAGCTGTTTTCCAGAGAGGCTGTACCAGTTTGCATCGACCAACAGTCACAAGTGCTCCTCTCTCTCCACGTCCTCACCAACACCTGTTGTTTTTGTGTTTTTTGATTTTAGCCCTCCTGAGAGGTGTGAGGTGACACCTCACTGTGGTTTTGATTTGCGTCCCCTATGATGAGTGCTGTTGAACATCTTTTCACATGTCTGTTGGCTCTCTCCTCCCACCAAGCTCATCAGAGAGAAAGGCCTATGAGGATGATTTAGGTGAAAGTGGGCCTTTCATTGTGTGCTCCCCGATATGGCTTTGTGACTGGGAATTGAAGGAGAAGATGTCACCGCACTCTGTAATTTTACTGTGAGACAGAAGAGGTGACTTTAAAGCAGGTAAGAATCCCTCCTTCTTTGGCCTTCTAAAAGCTGAGTCAGAAAGGAGGGCTTTGGGGTCTGGGGTGAAAGATATTTTTGTCGCTGATGGTGGTAATGTGAATAAGGAAGTTGGAAAAAAAAGAATCTTAAAAAAAAATGAGTGTTTGTGAAACTAGGAAGAGGGACATTTTCTAAACCCAAGTTGCTTTGGCTTCTTGCTATTAGTATTAGTGAAAGAACTTTTTGGTGGTCATTTTCCACCCCAAGGACCCAAGTCCCCCAAGGACCTGTCACTTTAGGCTTCCATATGACACCCCTTCCCTCAGGGCTCTGAGCACCAGTTACCCAACTGCTCTCACTTTCTGTGATCCAAATAGAGCAGAAGAAGTTTCCTGGAGGGATTAAAATGCACACCTGAGTGACTCTAGCCAGCTCCAGCCTGGAGAGAAGCAGAAGTCAGGGTGATGGGGGCGGGGAAGCATGAAATGAGTCAAGGTTAATTCAGCATGTGAGGGAAGTCTGAATTATTCATTTTCTGACCCTGTGCCGGGTATTTTCTATTGCAGTCTGTTGCAGTCTCTTTTAGGGCACTCTAGTCACACAGGTTTCTCAACCACATTTAAAACCATGCCTTGTTCTCTAGTGTTCAGCAAAGGGATTGCCTACATGGAGCTCTGGTGCCAGTCACAGTCTGGAAGCTGCCTTTGAGGGGCATGGAGATGTGGCCTGGCTGAAAGGGGGGAGCAGCCACTTAGCACTTCATTCCCATCTGGGCTGAATGGTTGCAAAGGACACGAAGGGAGATTAAAAACAAGAAGTGAGAAAAGCATCTGAGGGTTTGGAGGAGGGTGGGAAGGAGGAGGAAGTTTCATAGAAGATGTGTGATTTGGTTTCCTTATGTCATCGGAGCTCTTTTGTCTTTAAGTGACATTTCCAGTGGGAAGTTCAACTGAACAAGAAACACAATCTAGACAAAGCTTTACTGACTTAAACAAGCAGGGAACGTCATGGAAAGAGGCGAGTGCTTATTCAGAGAAATCAGCACTGTGGGCCTTGGCTAGCCAGTTCCTTCTCTGTAGGGGCTATTTCTCACGTCTCACTGCTCTGTGAAGTACGCGTCGCAAAATATGTCAAGCAGTTTCTGGATCTCTGAGATGCTTTGGCTGGCATTTTCTTTAACTTGTGACATTTTTGACTGCTCTTCTTCTGGTGGGCGTCAATACTGCCCCAGCCTGTGGTTGTCGCTGAATTTAAAATCCTGTTCAGTTTTCCCCTTGTTTTAATGGTCACTTCAGGGCCACCATTCCTGCCTGGGTGGAAGGAGGTGAGCATGGACAAGGCGAACCTGTGCAAGGCTAGAGGCCAACCTTTCAGGAGAAAACTGCACTGAGGAGCTCCAGATTCTATTTCTGGTTAAGCCGAACTCAGAAGCCATTTAAAGTAGATGTCATAGTCTTAAATGCCTACAGGGTCCAGGTAGAAGGAAAGGGGTCAAGAAAATGAATGAAGTGGGTCAGGAGGACAGTGGTAGGAAGTGGTGAGGCCCGTGATCACCTGCAGAGCACAAGGTGGGTATAGAAGGAAGGCAGGTCCTCAGCTGGAGCAGCTTGGTGTCAGATAGGAAGGCCAGCCCAGGATTTTTCAGACTTGCCAGTGTTTCATGAAGTCTCCAGATTTTTAAATATTGACCCAAAGTTAGGCCAAGCAAAAAACATCCCTGGGCCAGATTCTACCAGGAATTCACCAGGTTGCAAACCATGATTTGGACTCATCTGTGACAAGACTGCTTCAAGTACGCTGATTTGCACAAGTTTTGTGTTGTATAGCTCCCATGATCCTGAAATCCCCCCTCAATGGCACTAGTATCAAATAAGGCCAAGAGGTGGACACCACATTCCTTTTCATGTGAAGCTGTTTTGCTAAGTGGCTCTCCCCAGCCCTCAGCTGTAGAGCACCTCACCCTGTTCCAAGCCTGGCCTAGTCCTTCTTGGGATTGGAAATTGTGCTCTCACTCCTCTTCCAGCTAATTGCTTTAATGCATCCCGAATGTATCTAGGCTGCCGCCCCTAACCACTGGGTCATCACTTATTCACAGGCCCTAAAGTCCCTTCGGCGGCCTCCTGCTGGCCCTCACGTGGCAGGGGATTAATGTAGTCTGGTTGGTGAGTCAAAAAGAAAGATGACATCATTTTCATGTCAGGAATGAGGATGTGTGTCTGTGAATGTAAGGGTTATGGAGTGTGAAGAGAGGAAAACCAAGGCTACTTCTCTTATAAACTGGCACGGTGCGCCCCCCACCCCCTTCTTTTGCTTTCAATCCAATCTGGCTTCTCCCAAGTGAGTTATTAATATGGGACACAGCCTGGCTTCCTCCCTTCTGTCTCCTCATATAAATCCAACTAATTAATTTACTTTAACAAGAGGAATCTTTCTCTATCTCTTCCAATCTTTGTCGTTCAGCTTAGATTCTCTTAATTCAAGCACAAGACACACAACTTTAATAATCACACAGAGAACCTTATCTGTATCATCACATCCACTGTCATAAACTGGGGGAAAAGGAATCTTAAATAAAGGGACTATAGAATGAGAAGACGGGTCAGCTCTCAGGTAAAGGCTGGAATTCACATTCTGTCTGGTCCAATTAATGAAAGGAAAATGGAAAGACTGGTGCGGGTGCTGGAAATCTGACAATGTGAAGAGATGTACGAATGATTTTAGAAAGCTCCGCTCCATTGAGTTCATTCAATACCGTAGAATGGTAGCATCGCAAATCTTCCTCCCTAACAATTAGTTAGATCTTGTGTCCCTTCCTGTGCATGAATGTAAAACCCCACCCAAATGTGCTATTTATTGCCACTTTAGAAAATTACCCCCTTACCCCCACCCCCAAAATCCCTGAAACAATCAGGGCTGTGTTGGTTCCGGCATTGCCCTGTTTTCTGGAAGATTGGCAGCACCCACAGGCTGAATAAGGTTGATTTCGCAGGGGAGATCCAGGTCAGAGGACAGAGGTAAGTAAGGACCAAAAGTAAATGGGAGCTCTCCTGTTCTCATCCGAGTCTGGAAAGTGTGGGACCTGTTTCCCATGTGAATGAGGACTGGTGGAACTTCCCAGATCATTCCTTAGAGCTCCTTTAATTCTTTCCTTGGTGCTGCAAGGGATTTTCTTTCTTTGTAGGAAGTGTCAATGCTTGTCTTTCAAAAGCCAAAAAGAAAAAAAAAAAGTAAAAAAGAGGATTTGCAAAAACAAGCGCCATGCTGCCCATTTGCACACTGGTGCAGAGAGAAGAGTCAGGAACTGCTAATGAATGTACCAGCTGTGTGCAGAAAATCAGCCAAACTTGGGTTTTGGGCTTTCTTTTCTCTTCAGCGATCCCTATTCTAGACTGCCTGTGAGAAACATGAGGATGCCTCTAACCACAATATGAATAAAGTGCAAAGGTAACAAAGGTGAGGCCATCCTGGAACAGTAGTTGAAAACAAACCCGTCTTGAGGAAAAGCAGTTATCAGTCTGTTACCACTTTCTGATTTGGTAACAATTTAAATACAGGCAAAACCCTTCTCCTCTTCTTAGGACCTGAGACTTTTTAATTCCACTTTCTTAGATTTGAGGACTGGAAAGTTTGGTTGTTTTTCTAAAGGTATGTTTCCAGTTTTTCTCTCTCTGTCTCTCTTCTCTCTCTGTATCTATTTCTCTGTCTCTTTTCCTCCCATTCTTCCCCATTCCCCATCCTCCCCCCCACACTCCCTGCCTTCTTATCCTCCTTCCCTTTTTTCTCTTCCTCTTCTTTCTTTCTCCAGACTTATCGAGGTGTAATTGACTAAATTATAATATATTTAAGATGTACAACATGATGATTGGCTATACCTACACATTGTGAAGCGATTCCCACCATCGAATTAATTAACACATCCATCACCTCACCTATTTACCTTTCTTTTGGAAATTCTACTCTCTTAGCAAATTTCAGTTATACGACAGGTCTTATCAACTGTAGTCATCATATTATACATTAGATTTTCAGACCTTATTCATCTTATAACTGAAAGTTGTGCCCTTTTACTAGCTTCTCCCTAGTTCATTCCTTGCACCATACCAGCCTCCACCAGACCCTGGCAACAACGATTCTACTCTGTTTCTACAAGTTCAATTTTTATTATTATTTGTTACATTCCACAACTAAGTGATACCATGCAGTATTTGTTTTCTTTGTCTGGCTTATTTCACTGACATAATGCCCCTCAGTTTTATCCATGGCACAAATGGCAAAATTTCTTTTTTTTAAATGCTGAAAAATACTCGATTATATATATATTATATATATATAGTATATACATATACTATATATATACTGTATATACATATGTATTATATATACTATATATAATATATGTGTATGTATGTATATATTACATATTCTTTATCCATTCATAAGTCTGCTGACACTTGGGCTGTTTCCACACTTTGGCGATTGTGAATAATGTTGCAGCTGATGTGGGAGCCCAGAGATCTCTTTGAGGTAACGATTTTGTTTCCTTTGAAGATATACCCAGATATGAAATTGCTGGATCATATGATAGTCCTATTTTTAATTTCTTAAGGAACGCCATATTATTTTCCATTTTGGCTGCACCACTTTGCATTCCCGCCAGCAGTGTGCAAGCATTCTCTTTTCTCTGTGTTCTCAATTTGTATTTCCCTGATGATGCTAGGGATGTTATACACCTTTTCATGTACTGTTGGCCATTTGCATGCCTTCTTTGGAAAAATGTCTTTTCAGGTCCTTTGCCCATTTTTTAACCGGGTTGTTAGTATTCTAGTTTTGTTTTGTTTTGCCATTGAATTATATGAATTTCTTAAATATTTTGGATATTAACCCCTTATCTATTGGATATGTGACTTGGAATATTTCCTCCCATTCCCTAGGTTACTTTTCATTCTGCCGATGGTTTCTTTTGATGCGTGGAAGCTTTTAAGTTTGATATAGTCGCACATGTTTACTTTTGCTTTGGTTGCCTTTGTCTTGGTTTCGAACCCTCCAAAAGTATTGCCAAGATCAATGTCGTGGACTTTACCAATTGTTTTCATCTAAGAGTTTTATGGTTTAAGGTCATAGTCAAGTCTTGAATCCATTTTGAGTTGATTTTTGTGTATGGTGTAAGATAGGGGTTTAGTTTCATTTCTTCTTCCTTTTTTTAAGGTTTTATTTATTTATTTGAAAGAGAGAGCGAGAGCGAGAGGGCACCAGAGAGCACAAGCTGGGGAGGGAAAGGCAGGTTCCCCACTGAGCAGGGAGCCCGATGAAGGGGTTGATTCCAGGACCCTAGGATCCTGACCTGAGCTGAAGGCAGATGCTTAACCAAATGAGCCACCCAGGGGCCCCTTCTTCTTCCTTTTTAATGCTGCAAATGGCACTGGAATGGATCAACATTGTACTGTGTATGAACTTAGACATGACTACAATCTTGTGTATGTCCATATTCATGTGCATAAGTGAAGTGACAAATATGATTCATCCTTTGCACAGCTGTCCTGCACATTCACTTCCACAATAATGCTAGCCCCTGTTTATTGAGCACTTAGTATGTACAAAGCACTGTACTGAGAGCTTTGCATGTACTTTCTCATTTAGTGCAATTACTACAACTGGGGAGAAGTGGAACACCTCCTTTCCACATTCCAGTAATTCTTTATTAATGGATTTCTTCATAGATAGGATTATGCTGCAGTGCCTAGCCTAAACCCACATGCTGACTGTTGCCAAGGACAAAGTTGTTTTAGTGCATAAATATTATTCTTATTCTAGAGAGAGAGAAAATATATTTTTCAAAACAGTGAATCCATGTCCATTTTGGGGAAGTTTGCTCACAAGAGACTTGGATGCCTCGAAGTAGATGAACTTACTTGCTCCCAAAGTTTAGTCTTAGGTGAGGTACTCAATCCATTGTGCTCTAATTTCTTCATTTGTAAAATGACATATAATGGGTGTAAGTGAGGGGCTTAGAACAGTGCATGGCGTATTATAAACGTTCAATGAGTGTTAGCTATTATCATTGTTGCTGTTATTAAATAGTCACAGAAACACGCTGATGGAGGTATTTTTATTCTCATTTGCAGATGGGGAAACTAAGGCAAAAGGATTTAACAACTCGCCCAAGGTGATACAGGCAGTCAGTGATTGGAGGCAAAAATTCTCACCCTACGTCACTCTCATAGCAGAGTTTACAACTGAAATTCAACGTTGCCACTCATGGTAGGAAGTAAGGTCTAGTCCTGGCTGCATAGGATACAATTTCTTTTTCCTATAGGAAACGTGAGCTGTGAAACAAGCATAAAATGTCCTGAAGAGTGGACACACGTCACACGAGAAGCATTTTCGATCCCTCTGGTAGAGAGGGAGTGCTTAATTACCATGTGCCACTGCTGTTAACCTCTGCAAATAAGTCTAATTATCACAGATTAATGAACAGAGCTTAGGCACATCTAAAGGGGCTTTGCTGAGGGGTTTTCATTTCTGCATTTCATTATCTCCATAAACGCTGTTGTTCCCTATGCACACGGTTATGGAACTTTTATTATTTTTTTAGCTGCGCTCTGTGGAATATCAACAACAGTGCCTGAGAAATAGCTCAGGGCAGGGATCGCTTTCCAGGAAATCTTCAGGAAGCCTGCAAGTTGGGTGGCTGCTGCTTCACTGTTTACTGATGCATCGTGCCACATTGGTTCATAGGGAATAAAGCTTAGACGGTTGCCAAGGAAACAGGCTGAGATTTTTGAAATATCTGAAACCATGGTGAAATTTCCAGGAAAAATCAATGTCTTAGTCAAGAGTCAGGTTAAGCCTTCTCTGTTATCAGAGTGAGTAGCAACAATGCAAATACAGCTTGAAAGATTTGTTCCTGTCCACACCATGACTTAAAATCATACACCCCGTGTTGTGATTCTCAGAGAATGTTTTTCTATGAATAGAAGTAACCATGTTGGCTATACTCCTACTGGGAAGTGGCCATCCTGCCGGTCCTTAGAGTAGGACTGAGCCTGGCATCCATCTTTGAATGTGCCCGTGAGCTCAGAGAGTCCCTGGTGAGGACCGTGGAAATCCCAATGTCATATCGTGGCAAGAGAGCAAGCTGGCAGTTAGCCAAGGGCTTCAGCCATGCAGAGGCTGGGACCTAGGGAAGATCTTGGGCACAATCCACCAGACACGTTTCATTAATAAATGATTAGATTTGCAAATCTTGTCAGTAGAGATTGCTATCACAGAATTAATGAAATAAATAATGAAACATTTCCAGTGTTTCTGGCTGGCTTTCAGAGCAGAGTAGATCTCTGCCTTTGTTGCAATTTATGGCTGTCTCTTTGATCAACTCCTGGGGAGTTCAAGGAACGATTTTCCTGCTTCCAACACCCGCCTTCGGCTTTTAGGTTTGCCTTTTTTTTTTTTTAACTTGACTTTTCATATCATTTTGTACTTCAAACACAACGGTTCCCCAGGATAATTTCAGATAAAGAAACCCAACGGGGTGAATAATCTGCAGTGAAGAAAATCTGAATCATACTTGAAGAAACAACCCATTTTACATGGGGTTAGGAAAGGGGTAGGGGAGGGATTTTGCTTACAAATGAACACAAAAAAGTTCACAGTTTTATTCGAATGTCTCCATTTTACACAGTCTAAAGCCGAGAGCATTTCCTGATCCAGAAGCAAACTAAGATACCACCCAGTGTGGATTACCCAGCAGGCAGACAAAGCATATGTTCGGGACATTAGCAAGGCCAGGGTAGCTTACATTTCTTTTGTTAAAAAAGAAAAAAAACAGATTTTTCATATCCCCCCCCCACACACACACAAAGTATCAGAATAGTCATGGAGAAATCAGATCCTTGTTGGGTTTCTTTATACTTGTTTTTCTGACTTAGTGTTATTTTGATGTGAATTCCCATTCAGGATTAGGAGGGGATGGAGTCCCAAAACCTATCTATTCACTGTATGGGAACTTTAAAGGGTTGCCTGGGATGGGATTTCATCCTTGACTCACACTGGCCATAAAGTGATACAGCCCTTATCTCTACCCCTGACACTGTAGGTAATCTTTTAGAGACTGATACTATATTATACTAATATTGATACTAGAAATAGATTTTCAGTTTTCTCCCTCTGCAATCCCACCCAACACATTAATGGACACACACACTCACTGCTTCTTGGAAATCACAGTAAGTCCGAAGGTTGGGGTCCTGATGGATTGCTTGCTCCTGGACTTATCTTCTTGAGAGCTGCCATTGTGTTCCTTTTTATTTTTTGCCACCAGGAAAGTTACAATGGAACGAAGTTCAGATGCATCCAATTTTTTAAAAGATCCAATTTAAAATGCACCTTTGAGTATCTTTATCTTTTCTAGTTTCATCCTGTGGTGTGGCAATTCCATAGGCAAAACCCACTGGACATTTCCTGTCTGTGTGGTTTAGATCATTTCTTCTGTAACTGGATACTTCTCTGTAGAGAAAACTTGGAAAAATTAGTGACTTGTTCCGTTGAGGAAGCAAAATTAATACTAAAATTATAAGGATGAGAACTAAAAAAGCAATAAAAACTCCCCTTTGGGCTCATAGAAGGGGTGTAAGTTCCTGTCTATAGGGAGATAAGTATTCTTATACCATAATTTTATGATACATCTTTTGACTTATCTCCCACAGTTGGCTGGTTGTTTTATGGGACTATAAACACAGAGTTGGTCCCACTCTGCAAGATGAGAATTAGATTTTATTGTGATCAAATTATTTCTGCATGTCTTTGATTCTAAGATGCACCATTTTCTTTCATAATTTCACTTGATTTCAGGAGGCATATCAAAATCATCACCAGCCTGGATGCACTTGTGTTGTGGGTGTCAATACTGCGGACCTGGGCATTAATATTTTCAGAATGGGTGTCAGTTATTGCAAAGGCAGACCTGGAGGCTATAAGAAGCATTGCATCACCGACACTCTTCAGGGCACAGAGCATTATGTTCAGTGGAAAAACGTGGATATCAATGACAGTGGGTCAGAAACAAAATAGAAATCACAGCTTGCAAAGCTGTGGTGTGATTGGCCAAGCAGACAAATTATACAAACCATGAGATGTACAGCAAACCAAGGTGGAAGTGTTTTAACACCAGCTTGCTCTGACCCATTTGTCAGATTGGTTTCCAACATCTCACCTGATTACAAACTCTGACCTATTCCTGCTCACATACTACCTTCTGTCCCAAACCACCCTATGACAACTACTGACTTCCCTCACTTCCCTTTCAAAAACGCTGCTGAGACTCTATCAAGATGGTGCTTTCTCTTGCTCAGCAAGTTTAATAAACCCAGTTTTGTGTTATCAGTAGTGTTCCATGGTGGTCTTGGTACAGAGCTCCGATAATTCAAAAAGAGATTCAGTAGAATCAGGCTCTGTGGCTGGAAGGTTTTAGGAATCCATTAATGTATTTATTTAACTTACATTTCCCTTTTAATGTATGTACAAGAGTGATATATGATAAAATACATATCTAATAAGTTTCAAAGAACTTTAGAAATGGCATAAAATGAAAAACTGCAAGAAAGTATTGTGCTATAATTTATTGGCATCAATTTTTCTTTCTTAGTGGCACATAAAATAATGGTGTATTGTACAATGGATGGCATTTTTTGATTGATAAAATATGGTAATAATAGCTAGCTAACTTTTACTGGACATTTCTCATGAGCCATGCACTGTGCTAAGTGCTCTACCTGCACGAACTCACTTAATTCTCACAGCATTGCTAGGAAGTAGGTCATATGATTACCCTCATTTTCTAGATATATAAACTGAGGTATGGAGATGGTCCATGGCTGCCTTGAAATAGATAGCTAATAACTGGTGGAGGAATTAGGGCTCAGATCCAGGTAATGAGCTCTGGCTGGGCTAGGATCAGGGGGAGAAATGGGACATGCAGCACTATTTTCTTAAAAGTGGCAGAAAGCATTAATTAAAATGATAGTACTTGCACAAGGTATGTACTAAATTTTGGGATTTGGGCTTTTAAGGGTAATGCATTAACCAGTTCTTTGGTGTTTCTGGGAGCAAAATTGTTTCCCTTGGGTATTTCAGAAAAGGTGCATTCAGAACCTAAAATATTTGCCAGTTTATTTTTTCCAAAAAAGAGAGTTCCTTGGTGTTCAAAGCTATATATCAGGGTTAAAAAACAAGCAACCAAATAAAAACAAACCCAGCACTAGGGTCATCCATTTAAGTCACTGCTTGACAGCTGTTCTGGGAATGGCTGTTGCCACGGGTTACTGCAGGGCACTCAGCATCTCAGCCTTACCCATCACTTCCAGACTGGGCTTCTGTCTCTCCAGAGACATGACCCTTCCCTCCTGTCCCCCCCCCCCCTTGGTGGTTCATATTAAAGATGGTTTTTTTTTTCCTTTGAAAGAGAAATGAAATAATAATATGCTGAAAATTCCTTAGATGTTGCCTAGGGTATTCTCTGTCCTTGATCTTTTTGTTGCCCTGTTTTTCCTTGTAGATTGTAGCATCTGCACAGCTTTTTCTATAAACCTCAACACAGGGTTCCAACCTACTGCCTTCTGCAGGTGGAGACACAATCAGGCATTGTCCCTCAGTGAATGTACCAACCTAGATGTCATTCAATTAATATGTTCTTAATTGGATTCTTCAGATAGTTGGCCATGGCAGTGTATTTTCAGGACTTTTGTTGTCTTTGTTCTTGTTTTCTTTACTTTTTTTTTCTTTCAAACCCTTCCCTCTTATCCTGTCAATGCATTCACATATCCTTTGGACCAAGAGGTCTGACCATGATGCACTGATTTTCCTTCTACCTTCTACTTCCTATTCTTCACACACCAAAGAGTTCAGAAACCCATTAAAATGCCATTTCATCCCTATTTAAGAAAGGTGGGGATTTAGGCAGAGCATCTTACTTAGGTAGTGCTGTTTCCTGGAAACATGTATACAAATTACTAGCATTACATAGCATCTACTAGGCTAATTATATTCAATGTTAACGGTCACTAACACCTTCAAAATTGTGAAATGTATTTGTCCTCTACGACACTTACAAAAAAAGATAATTTGTGGGATGTACTTCAAGATTCTTGTAAGAGATTTATATTAATATTCCTTTGTTTCAGGTGTTGTATGATGTTTAAGAACTGTAGCTTCCACTGATGCTTTGAGTCAAATCAAGTCTCATTAAATATGCTGTTGGCTTCCCTGACATTTTATAAAAAGGAACTCACTATCCAATACACTTTTTTTCCTTTGCCTTTTCTTCCCATCACCTGCTCCCCAACCATTACTTTCTAGTCAACACATGCCCCTTTCCTATGGTTTGCTTATAGATTATTAAGAAAAAAGATGTAAACTCACAGGGAGGATTAAGGTAGACACAGCTGGTGTCAACGAAAACAGAGAGAGATGAAAGAGTATTGAGCCCGTCTGAATGGACGGCCCATGGGGCTTTCTTGTGACTCATCCTTGACCTTTACCCTCCCAAATCATGCCTGAGGCAAGTAAACAGCTTTTCAAAGCAGACTGCCTTCTGGGACACTTCGTACATTTTCATTTTAATCTCTTTGCAAAGTGGTCAAAAATAAATGTCCCTGTGAAGAGAAATACTACGGACAAAAGTTGAATTTGAAATGACACGGAATCACTCTGTTACCTATCACACAGAGGGTCCTAAACGGCTTAGTGGTTTATTCCAAATGAAAAGGAAAAGAAACAGTCTTCAATGAGTGTTTTAAACATCTCCGTATGATTCAAAATGGTTACATGGGCCTTTGAAAATATTGCCTGGAGGCATTATGGGTGATTTAAGTTTTTCTTTGTTATTTTGCAGATTATCTATAATAAGTAGGCATTACTTCTGTAATCCACAAAAAGACTTTCAACAGCAATGGAATTATAGTGCAGATTTTTAAAATATGAAAATACCACCCAGTGAGCTATTTTTATAAATGACTGGAATAAAGAAAACTATTTAATAATGTAGATAAAGTGTCATATGCCAAAGACATATTTTCTAATACAAAAGGCAAGTTAAAGGTGGACCGAAATGCTTCTTAAGAGCCAGGTAAACATTCTCTCCCAGACCAAACAGCTACTCTCCTTTTGTGTATCACTTGGCCCAAAGAGAAAAGAAGAAATGTTTCTACTTACCATTGTCATTAGACACTTAGCTGTGTGGAAGAAACATAGGACCCCCAAATCATTTAACTTATGAGGTCTGAGCCGCTGCCTGATGCCTGGTAACAAATGTGGATTTCAAACAATCACGTATCCAGTGAAGTACATATTGGAAGAGAAAACATATTCAAAGGAAACAGTAAACCTTAACTTCAGGTAAAGCAAACTGTTGAGAAATCTAATAGGGAAATGTGTTGCAAGTGCTAGTTACACTAAATTCTAAACATTCAGCTTTTTACAGACTCGCAAATCAAATTGCTTTATGGTTAGAGGAGCATTTAATACAGTGTGACCAGTTTAAAGTTAACATTTTGTATTCAGGATGATTAATGACACCATATTGTATTTCAATTACCAAGATACTTCTCTGTAATAAACGATGGCAATAATATTCACATTAAGTCAATAAAAAGCATCTTCAAAGTGTGATGTATAAGTGTCATTATTATAGTATAAGTTGATCACATCATACAATGAATTATCAACAGTGTAACAGGAAATCTCTACACCAAAGCATATATTTTCATCTTAGTGCACAAAGATTTTGGCAGAGCACCCTCATTAGTATTAATAGTAGTCAAATTAAAGTATTCACACACAATAGCAAGGGGACTACTCCTTTTCCTCTCAGCTTTACTATACTCCATTCTCTATGAACTGCATTTTTGTGGGTTCAAGGATGAGAAACCAACTTCTCAGACCATTCAAGTCCAAAGGGAAATAGATGTGGCAAGTGACTTCATGATTTATGTTCTAGAAAACCAATAGTTGGGGAAAATATGTCGCAAATAACAGGCGTTTCTTTTCCTAAAGGGTCTGTCCACTTCGGGGAGAGAGTTTGGGCACAAGAGAACTTGGAGAAGCTTCTGAGTGATAAATCCCCCTGGGGGTCATGGCTTTTTAAATTATTTTAAATGATGCCTGATTCAGAAGTGAGGTTTATATGAGATGGCCTAGGGAGCTCAGGAAAGCAGGCACAGGTGAGAGGGTAAGGAAGGTGGGTGTTTTCTGCCCTCTCTGTCTGCCCTCCTGTCCCTCCCCACATGGTTTCAGTCAGTCATCAAGAATGACTGAGGGGAGCGCCTGGGTGGCTCAGTGGGTTAAAGCCTCTGCTTTCGGCTCAGGTCATGATCTCAGGGTCCTGGGATCGAGGCCCGCATCGGGCTCTCTGCTCAGCAGGGAGCCTGCTTCCCCCTCTCTCTCTGCCTGCCTCTCTGCCTCCTTGTGATCTCTCTCCCTCTGTGAAATAAATAAATGAAATCTTAAAAAAAAAAAATTAAAAAAAAAAAAAAAGAATGACTGAGGGGAGGCAACCTGAGGGTGGTGTGGGGAGGGGTCCAAGGCCACTGATCTGACTCCACAGCACTTCTAATCTGGAGCCGAGCCCTGTCTAGAGGGATGGCTGCAGGAGGGCGTGAGAATCAGAGGAAGGAACAAGGTGTCAAAGTTCGGAGAGACTGATGTTTGCTGGTAGAGTGGTCTCCTGCATGCTTGGATAGACATGTAATTGTCTGGTTGCAGTTCCATAATTAGTCATGTACAAATATAATCTGCATCTAAAGAGAGGACAGCATGATCTCCTTGTCTTCTTGGGCCATTTTAAAAATTAGTTTTTTAAACAAAATTCTCTCTTGCAAACCTCATAATACCATAGGCCTAGGTAATTGCTGGTCATATGGTGGAATCAAACGACTTTTTATTTTTATTTTTTATTTTTTAAAGGTTTTATTTTTTTATTTTTCAGAGAGAAAGACAGAACACAAGCAGGGTGAGTGGCAGGCAGAGGGAAAAGCAGGCTCACCGCTCAGCAAGAAACCCGATGCAGGACTCGATCCCAGGACCCTGGGATCATGACCTGAGCCAAAGGCAGATGCTCAACCTACTGAGCCACTCAGGCGTCCCTTTAACAACTTTTTAAATAACTTTAGATATAATCCTTAAAATTAATCATTAGAAAAAAATGGAGTAACGCATGAATGATCAGCATCAGAATAAGAGGCCCTGTTTACTCAAATATAACCCAAACTGATCAAGGAAGAATTCCAAAATAGACACCATTGAGAACAATGACAATGCCTATAAAGCAGCAATATGAGATGGATATAGACTCCAGAATAGTTAAATTAGATCTGTGTCAAATCGAAATTTTCTTAGAAACCTGGATTCACTGCATACAAAGGGCTTTGCCATATGACTCCCTTTATAGTCAGAAAAAGCATGCTTCTATATTCAAATCCTGTACCTACCTATAGCCATGGTTTGCAAGTTTCAAGTGAGTCACAAGATAACTATGAGAATATCATTAACTTCTTGGGGCCTCAGATTCCTCATTTTGCAGGGGAGTTGGTGCCCATCATCCAAGATTCGATTTTCTAGGTATGTGGAGATCCTCACATACTTTCTAACTTCACGCTTCCTAAGTGTTCTCTTTGTGCATGGTCTCATTTGTAATTCTGAAACCCCCAATTTGAAAAAAATGAATGTTTTGTTTGTTTATAAATAAATTGGTGTCAAAATTCACATGGTGGCAAAACCAGACCTGAACTGACATGAGTTTATTTATTGGCTCCATTTAATCCCATTTAGTGTGATCTGCTACAGAAATATTAACACATTACAATTAATTTAATTGGCGTATCAAAATAAAAAATTCTGAATTCCAGGATGCATCTAGGGCGAAAGGGTTCATACAGGGGACTCTAGGTTTGTGTAATGATGATGAAGATGATAGTCCTAAGTTTTGCTTCTCATTAGCTAACATCTTCTTCTGATTATGATAATTGGCTCTCAATTTTTGACATCCTTATCTCCCAGAGACTTGCTGTTTTGTCCCTTTGCTGCCACTATAACAAAGTTTCTGAGAAGAACCTACTACCACTTTCTGCTGGTTCCTGGTATTGCTCTGTACATTCTTGGTTTTGATTTTGCTCACCCTCTGGTGCTCTGGGCCAACTGTCAGTGCCTTCTGGGAATGAGAAATTTGGCTTTATACTTGTCAAATGGATCAGGACAAAGATTTTGTTGTTCAATTTGGCTGGGAAAAACAGATGGCTTGCTTAGTAAGGATGGAGGAAGGACACGGAGGGTGAGGACAATTCATCTCCTTATAAAAATAGAATCCACTCACACACTGGTACCTTCTTTCTTTCTTTTTTTTATGATTCATTGTATATGATAAAAGGCTCCATTCAGACAATACGTTTTGTGGTATGAATTCCATTACCAAGAACAGGAGCACTATGGGAGGCCCATGGATGTTGTCTGGGATGGGGTTCCCTCCTTCTGGTCCCTCAACATGTGAGGTGGGCTATGGTTTTTTGGCTTCTGCTCCATGAGATGAAGATTCTACATCTATCCATTGACATACAATCATAGCCCAAGAAATATTTTCTCTGTCTCCAGGGACCTACTTGGGCATCTGGAGGAAAAACCTTCCTCTTTCTTGAAGAAGGGTCCCTCCCTGAAATAGTCACTGTAGGCTTCGCCTCAACTACTACCAAGAAACATCAAGGATACTGAAATCTTCTCAGTCCTTTCTGGGTCCAAGTTTAAATGTTTAAACGCATTTTCTTTCTAACTTTATCACCCTATGTCCCATGTAAGATGTATATATTTTGGATTGCTTCCAAAATAAATTAATTACTAAAAAGTCAAAAGGCTATGTCCTGAGGCAATTTCACCTGTAAGATGGTCCCTTAACTTGGAACTGAAAGACATTCTCATTTAATTACACAAATAGGACAGATATACCCAAAAAAGGAGTTCAAGCTTGGCATTATATATTTTGCCACATTTATGACACGGGAAATGGGTGTCAACTACAGAGTTTGGCGGAGAAAGGAGACTCGTTTAGGTTGAAGTATCAAGAAGATATTTATGAAGGATGCCGGAGTTAAAATAGAACTTAACATTTGTGTACCTTGGGATGATGGCGATGGGGTGGAGGTGAAGGGGAAAAGAATGATAGGATCTGTGGGCAGTAGTGAACTATATAGGAAGGTAACTCAGGGTCTGGTAGTAAAAGGTTCCGAATGAGAGAGTATTTGTCTTATATGCTGGAGATCTCACTTCCATTTGGGAGCAGAAGATGCCCTTCTTGCTGCTTTATTTTAGTAAAAGCAACTTAAAATAGGTGTATAGAGTGAAATAAAGAGGGAAGAAATTGGTTATGCAAAACAGTTAAAAAATAACACAAGCACTTTGCTAGCATCATCTTGATCATTACAGCAACCCTGGAGGTAGTTACTTATTGTTATCTCTACTTTTCAAAGGAGGCTTGGAAATATTAAGTAACTATCCAAGGTCACACAGCTAGCAAGTGGCTGGTCCAGAACTTGAACTTATATTTTTTGTCTCCAGAGGTGAATACTTTCCAATAAACCAATGACTGCGATAATTCAGTTGTTAAGTTATAATGACCTCTATTAATGTGATAGCAGTGGGGATGGAAATGAAGGTTGGAGGTGAGAGATAATGTAAAGGAAGTATCCACAGACCTAGTGACTACTGGTGAGTGGCAAAGTGAAGATAGGCAGAGATTTAGTTTCATTGCTTTAAGCCTGGATATTTAGGAGAATGATGGCAATATTGGTGGAAAAAGGAAGTTAGGAGGAGGAAGCCTTGGCTGGAAGAGACAGATTATGAATTATTAACAAAGCTGCATTCAACACTGGCCTCCAGTTCATTCTTTTCCTATCTTTCTCTTCTATCTTATCCCCACGATCTCTTCTCTTTATTACCAGCATCAATGGAAGGCAGTAGGATGCTTGCTTCAGTCTTAGGCAGAGTTCTCTAAGATTAGGCTTATATAATATGTAAAAGTGTGGGGTGGGGGCAAGGGGGAGAGGGGGGAATTAGTATTTAATGAGGATCCTCAACAGAATTTATTCTCAGTCCTTAGGATTTATTGTAAGTAGATTTCATTGTAAAAATACTATTATACTTACTTTGCACTATTCTCTCAGTAATGGCACTGGGCCCACAGCGCAGTTATAGGACCAAATCACAGTAGGCATTTAAAATTCATGATCTTGCTGCTGCATGGCAGAACAATATAAATTGAAAGGCACAGCCTGGATACCATCTTGTGGTCTTTATAAGGGGAAAATTAGTAGCACTTTGATTCACGGAAGGCTTATGACAGGCCTGGGCCTGTGGTGGCACTAATATAGCCATCACTGGAATGCCAAGAGGTGGCCTGCTGTGTTAACAGCTGTCATTTTGTGCCAAACTCACATAACTAAAAGGTTATGGGCCAATAAAAAAAATAAAAAATAAAAAGATGCTGCTCTTCTCCTTTGGTTATGAGATGCAAGAGCAAGCACTTGGGAAAGCAAGCTACCTTGTTTCCTGCTAAAATATGCCTGTCAAAGTGGCCAGTTTCATGGTGAAAGACATTCTGTAAACATGTCCGTGTTGGTTCTTCTTTGTCTAGTCGGTGAGCCTTGCTGAAGTTTTGTCCTCAGAGCTGAGTCCTGGGCCCCAGGGGAAACTGACTTCGGATGGAGTTACTTTAACATTTCAGTCAGGGTGGTGGCTTGTATGGGGGCCAAAGTGACTCTGGGAGTCAGAGTAGCACAGAACCTCTGAGTTCTGGGGTCAGAGAGACCTGGTTCTACTACTTGGCAATTCTTTCATTTGGTGCGAGTCACATGGCTGGTTGTCCATATCTGTAGAATGGAGTTACCATCTCTTCTGAAGCATTGTTTGAAAGGTCAGAAATAACATATAGTAGGTGCTTTAAAATAATAACAAACTTGAGTTCTTATTCTGCCAGGCTCCCTGCTAAGCAGTTCAATATGCATTATATCATTTGATTCTTGTAATTGCCCAAGGAGGTAAATCATTATTTTACTTCCTATTTGACAGATAAAGAAACTGAGCCTTAGAAAAATAATTTGCTGAAGTGATTTCTCCAGCTAGTAAGTGGGAAAATAGGGATTTAAATCTAATCAGATTCTAATCTGTTGGCCCGAGGTCCTGTACTACTATAGACTAAGTTGTAAGGGTTAGTCAAATAGCAGTTATGTTTGTGATTTAGATTCTGTCTCATGTTGTATCATTCTACTATAAGGAATTATAGATGAGTATATCTTATCTGTTATCTGTTTTTCTGTAAGTTTAATTGAATTTTTGTCATACTTTGAAATTGTAGTTCCATGAGCCTGAATATCTATTTATGTATATAGTCATAGTTATTGGGAAGAGAAAGCAGTTTAACTTTTAGAGAAGTATGGCCAGGTATTGTGATTCCTCTTTCTTAGGAATAAAATAAACAAAAATTTATTATGTGTCTTATCTCAACCATTCAAAGTTCTACATTGGGATTATCCAACAGGAAAATGCAAATAATGGCTTCAACTAGGAAATGTTTCAAGGAATCAATTGAAGTACAAAATAGTCCCATTAATCTCCTTTCTGAGGCTACGCTGGTGCCAACACAGTGATCCTGAGGTGTTGAAGATCATTGTACAACCAATGGTACACAAAACACAAGGCATCTTTAATATCCAACATGCTTCATCAGAGAGAAAACTTCATTTCCCTTCAGGGTAAATAGTTTCTAAGATGTTTTGCACTTTTCGCACCTTGATTGCTAGTGATTATAGTGTTTGAAGAATGCATGGGTAACCTCTAAGAATTTGCTCTTTTATGAAAATGCATTTCACTGATACAATGCCTATAGTTCTGAATTAACCTAACCTAGACTGTAACTTGGGCCTGTGGTGGCACTAATATAGAGGCTTCTTTGAAGTAAGTGATTGGATGGCTGAAGTCAAGATGGGATTCTGTATCTATGAATACTTTCCAACATCCAAAGTGGCAGGCTATTTTCTTATAAAGGAATTCGGGTACTTATTCTGACTCCCATTGTAGCATGCAATTTTGTCCTATGCCTTATGACAACTCTGTGGGGCAGACACTGTACTTCTGCATGTTATAGATGAGGAAACTGAGTTTCAGAGAAATTGAGATCACCAGTTTGACAGCCATATGTCAAGACTGGACTTCAAATATAGTCTTGAAATTCCAAAGCACAAGCTACTGAATCCTGTAGCCTCTTTTGAAGGTTTTTCATTTCAGCTTTGACTAAGTATTGGCTCTACTCACAGGCAGTGAGATGCTTCCTGGGAACAGGGTGTGATAATTATTGAGCAAAGTACTGAGGTTGAGAGGGGGCTCTGACCGCTTTGACTTGAGACTTGAATTTGCTGTATAGCTATATAAACTTGGACAAGTTGCTTACTTTCATTATGCCTCATTCTTATGAAGAAATACCTCATAGGATTGGTGTAAAGGTTATTTAACTTCTCAAGGACTTCACAAGCCTGGTGGAACTCTACCAGAGGTGCTTTGAACTCAGTTAAAAAAAAAAGGCTTTTTTTTTAATTACCTTTTCATAGTTTTCCTCAGAAGGAGAGAAACACAGTGGAAAAAGAAGAACCACCTCCTTTTTGAAGCTATCCATTAATATGGAAGGGAATCTCCAAAATGTTTGTGATATAAATCTATTTTTCAGCTCTGGTTCCTCGCTTAGGACTTGGGCATGGGTTGGGATCCCAACTCTGTAATTTTTAATCTCTACGACCCTGGACAAGTCACTTAACCTCTATGAGCCTGAGGATACCTCATCTATGAGGTTAGTTATCATACAGACTTAAAAAGTTGTCACAAGGAAGATTAAATGAGATGATGTGACTAGAGCCCTTAGTACAGGGCCTGGCACAAAGTAAGTTCTAATTAAGCAGTAGCCATAATTGTGGATAATGTTGATTTTTTTCCTATGGAATTTCTCACTTAACTATTTCTTGTGGGGTTACCACCCTAGTGTAGTTCCTGGATCTACTATTGGTCTAATTCCTTTTTTGTTTTTTTGTTTGTTTGTTTCCTTTTCATGCCCTACTGCATATAGCTCCTAGCTTTGTTAAATACTCTCCCAAACTGTCCTTTTGTCCTAATATTTTATTTCTACATAAAATCTAGACCTTCTGATTTGTTTTAAAAAATCCTCATCATAAAGCCTCCCTTTGCCTCTCGCACTTCTTACTACTCCTTTCAAAGCATACTTTTCCATTGGACCATCTCTGCTCTGTCCGTGGTCCTGACTTCTCAGGTTCGCATTCTTGGCTTCCCCCCTCTTTTAGGCTATCCAAATCCTCCTTATGTTTCAAGGAACAGCTGTAGTGACAGCTCTTCCAAGAAACTTTCTCTGATTATTCCAGTCTTCATTGTGTTACTATTTTGAGTTCCAACAATGATTTTTGAAACCTGTTAGGATAGGGCCTGATTTTCACTGCAATGGGTGTCCATCAACTGTAACTGAAAGTAAATTGTGTAAAGTTGTTGTGTAAAGCAGTGTTATATTTGATGGTTGTATGTGATCAAGAACTATACCAATTATATTATTATAATACCAATCTACCATATTGGCATAATACTATGTCAATTACACAGAACAGTAGTAAATATCTGCATGAATTTCTATAAAATAGTACATAAGAACACCTGATGTTAATTTGCTAAAATAGATGAAGATATTTAAAAGGGCACACTTTTCTTACTAAAATATTCATGGAAGGGAGCAAAAATGCACAAAGATGTCTTTGGTAGCATTGTTTAAGATATCAAAACATTGAAAACACTCTTACACTCTTAACACTCTAAATATAAATCAATGAGGCTTGAAGTTATGATATATCTATACACAGAATATCATGCACTTACTGAAAAGAACAAAATAGATATATTGACAAGGAACGATATCCTTGGCACATTAATTACAAACAGCAAGCTGTAGACTAGTACATATGACTAAGTTTTGGTAAAACAAACACATATTTCAAATATATTTTATCTTCCCTTATGGATAAAAAAATATAGATACACAATAAACTGTTAAAGTTACTTATCTTTGAGAAGTTAGATATTGGAAATGGATTGGGGGAACTGGAAGAATAGTTACTATGTTTTTTAAGTATCCATGCAACAAATACAAATCTAAGGTTTCTATGTCATAAGTTTAGACCAAAGCGCAAGCCAATTACAATAGGTATTAAAAATTTTATATAAAACATCACATTTGTTTTCTAATCTTAAGGGCATTTAAAAACATATAAAGTATATGACTAAAAGAATTGATTTTTTTCTTAGTATAAATTTTCTCCTAGCAATAAATGTTACTCATGTCACCTTCTTTTAACCTTAGAGCTGCCTTCAAAGTTGACACTACTCTTCTCAAAAACCAATATTCAGTGTCCTCAAATTTCAGGGACCTATTAAGTCATTAGGGGAGATGATATTTAAAACATATGTCATGTCCTCAGTGACTTTTGAACTGACCAATTAGGATGGATGCTGGCTGCTATGCAGGACTGGGGCATCCTGGCAGAACACCAGCCCTGGCCATAGCTTTGTGAATTGGCAGAAAGTAGTCTCTTGAACTTTTTTTCACTTTTGTCTTTTTGTGTTTGATCTCTCCTTTTTTTTTTAAGATTTTTTATTTATTTATTTGACACAGAGAGAGATTACAAGTAGGCAGAGAGGCAGGCAGAGAGACAAGGAGAGGAGGAAGCAGGCTCCCTGCTGAGCAGAGAGCCCGATGCGGGCCTCGATCCCAGGACGCTGAGATCATGACCTGAGCNTTATTTGACACAGAGAGAGAGATTACAAGTAGGCAGAGAGGCAGGCAGAGAGACAGGGAGAGGAGGAAGCAGGCTCCCTGCTGAGCAGAGAGCCCGATGCGGGCCTCGATCCCAGGACGCTGAGATCATGACCTGAGCCAAAAGCAGAGGCTTTAACCCACTGAGCCACCCAGGAGCCCCTGATCTCTCCTTTTTCCCTTCCAACCCAGAATCAGGGACCATTTTGAAGAAGGTTATTCATGGTAAGGTGGAAGTGACCGTGGTTATAGGCATGGTTTTGTCAAGACGATAGAAGATATGATAGAGATAGTGACGGAGTGGAAAGAGTGTGAGTTTTGGAGCAGACAAATCTGGGTTTGAGTCCTGGTTCACTCATTTTCTGGTTGTGTGGCCTGGAGCAAAACAGGTAATCTCTCGGAGCTGCTATTTCTTTATGTGTAAAACGATGACATTGATCTCTACTTTATACAGCCCTTATAAAGGGAAAATGCAGAACCTGTGAAGTATCTGGGGGCATACTTGGTGTTTATAAATGTTAGTAATTCTTTATCTCTCCTTTTCTCCCCAGTCCTCCTTCTCGTATTCCCTTAATCTACTCTAAGAATGTAAGGTTCAGGTTTTTTTCAGCATCTGCTGATAAATCCACTCTTTTTCCTGCTGTGTGCTACCTATTTGAGTTATTGGACAGTGTCACTTGTAATGATGAGTGAAGTACAGGTGTTTATCAGAAAGCTTTAAATGGGTAATTATCAAACAGTCCAGAGCATAAACTACACCAACCCAGCAATTTAGCCATAAATACACATGAGTTCACATGGGTCAGTTTCACCTCTTCTAACTCAATCAGAAGCTCCTTGAGGGTGGAAGTCAATTATTATCCTATATCTACAAAAATGCCTTGTGCAATTAGCACCTTCACCAATCATTTGTTGAGTGACCGTCTGGCACAAGGGTAACAGGGTCTCTTTAATGTGGATGAAGCAGTTTTCAAACTGGTTAACAGGGCTTGATAAGAAATAAGGCCCAAATCAGACTGTGGGAGCTTAATTACACTTTATAAGGACACACATCTACACCAACATCACTGTAAATTGGAGAAAATCTTCCATCTGTACCTATTCTTCATTTTCTCATTGGCTTTGCAGCAGCTCATTAGTGTAATGGAGATGCCTTAAGGCAAGCTTCGATAGTCTTAGAGCACAGGCAGACATCCCTGAGCTCAGGAAAGTACCTGGACAGTCCCTGAAAGCATGAGGGAAAGCTTTGGAGAAGGCAATTGAGAAACCGCCCGGTGAGACATTGTCTGCAGATCACTGGCCCGATATCACATAAAGGCCCCATCTGAGCCATTACAGCCTATTGTGTCAATGTGTTTTCTGGAAGGCTGTCATCCATAGATCACAGTCTGTAGCGAAGGTAATGCCTCCACGGGAACTGTTACTATTTCCCATCGGTGAATTCTATTAGAGGTCCGTGGGTTACTGCCACTGGAGTTCATATTAACTCAGTCAAAGGGATGGTGATTGATTCTGTGGAATTTCGTGAATACACACAAAATACATTTCATACTGTCACCTGGGTTTTGTATTGCACTTCCATGATCCCTGCTACGTGGTAAATCCAATATCATCTACTCCAATTCCTACAGAGAAAAAAACCAAATTTCCCATGCCATTTTAAAGCTAAAATACCTGCCCATTTCTTTTCTTCTCCAGTCAGAAAAGATTTAGACCCAACTATAAACCACTGACTTCTCTTCTGACTTAACAACTTGATCTGATGGGGAGGGCACTTAGAGAATGTCCACTGTGTGCCAAGAAATAGCAGTGGGTTCTACAAGATGATGTCAGAAATTGAATACAGCAGGTTTGTGCCTCCAGGGAATTTACAATATAGTCAGATAGAAGGCACTTATAAAACGATTAAAGAATAAAATTACAAAGCAAATAACAGGAAGGACCAGATTTTTATCACATTTTATCACAAACATAGGGCAATATCCATATTGTTGAAAAGATGAATGGGTACTGGATCTTGTGAAGCACTGAAACAAAAAAAAAGTTATTTATAGGGGTCCCTTATGGTAAACAGTGATCTTCTTTTATAGTCTAAGTTATTGATATTAAAATTTCTTTTTTAAAATATTTTATTTATTTATTTGACACAGAGAGGAGAGAGATCACAAGTAGGCAGAGAGACAAGCAGAGGGGGAGGGGAAAGCAGGCTCCCCACTGAGCTGAGACCCCGATGTGGGGCTCGATTCTAGAACCCTGAGATCATGACCTGAGCCGAAGGCAGAGGCTTAACCCACTGAACCACCCAGGCACCCCTTGATATTAAAATTTCTAAAGTTTGTGAAACTCTCTGTTCCTTGAAGCAGGTTACATACTTTGGACTCCTGGGTCAGGAAAAACATCAATTATAGGAATAACCTTAAGAAGTTCTCTAGATAAATTGTATTTTAGATGAGATACTGAAAGTGAAGGACATGAATTGGTAATGATTTGAGAGAAGATCCACCTTCCCATACACTCAAAGCAGAAAACAATGCAGCTTTCCTTCCTGAATGGATGTTGTTCAACCTAGAGAGCTAGTGCTAAAATTCTCATGTTGAACATGCTCATAGAACATTCCATCAAAAACCAATGATGAACTATAACTTGGCTAATTGAATTTAAATAAATAAAAGTAAATAAAATGCTCATGTTATGTGCAATGGAGTGTTGTCACTGATGTGTGAGTCTTTTCTTTCATGAGCCTTCCTGCACTGCATTCTGACACATCTTTTTTTTTTTAAGATTTTATTTATTATTTGAGAGAGAGCCCATGAGCATGAGCAAGGGGAGGGACAGAGGGGCGAGGAAGACAATCTCAAGCAGACTCTGCCCTGAGGGCAGAGCTGGACGTGGAACTTGATGTCATGACCTCAATATCATGACCTAAGCCAAAACTGAGTCAAAGGCTTAGCTGACTGAGCCAGCCGGGCACCCTGCATTCCAACATGTTCTATGTTCAGTGCCTTGACAGCCTGAGACCTTGTGTGTACATGTAGATACTTGGTGGTCCTCTGACCCCCCATCTGGACTCCTAGAGGAGAAGCAGGTACTCTCAGGGAATCCTGGGTTACTGCCATCAGTGGCACACTGAATGGAAGGGCCCAAGGGTCTCATTTATTGTGGAAATTCTTTTGGTGGTGTGACTCTCCCCTCTGAATTATTCAAAAACAGCAATAATGGTGGAAGCTTCATTAGATTAAGGTCTCCATTTGGAAGATGGAGTGATGATCTGGATGGATAAATTCTTACAATGTCCCTTGAGTTTGTGTCTCCCTCTAAATCTCAAACTCTCCTGGTTGTTTGGGTTCTCTTTGCCTTAGATAGATAGATAGATAGATAGATAATAGATAGATAGATAATAGATAGAGAGAGAGAGAGATAGTTAGATAGATGATAGGTAGGAGGTAGTAACTGATAGGTAGGTGATAAATGAAAGGTAGGTAATAAGTGAAAAGTAGGTAGGAAGACAGGTAGATAGATAGCAACACCTCTTAGATTATTCTAATTTTCATCTCTCCTTAGCCTAACCTATTCTATAGCCAGCTGGAATGCAGCTGTCCTCAAGTTCAGAAACCACCATGTTATCCCTCTGATCAAGAATTCCTTATTGCTTACCTTAATGGGTCCAAGTTCTATCTCCAAGGTCCCTCACAAACTCTCAGTGCAACTAAACTCCTCTATCTCTTTAATCACCAACATTTTCCCTTCCTTTCTACTTTCTTCTGCCTCCTGAGGAAAGTTGGTTCCTTCCTCTTCTGTTGTTTTCTATGAGGTATCCCACTGCTCAAAAGCCCCATCCACTTCTCCCTTCCAAGCCACGCCCTTTGAGGCACAGGTTTTTTAGCTTATATATTGAGTATGGTTTAAAGACCTGTCTAGCATGTAGACACCTTAGTTCCATGACACAGTGGTTGCAAAACCTGGTAAGGCAGGCTCACAGAGGACTGAGGAACGGTTGTGCAGGAGTCCCAGACTTGGCAAGCAGAGAGCCCAATATGCAAACACCTCCTTTGCAGAGAGCTGGCACTGGTCAAATGTAGACATGAGTTTTGCAGGGCTGAGAAGGAGTAAGGGATGCCTGCCCCAGGCAAGATCAAAAGCTGAGAACCATAAAGAGAGGAACAATTTAAGTTCTAAAATTACAGGGAAAGCTGAGGTTCAGGCTCCAGAAAGACAAAATCCCAACAACCAGTTCTGAGGTCAGAGGGTAAGGGTCACACAGCTGGGAGTTCGGAGGCAAGAGGAAGGCAGCCGCAAAGAGTTTCTGAGAGCTTATGGCATCCTTCAGTGGTGGTGGTAGGCCGGGGAAGCCGTGTGTTGGCAGGCAGGTGGTATGGGAGAACCCACCTCCTCCCTCCCAAGGGCAAAGGCAAAGAACACAGTGATGAGAGGCTCTTTCTCATTCATTTAGCCTCTGGGGTCTGGAATGTTCCCTTGACATAGACAACATTTTTGTCTAGGGCAAGTAAGCATTTATAACAGGCAGCATTACATCTACCTGTATATACTTAAGGGAGCTTAGCTCCATGAGAGTAAGGGTAGATCTGTTTTGCTCACCAAGTCCACATAGTCTAGCAGACTGCCTGGCACCATTTCTACGTAGTATGTAGCCGCTGAGTGGGTAAGGTTGTTGAGAAAATTAGAAGAAATAATAAATGGAAAGATGCAGTAAACTGAATGTTTATATCCCCTCAAAATTCATACATTGAAGCCCCAACCCCTGCAATGTGATGTTATTTAGAGATGGGGTTTAGGGGAAGTCATTAGGTTTGGATGAAGTCATGGGGCTAGAGCTCCCACAAGGGGATTAGTGCCCTTATAAAGGGAAGAAGAGACCAGATCTCCTCTCCCCCATGTCTCTCTCTCTCTCTCTCTCTCTCTCTCTCTCTCTCCATCTCTCCTCTTCTCTCCCTCTGCCATGTGAGGATAGAATAAGAAGGCAGCTGTCTACAAACGAGGAAGCAAGCTCTCACCAGATATCAGATCTGCCATCATTGTTATAGCAGCATGAACTAAGTCCAGAGGTTTTAGCCAAAAGCGAATCATATATTGAATGGCTAGGTTAATGATACTAATTAATTGGTAAACAGACTTAACTTGAAGTCCTGCATCCATATCTCAACATGCAGTAACACTTCTGTTATGACACGGTATGTGTATTCCTGAAAAAACAAACAAACAATAAAACCCCTTGTGTTCTGCAAAAGGCCACACCAAATATAGCAGCACTTTTGGGAAAAATAGTATTGAAGACCAACTAACACCGAGATAACATTGTAAACAGAATACCAATAAAAAAGTCACTTAAATTAAATTCTGGTATTTTTATAAATCAAAGCCATGCTGATTTCTTAATAAATATAACCTGTGGTATTATCTATAAGACTTGAAAATGCAGGTAGCTTGATAAAAGAGTTGTTAAAGGATGGAGACAAGGCCAAGAAATAAAAATATTGGGGAAAACTGTGTAAATCATCACTTCTCAGGCAGAATGGGATGAGCACAGCAATGCTGCATTCCTCTGTGACTTGCTGCATTGAACTAGGCTAATGTGTTTTGGATCCAGCTGCCATTGCTATATGACACAAAGTACTAACGTGCTGGCAGAAAACGCTATGTGAACCAACGTGTCATTTATGTTAACACAGTTCCCTTATTTTCCAATCATACATTAGCTCTTTTACATTCTGGAAACATGTTTAGAAGTAAAACAGACTAGATTTCAGATTCTGAGTAAAGATGATCTGGAGAATTATTCCTCTTGAATATCCCTAGTTTTCCATTGAAAAAAGTTAATGATAACTTATGGAAGTCTTCTGTGTGGCTTACACAATTTTTTTTAAATGTAGAAACATGTATATTTTATAGAGTGGTTTGTACAAAGTTCATAAATTTCAGGAAATATTAACCATTAGTATAGTTATTACTTTATTTTTAAATTTTTTTAACTTTATTTTTTCAGTAATCCGAGATTCATTGTTTATGCACCACACCCAGTGCTCCATGCAATACATGCCCTCCTTAATACCCACCACCAGGCTCACCCATCCCCCCACCCCATTTCCCTCCATAACCCTCAGTTTGTTTCTCAGAGTCCACAATCTCTCATGGTTCGTCTCCCCCTCTGATTTACCCCAATTCACTTTTCCTTTCCTTCTCTGAAAGTCCTCCATTTTATTCCTTATGTTCCACAATTAAGTGAAACCATATGATAATTGACTTTCTCTGCTTGACTTATTTCACTCAGCATAATCTCCTCCAGACCTATCCATGTTGATACAAAAGTTGGGTATTCATCCTTTCTGATGGCTGAGTGATATTCCATTGTATATATGGACCACATCTTCTTTTTTTTTTTTTAAAGATTTTATTTATTTATTTGACACAGAGAGAGAGATCAGATCACAAGTAGGCAGAGAGGCAGGTGGAGAGAGAGGAGGAAGCAGGCTTCCCGCTGAGCAGGGAGCCCGATGCGGGCCTCCATCCCAGGATCCTGAGATGACCTGAGCCGAAGGCAGAGGCTTTAACCCACTGAGCCACCCAGGCGCCCTGGACCACATCTTCTTTATCCATTCGTCTGTTGAAGTGCATCTTGGCTCTTTCCGCAGTTTGGCGATTGTGGACATTGCTGCTATGAACATTGGGGTACATATGGCCCTTCTTTTCACTACATCTGTATCTTTGTGGTAAATACCCAGTAGTGCAATTGCAGGGTCATACACAGTATTTTTTAAGAATTTTGAATTGATGTGTTCAAGATTCAAACATTTGGAGGTTTTTTAAAAAAATGTGGATTTGCTGTTCCTTATTCCCATGTGGCAATAATTTGGTGGCCTGGGTAGTGGCTGACTCCATTTAGAGAGTGGTTGTATTCATTGGTGTTACCTGCAGGATCCTGTAGACGTTGGGGTTGTCAAGACTGCTTCTACTTTTCATTCGCCAGGACTCTGCTCTTATGTACGTGCATTCATACGACGGATATTTGTAGTTTAGGGAATGCCTGCATTTTATTTATATCCACAGCCCTTTGGTGGACTTCTCATTACCCTAAAATGCATACTCTTCAATTTAAAAGTGACCCAGATCCATACTAAACAGGTCACAGGTAAGTGAGATAAATGAATCCCAGAAATAGAATAAGAAATAATGAGTTTTATGGGCAAATCAAACATTACACTCCTAATTATCACAGCTAGATGCTTAAGGAAGATCTGTTGATCACCTTTGAATAGTGAGTATTTTAGTGCACACTTCTAAATTTAATTTGATTTGATTGCTGTGGCGCTTGTAGAAAGACAAGTGTATATAATGTCAATGTAATTTCATTAGCTGCCTCCCACATAATTGCTTTAAAATAAGATAATTTTTCATTGCTACACCTTGAGGTTCTTTTATTATTATTATAAATATAAACAAAATGTAAAACCTTTAATTTTTGTGTGACAACTATTATTTTTATTGTTTTTCTTATTATTGAGATGAAATCAATACACATTTACATATTAGGTCTTTATTTTTTCAAACAAGATGATGAATACTTCTTTATACTGATCTAGAAAATAAAACTGGTACCAGGCTACTCCTCAATATAATACTTACATTTAGAATGTTTTACTTTGGAATTTGGCATTTCTTTACATCTGATTCCCATGGTATGTAATCCCTCCCCCAAGCACACTCCAATGAAGTGAATAATTAAGAGCTTTGTTCCTGGGTTTGACCATGGAAGTGTTTGTATTATGTATAAGCTTTATTTAAAACAGCTCATGTTCCTTGACTTGCATTTAATGGGTGTGTGTTCACTGCCTCAAATTCACCCTGTCCTGTTCCAACAACGATTGACAGCCTTGATTTAAGACCAGCAAGTTAAAGGTACATTGTTCAAAAGATGGCCAGCATTCCCTTTCAGGATGTGAATGTTCTACAGACAACATACAATCCACAATCTTACTTAGAGCTTTTCAAACAAAGAGTGGGAATAGAGAGATCATAGAAATATAAATGTATTAAAATATTAATGTAATAGGTTTTCTTCTCCTTATGATTTTATTTGGTTAAAAGATTATTGACACCGGTCATAAGCAGTCATCTAGCATGAGATAATTAAGTGAACTATAATTGAACTTTTACAAGTCATTGTTAATTTCATCTCCTGCCAGACCTGGAAGCTCAACTTGTTGCTCCTTTTGGTGTTATTGCTAATTAATTGTGTTTTCAGGGTCAGAAATAGTCAATGCATTTTTTTTCCTGTCCTTCCATCACTCAAGTGTTATATAGATAAAGATTTTTTTGGACTTCAGTAGTTGATTCTCTAGTCAGTCAAAGACCTTGTGATTTTCTACCTCCCTGTCTTTCTGATATGGTGTAGTTTCATGGAAAAGTGAAGTGATGTCAGAAATAGAAGATCAGGCTTATGTCACAGAAAAGAATCTCTCTTTCCTCCTGTGCATCACCTACTGCATCTACTGCTGTGGCTGTCTCAGACCATTTTTACAAATGTTTCTTTTTTAGCTTTTATCTCTGAATTCTTATGTCAATACAAAACTACTTTATACAAATTCCCCTTCCCCCAAATAGGGGCTTATTTTTCATTTTCTGAAATCATCAGGGCTCCTAAGAAGAATTTCGACTTTCACCTTTGGTAATTTTATTCATGATTATTAAATAAGTTACTGAATAAATACATGAATTGCTTCTATTTTTACCTACAAAAACATTTTAAAAATTCATCTTCAAGGAATTTCCAATTAGAAAGGAAGCCTATAAGCGTGCACAGCATGCTGCTCCACTACTGCCAGTCTTCATGGCCCTGGGGACATGGCAGATATTGTCAATGACCGTGAAGTAACACTGAGTCCCCAGCTTCTGACACGCTATCTTCTTTGGAAAGAGCCCTTGGACTGGGGGTTACAAGAGCTGTCCTGACCTTTATAGTATAAATATTTATTCCCCCATCTATCACAGATGGTTTGAGACTACTTACAACAATATTGCAACAATAATAAAGCCATAAATGGAAGTAATAAGCCAGGTTATAGGAAAGGAGAACCAGAAATGTGCCAAGCCTAGAGTCACCAGAGTTGCTCCTGAGCAGGGAGCCAAGATATGGTTACAGTCCAGGGTCTGCCTCTAGCATACTGGTGACCTTGAAGAAGATGCTACATCTTTCTAGGCTATGACTTCTTCAACTGGAAAGTACAGGGATTACATTATTAGGTGATTTCTGAAACATCATCCATCTTTGAAATTCCAGGTTTCTATGATTTGGGGCTTTCATGAATCATATTCATGAAAGAATAAATATGGTTTTAGGGCTGAGGGAGGATCTAACAAGTCTAGCCAGTTATCTTGGAGAGGGGGCTACTGTTGATCATGATATAACAGGGCAAGAGAATGCAGAAAAGAACAGTCTATCTTCACTGAGGGGGAGGGAGAAGGGCCTGATGTTTTTATTTCCATAGGGATGGTATGTGCAGTTAACAACAAAGTACAGTATCTTCTGCTGTAATGTTCTCTGCAAAGTCCCCTTTCAACTTTGGACACAACCAATTTTTCATATTTATTCATTCATTCATTCACTTAGTGGTGAATCTGACATTTTTTTAAAAGGACAATTACTTTATAGTTTTTATGCAATACATATTTTTATAGCACAAAAATATTTTAAGTGATACAGAAGAGTAAAGACAGAAGCAAAACAAACAAAACAGCAAAGAAAAACCAAACTAAATCTTACAACCGAGAAATCATAATCATTAATTGCTCAGGTGAAGTTTCTTTGAGAGAATAGATAAATAGAAATGTTTTTATACTACCAGGTCAAATTCTACTTACTATTTTAAACACTTAGAATTTATTTTAATTTAATTCAAATGTAATTTACTACAAATAAGTGTAAACTGAAGTGAAACAAAAGGAATTACTGAGTTTAAAATATATGCCTGCTCCCCATCTGTCGTGGGAAGATGACTTTGACCCCAGTGTGTCCCACACATTTATGCTCACTTACAAGGAGGTACAGAGACCAAAACATTTAATGCTGATTTCACTCTCATAACTTTATCATTTTCTTCTACTGTTAAAGTTAAGTGCAACATATGTTTCTACCTTAGAGAGTAATTCCCGTTAAACTTGAGAATTTGGACCAATGGTTCCATGGGGATAGATATTGCCTAGTCAAAAGAAAAGAAAAAAGTCCACATGTTTGTGTTTAATGGTGAATCTGCAGGGAGCTTCTAGAGAGATGATGCTGTGGCCCTGAGTATGTAGTGCATGGCATGAGCCCCCTCTCACACACCAAAGTACTTACTTTTTAAATGGGAGAGAGGAAGAATGATGAAATAGAAGGGAGTCCAAGGATCTGGCCCCCACTCCCACACCACAGTCAATAATCCAATGGTTTCCAAAGCAGAGAGAAGACAGGCTGATCCACGACAGGAGAACAAATTTTAAACTCATCCCTTGCAAATCTCTATTTTTGGTGTATGCTTTACAATGTACCTAATGCATGACTGCAGTAGTACAAGTATTTCACCTAACAAAGAAACGAATAAAAAGATGTACTTTGAGGATGCATGCTTAAAATTTTCTTAAAGATAGGAGTGCCTGGTCATGACGTTGAGACCCTGCATTAAGTGGAAGTGGAGCCAGCCTCTGTCTCTCTATTTGTAGACTGCAGCTCCTCTCCCCGCTCTTTCTGCCGCCTGCCTTCCAGAGAAGTCGGGAGGTCCAGAGAGGACTCTGTTGCCCTAACGAGCGAAAATTCCATAAACATTCTGCATTAACTGGGGTAATTTAATTCAGATTAAAAAATTGTTTTATAGCACTTATTTTAGTTCGTATGTTAATGGTCCCCACTTCCTATGTTTAATTCATGTTGGTGGGCATTCTCCCAAATATATATTCTGAATTAAATTAAGAAACCAAAAAAAGAAAAATGTCTGGAAGAAGCTTTTGACTATACCTGACAGATTCATATTAAATTCCTGGTCTTAATATACAACTAAAAGGGAATAACGTAAGTAGACTCGGAATTTCTCCCCTGTAGCTCATTTGCAGGAGTACCTCGGCTGCTAGGAATCTGCCTCTTGTTGGCCATTAGAACACTTACTGGAATATTTATTAGTTATTAACACAGAAATTGTGTTTGCATGTGTGTGTGCACATGCTGAAAGAAACGTGGCTCTCTAGCTGCTTATTGTTTGGGCTAGTTTAGATTGTAATATGGCACATGTGGCTTAAAACAAAAAAAACCAAAGAAACAAAAAAACAGATCCAAGAGGGATTGGAGCTGAGACTCAGGGGTAGAGGGTGTTGGGTTGAAGGCAAGAGCAGAGAGAGCCTCACTGCCTAATGTAGCTTTTATTTCTGGGATTCAGAGATGCAATTCCCTATAAATCTAGGCTGCAACGGCATTTGTACCTAACCCTGTGGCTGGACCAGTCTGCCAGGACTGCTGTACAAAGCACCACAGGCTGCGTGGCTTAAACATCAGAAATTTATTTTCTCAGAGTTCTGGAGGCTAGAGGCCTGAGATCGAGGTGTTGGGAGGCTTGCTTTCTTTGGAGGCTTCTCTCCTAAGCTTGTAGATGTCTACCTTCTTCCTATGTCTGCACATTGTCTTTACTCTGTGTGTATCTGTGTCCTAATCTCTCTTCTGATAAGGACATATATAAGGACATACCAGTCGTATGGGAGTAGGGTCCACCTTACTGACTTTATTTTATCTCTTATTTTACCTCATTAAAGGCCCTCTCTCTAAATATAGTCATTCTGAGACACTGGGAGTTAAGAATTCAACATATGAACTTCAACCCACAAATAGTGACATTTCCCAAGGTGATGGCTGGTCAGTCATGCCAACGGCATTCCAGGTAAGTAACAGGTAAATGCACACTGGACAGTAGCTGTTTTTGGCCTGGACTGTCTTTATTCACTATTGTGGAATGCTTTATTGTGTAGTTTGTGGGTTTCCATGCCAGAAGTGGCTGCATTCCAGATATGAATGAAATGTTTCCTGTGCTTTTTCTGTAATGAGAGATGGTGAGAAGAGAAAATTGGGGATATTAATACTGTCAATTACTTTTATAAGGTATTCAGGAGTGCAAGTTTTAATCTTATTTGTAGGTTTCATTTTCATGGAAAGAATATGATTTATAAATCAACATAAATTTGGTTTATTTTCCCTTGATTCAATTTCACTTGAAGGGACCTGAACTTGAATTCTTCAGAATATAGAGAAGAAGGCCAAAATGCAATTGGTTTGCTAAGCTGCCACACACAACATTCTCTTGTTAACATCTGCAGTATTTTTCTTGGCTGACCAAGCACTTTTCTCCCTGGAAAGTAAACAGCAAACAACTATTCATGAAATGGGTCAGAGCAAATATATTTGGTCAGGTGCAGGATAAATAGATCATAGATTGACTAAAATAATCTTAAACAAAACAGAACAAAACAAATCTCTAAGCCACACAGGTCCAACCTCAAGGCTTTCAAAGGCAAAATAAACAAACAAAACATATAACATATGCATAATTAGTTCATATTCCTATTAAAGGTATGTTTCCTAAGGCTTTATTCTGATAACTATAGATGAACAGAGCACCAACCAACCAACCAAAAACCATAAGCCTGACAGAATTATTGCAAACTATGGTATCTCATGATATCATAGACCAGAGAGGTTGTCTAGAGATTCAGGAGCCCTCAAAATCATAGAGAATGGAATCATTGCTGCCTCAAGAGATAGGCGAATATAAGAGATTGTAACCAAGTCTGATATTCCAGATAATGATGAGTATTCTTTTAATCACCATGAAAGAATATGATGAGGAACCATGTAGACAGAATGTATAGAAAACTTAAATACTCAACTTGCAAAGCAAAGTGAACAAAATTTATCACCTCCACCAAAAATAACACAAAATCATTCAGACAACGAGAAATTTAACAAATCTATTAGTATCAACTTCCAAAGACTTTTAGATTTTTCCCAGTCTATTTCAAGTGTATCAGTCCTTCAGCAAACCCAATATCATTACAACTGTTGATGGGATCCTAGAATTCTGGATTTCACTAGGAAATTAAGAGATATTCTTTCCTTGAAACTTGCTTGGTTTTGATGATATTGCTCTATCTTGGCTTTTCCACTTTTCCAGTTCATTTTTTTAGTCTTCTGTGCAACCTTTTCATTCTCTGTCAAACCTCAGATATTGGTGGTTTTGTTTTTTGTGTTTTTCTCACCCCATCTAGGTGATCTTATTCACTCCCATGTGTTCGGCTGCCATGTGTGTGCTGATGACACCCAGGGCATATCTGTTTTCTGGATCACAATTCACAAATTCAACTCTCTGCTATCCATCTCCACCCACCTTGATACCATATAAATACTTTATGTTCACACCTGAACATTCCAGACTGAAGTCTTCATTGTCCCCAGTTATGATAGCCAGCTGGCAGGATGTCCTTGCTCACCTCCGCCCATGATTGTTGCCTCTTGGTTTTTATGCCCTGTTGTATCCCTTCCCACATTAGATAGGGCTGACATGTGCAACCAAGTCAGCATTATGGAAATGATGAAGTGTGCATTTCAAGGCTTACTTATAAAATTATGGCTTCTTTATTGTTCTCTCTTGGATTATTTGCTCTAGAGGAACCCTGCTGCTATGTCATGAGGACATTCAACAACCCTATGGAGAGGAATATGTGGCATAGAAGATTCCTCCTACCAACAATCAGTATGTTAACTTACTAGGCCTCTGAGTGAGCCAAACTGGAAGCAATTATCCAGCCCTAGTCACACCTTCAGATGACTGACAGACACGTCATGAGAAACCCTGAATCAGAACCATCTAGCTAAGTCACTTTTGAACATTGAACATCTTGAACAGAAATAGTGTAAAATAATACATGTTTACTGTTGTTTTGGACCACTAAGTTTGGCTGTCATGCAGCAAATGTATAGCCAATATTGCAACAAAACCTAAAACTCCCCTGTGTTTCCTTCCTCAGACTTGTACACCACCATCTAATTTCAACAAATCATGCAAGGAATAATGAGGTAGTGGTAATAGATGTGGCAAGAGCTGAGTGGACTATGTAGACATTAAGAAAGCATTTGACAGACTTGGTGGACAAGGTGGAGAGTAAGAGAGTGACAGGAGTTTAGGATGAGAGGTTTGTTCACTTGGTTTTATGTTTTACTGAGCTCAGTTCCAAAAGGAATGGAAGAAAAATTCAGCCAAATAACCTTTAATGAGTTAGGACTTCCTTAATCAATCAGTTTGCACAATTCCTTCACAGGAATCAGATTTTCAATATTGTGATTGAAGAGAGAAAACGGCAAGAGGAGGCTACCTTTATGATAGATCAACAATAATCTTTTATGCTTACATATTTCTGTTTATACACTTGAAGTTTCCTTTATATGCATTAGCTCATTTGCTGTTTACAACAATATTACATATTAGCTCAGCCAGTGTTTATGCAAATATAAGCAGTGAGAAAAAAATGAGATAATGTGCCAGTTAGTGCATTTTTTTATTGAAATTGTGACAGAAGATTCAACTTAAACTGGCTTAAGCTAAAAAGGGATTTGATTACTTTATTTGTACGAATAGTGACAGCTTCACATCAGTGAGATTCCATTCTCAACCAAGCCACCAGCATCCATTTTTTGGGCTCTGCTTTGTTTCTTCCTTTGGGCTGGCTCTTTCTTAGGCTCTATATGGCGTGGCTTGGTGGCTTAGGCTCCCAACATTCAGATGGATAGAGCTAGAACAAGTCTCTTCAGGTCACTTCTGGTAACGTCCTGAGATTGGCTTTGCTTGGCTGTTTACCCCTGAATTATCCACATCATCCAGGGAAGCGTGAAATGCTTATGGGCCAGGCTTAGTGTATGCGCTTCACTCCTGTAGCTGAGAAGGGATCAACCCCATCCTGAAGCTCAGAGGAAACCAGAGTAGGGTTACCAAAGCAGGCAACTCAGGATGCTAGGCCAGAAACCAATAACTGTCCAATAGTCATATTGCAGGTTAAAGTAGGGAACATGTACCCAATGTATTGGTCCTTAGTAGGAAAAAAGTTGTTAGGTCTAAGTGTGAAAATTGAAGCAAAGAATGTGCCTAAGTAAAACTAGAATCGAGCCTGAGTGATAGATTGATTTGTGCCACTTCTACCAGGCTACTGCTAAGGTGGGTCCTTAGCTGTCTCCCACATTGCACATAGTGGATAGCTGCCCTCGAGTCTCCAGCCCCCTCCACCTTCTCATTTCGTGGCTGGGCTGAGTCATCCCATATTCTAAATGCTGACAGTGGAGGTCATGGCCATGCCCATATATTATCTCTGAGCCTCCTGTGACTGCAAAGATCCCTGAGACTTGCAGAACAGAACCAAAGTTGGAGGTGGGGAGGGAGCTGGCTCCAGTGAATCAAATCGCAAACTGGAGAGGAGGGACACCTCTACCCAAGGCAGTAAATTGGAATGGATGGCCAAGCAACAGAAATTGTGCATCCTTCATTAGCATGGAGACCACTTCCAGCGTGGAATCCTGGGGAAGGGAAACTTAGCCTCCAACCCCACAGCAGGGAGCACAGAGTCAAGTGGGGACATTGCAGCAGAATTGTGGCAAAAACTCTGAAGTACTATGAGAAAGTATGTTTCCAAGGAGGGACCAGAGTGATTCCTCCTAAGCAAAGTGCTGGGAAAATATGAGTAAGAGGTAGATGAAGCAGTCAAGGCATGATCAGTTAGTCATAGAGTCACAAGAATTCTACTCAGAGTCCTTAAAATGTTGTCCAGTAAATTCCCCGACTCAGGTGGGTCAGCTTTGAAACCATCTAAATACGCAGCCTTGTGTACTATGTTTAAAGGCATTTGGAAAGGATCCCTAGTTTGGAACTGTATTCTTACACTGAAACACTCTTTCAATCGAAGATTTTTTCTTCCATATTACTACACTCCATTTTCTGTCTTTAAAGAGAGCTAAGTAATTTGAATCTAGGAAATGAGTTGAAGGACCAATTTCTCATGACTGCTTGACCTCGCATTTTGTCATTTTGCTTTTCAGTTCCATAATTTTTAGGTCTATAAATCAGAAATGATAAGTAACCTCCTTTAAAGGAACATAATGAAGATGAGAAGATACAATATCAAAAAATATATTGAGCCAGAAATACAAAAACCTCTATTTAAACAAGCCTATTATTATAATCTGAAGTTCTACTAACAATGATAGTTGTAATATGTCTATTTGAAGAAAAAAGGGAATAGAGTAATTTCTGGTTTGGGTAAAGATGTATACTTGAATTAAGAAAAGATGAGTAGTGACATTTGGCTATCACTTGATTTTCCATTTGTTATAAGAAAACAATTGAGAATTTCTATCTTTGAGAGAGAGAGAGAGAGAGAGAGAGAGAGAGAGAGTGTGTGTGTGTGTGTGTGAACTGTACAAAGAATAAACAATATTTTGCATTCGAGGCCAAACTGGAAATCAGTATGACTCCAAGTTTTGTTCATTAATTTTCATACCTTTCTACGATAGCCCCTAGATATGTTAAAATCAATCTTTTACTTTCTAATTTGGGGGCATTTTCTGGTGTGGATGGTCATAAATCTTGAAAGGAGTACTGTCTACTTCTTGTAAGAATTAATGGTGATTTCTAGGTGGGAGCATGTAGTCATGTATCATACCCATGAACTTTGGGATTTTCCTAGCAGACATGCTCAAAAGAAGTCCGGCAGCTTTTGTAGTTGCCAGCAATTTCACGGTTACTGTCCAAAGCAGAAAGGGCATGTCATCAAATTCTTCCTTCTAATGCAATCTTCTCTTCCTGGAATTTGTAATATTTTTCTAATATGAATAGGGAATATTTTTTGAGAGTGCACAGTCATGTTAAAGTAAATACCCTGGAGAAATACTTTCAATTAAAATTCAGAAGGTTTAAAAATCCAGGCTAGAAAGGATTTCCCTGACCTACAAAACCTAATAAGATTTTTCCTTTCCATTTTCTCCCTCCTCATCCCCTCTAAGTGTATGGAGCTGTCCTGCTTTCTTACCTGGTGGCCCCATTTAGCTCTGCCCTCTAGACATTTAAGTCAGAAAATGGCTTTAAAGAATGTTTTGAGAAAACTTGACATACTGATCTACTCTCAAACTCAATGAATTTTTTTTTAAGCTGGAAAAGAGAAAGAAACCACAAAGCAAAGCAATAATGATATCTTTTAGTTAAGTAAGAGAAATCTGACCGGGAGATGAAGAGTAGTATTTGTGGTGATTGAGGGAATTAAAACAAGAAAAGCCAAGAAAGCAGGGATTTTCAGGCCTCAAGGGAGGGCAGGATGCAGGCAGCGGGTGTGGAAATGGAACAAGGTAGACTCCTGTTAGCATGGCCCTGTCTTCTGTGGGGCCAGGGGCCAGCCATTGACTCTCTCTTGGTCTCAGGTACAAAGTGGGATCTGGACGGTGCCTGCGTTGCAGAATTTCTTAGTATTACAGATAGTATATGTACCATACATACATATGTATATGAACACACCTTTCAAGTTTCAGTACATAGGTACTCGCTTGTTTGAATTATCACTGTAAAAAATTAAATGCCTGGATATGAGGGAGAAAGATTCTTTTGTTCTGTGAATGTGTTCTTAGGGGTACAGTGATTCCACTGAAAGTAATAAAACATAAGAGTGTCCCTTAGAGATCATTCTTACTTGAAGGCAGGAGAAATGCCCAGGGTGAACGTTAAGAGGCGCTGGCCCTGTTCCGTGTAGTGCTGAAAGTGAGCGCCTCCTTAAATTTTGCTTGTGAGATGCCTCTCCTGCCTTACCTGAGCCCCTGACCTGGACAGATGACATTCTGCCTGGCTCATCGGCAACTTCCTTATTTCTCCCCAGCACTTGCCTTCCTACTTACAATATCTTGTCAGACTCCTTTAGCTCCCCAAAGAATCCCAAAAGAGATCACCACAGGGCATAGCATGTGAAAGGGAACAGAAGTGCATTTAAGACTGTAAATTCTAACTGCAGAGATGATCTCATGTGCAGTCGTCAAAGAAGTACACGGAGAGACTTACTAAAATGTCCACTGTTGAGGCTAACAAGTCATGACCTCATTCTCTCACACCAGAGCCTTGGTAGAAATGCTAAGAACAGCAGGCAGGATCATTTTTTATTGGCTTGTCAAGAACAACATTGGGGGATACCAGTCACATTCAAGAAGTAGCAACAAAGGGGAGTTTGAAGGCCATTGGTGGACAGCCTCCCATGTACTTATTTTTAGTAGACCTTGTTTTCAAAATGTCTATCAAGGTATGATATTTTCATTATTCAGTTGCTTCAACCTCTTTCTCATTCTAAATCATTTGTAAACATAGCCTGATAATAACTACCTCTTTTACTCTGGATTACTGTATAATTTGACAAAATGCTATAAAGTCAGTTATTTGAGAATGGCAAAATATATTAAGAATGTGTTTGGCTGTAAGTCACGGGAAACCTCACTGCAAAGACTTTTGGCAAAGGCAGTAATTTTCCTCATGTAACAGATATGAAGAAGCAGGCATTTCCTCATGTTGGTTCAACTCCTTAGCTCTCTTGGTCTTTCTTTCCTCATCCCAATAAGGCCAGGCAGTTCTAGCTATGGAGGCAGAATATAAAACAGAAAGGAAGGACCGTGGGAGGACATCACACCATGGCTGTCCTCTTTTGTGAGGAAAGCAAATCACCCCCCAAGACCTGTGTACTTCTCCCATGTTATGGGTTGAATTGTGTCTCTCCACCCCTCCAAGAATATGTTGGAGTACTAACCCCCAGGACCTCAGAATGTGATGTTATTTGGAGATAAGATCTTTACAGAGGTAATCAAGTTAAAATTGGGTCACTTGTGTGGGTCCTAACCCAGTATGACTGGTGTCTTTATGAAAAGGTGAAATTTGGACACAGAAATGTGCAGACAGGGTGAACACCTTGTGAACGGAGCACGCTCATCTACAAGTCAAGGAGAGATACTGGGAGCAGATCTTTCCTTCATAGCGTTCGGAGGGAACAGACCTTGCACACACCTTGATTTCAGACTTCTAGCCTCCGGAGCTGTGAAACAATACATTTCTGTTTTTTCAGCCATCATCCATGGAATGTTGTTATGGCACCCCTAGCAAACTCATACAGCCCACGAAACTTCCATTTATACCTCACTTGCCAGAATTGTGCCTTTGACCATCCCCTAACTACAAGGAGTAATTATGCAGGTAGCTGAACATATTCTAATGGAGGCATTAAGTTTCTGGTAGAAAATTCAAAGAGGATTTGCCGGGAAAACCAAGAGTATTTTCCACAGGAGAGAGAGTGTTTGTGCTTGGTAAGTGGTACTAGGATAGGTAGCTCTCCCTTCAACACTGCTCAGACATTTGGAGCAATACTTGTGCAGTGGAAAGAAAGCAAGGGGTCTGGATATTAGCACTGATGTTGCTCTTACTTGCTATATGGTTTCAGAAAAGGTGCTTTAACCTCTAAGCCTTAGTTTTCTTATCTGACAAATGGGAATAATAAACTCTTCTCTGAACATTTTAAGACTAGCTACGTCAGAGAACTGTTGTGAGGACCAGGTACAATAGCAGAGGTGGAAATGTATTGGAATGTATGATTGTCTATTCAGATGTGAAAAGATGATTAAAAAGGAGATATTTCAGCTTCAACATCTTGGAAATGAAGGAAAGTTGAAACAAAATAGACTTATCTTAGAAGTTAGGGGAAGTGGGAGGGGGAGAGCAGTTCCTCTGAATCTAAATCTTACCAGCTAGAAGGCACCAACTGATTAAGTGGAATAGCCACCACAGGAGACAATCTCATAATCTCAGAGTAAATAGGAGGCAGGTAGGTGGGTGTGGTCTGAGTGAAATGGGTGCAGGCTTTAAGAAGCCATTTACCACAAGTGGAGAAAAAGAGAGGACATGAGCCTTTGGCCTATAACAATGCTTCTCAAACTTCGCGTGTACAAAGAACACAATGGCATTTTATTAAAATGCATGTTGCAATTTAGCAGGTCTAGGGTGTGGTTTACCAATGTGCAATTCTAACAAACCTCAGCTATGTCAATGCTGCTGGTCCAAGGATCATACTTTTATTTTATTATTTTTTTTAAAGATTTTATTTATTTATTTGAGAGAGAGATTGAGAGTGAGAGCAGGGGGAGGAGCAGAGGGAGAAGGACAAACAGAATCCATGCTGAGTGCAGACCCCAGTGTTGAGTCCAACTCAGAGCTCAATCTCATGACCCTGAGATTACGACCTGAGTGGAAATCAAGAGTCAGATGCTTAACTGACTGAGTCACCCAGGAGCCCCAGGACCACACTTTTAGTAGCAAGGTCTCTATCATTGAAAGAGAAGCTGAACCCAAAAGGAATAGGACACTTTCAAAACTGAAATTCTGACAATATATTGATGAATGACTCTACTGAGGAGAGTATGTAAAAATACCTTAAGATTCTGCCCTAACTCTCTTGGGAATATCTTCAATAACCTCAGCTTCTAAAAGAATGTGTAGAACTTGGAAGGAGAGGCATATAACCAGGGACAATTACAAACAAATAGTGTAGACTTATCTAGAAGACATTAGAACAGAGTGAGCTATGTTATCTAAGAAGTAATTAAATCTATAAAACAATGTTTGGGGTACCCAGGAGGTAGATCCATGGACAAGAATCCTTTTTTTAGTAATATGGGTATTCTTATAACAATCTATTTGGAGACCCACCAAAACCCCCTCCTAGGTCAGATTATATTTCTATTCTTTTTAAAAATGATTTATTATTTACTTTGGAGAGAGAGCAGTGGGGGGAGGGCCAGAGGGAGAAGGAGAAAGAGTCTCAAGCAGAGTCCATGCTCGGTGTGGAGCCCAACTTGGGGCTCAGTCTTATCACTCTGAGATCATGACCTGAGCCAAAACCAAGAGTCAGATGCTTTATCAACTGTGCCACCCAGCCACCCCAGATTATATTTTGACTCTTGACATCATTTCTTAGCAAAATTCTAGAATCATTTGTTAAACTAATGGCTTCCATAATCCCCAAAAGGGAAACCACTATCGTCAGAAACCAGTGTCCATGCCCCAAGATGGAGTCAGGCCAAAATAGCACTATATCCCTGTTTGAGGATGACCTAGTCTGAGGCAAAGAGGTTATGGACATGGTATATCTAAACAAAGTAGCCAGTGAAACCCTTCATGGTATCCTCATAGACAAGATGACAAGCTATAGAATGTGTGATCAATAGTCCATTGACTTTATAGTTCCCCCCATTGGAGTCTCAACTTGAAGGATAGTCTTTAAAAGGGTTCATCATTTTAGTCTTGTCTGTATAAATTGCCCTCAGAGATCTGAGGGGGTGAAACATAGGGTAGAGACTAAGCATGAAGGTTTGGAATTCAGCTCACACCAAGAAGCCATGTGGCCTACAGCTTCACCTCTCTGTGCCTCAGTATTTAAATATGTATAATGGGTATATGATTAGTACTTAACTCAGAGGGTTGCTGTGAGCATGATATAATACATGCAAACACTCAGAACAGTGCCTGGTACCTAGGAATCTTTATATACTTAGCTGTTATTATTAGGCCTATCCAATTTGTAGGTGACATGTAATTGTAACTGTTACACTACAAAATCAAGAGCCTAAAAAGATTTTTGACACAAAGGAAATTTGAGCTGAAAGCAACAAAATTTTCCAGTGACTAACCATCTATTCACCATCCAGATTCTACCATTAACATTTTACTATGCTTGTTTGCATATCTGTCTATATATAATTTTAAGTAGTTCAAAAGATATTAAAATTTTTTTTCTGTGATATTGTCTTTAACTCATAGGCTATTTAGTAGTATATTTCTTAATTTCCAAATGCATGGGACCTCTACAGTTATCTTTTTGTTATTCATTTCTGGCTCAAATCTCATTGTGGTGAGATAAATCTATTCTGTATAGTTTTCACTCTTTGGAATTTACTGAGACTTGTACATGCACAATATATGGTCTATTTTGGTAAATTTTCTGCATGCAGGTGAAAGTATGTTTTCTATGAGCATTAAGTGCCAGGTTCTATATTTGATAATTAGGTAGACATCTTATGCTCAAATCTTTTATATCTTTACTGATTTTTGTCTGTTTGTTCTATCAGTTATCAAAAAAATTAAATTCTATCAGTATGATTGTAGATTTTTCTACTTTTCCTCTACTTCTTCCAGTTTACTTAATCATTTTGAGTCTATATCAATAGATCTGGAAATGTTATATCTTTTAGTGGACTATTATATTATAAAGTACATTCTATGTCTACTTTGTTTACTAACCTAAAATTTGATTTATTGAATATTCTTAGAGCTAAGACAACCTTGTTTTAGTTAAAATTTCATGATTTATCTTTTTCTTCCTTTCATTCTCAACCTTTTCTCCCATGTTTAATAAATATATTTTATAAATAACATCCATTTCTGATAAAGGTACTTAAAACTGTCAATATTAGACCACTTCCAAACTACAAAAATGGAAATTTCATTATACTTGAATTTTGTTTTATATTTAAACACTGTCTTTTAATTGGATACTTTAGTCTATTTGAAATAATTGAAATAACTGAAAATTTGGGATTTAAATATACCATCTTTCTATTTATTTTCTATTTTTACTACTTACTTTATTTCTTTTGATCTCCTTTCCTGGATTAACCATTTTATTTCTTCCCTTTTATTAGCTTGTTATGTAAAATTCTTAAATTATTTTTTTTAGGTTACCTTAGACATTATAACATTTCTCTTTGATTTGTTAAAGTCTAATACACATTAGTACTTTTTCTATGCCCTGGAACAATGCACGGGTATTAGACTATTTTAACTCCATTTGCTTCCCTACTTTTGTGCTATTTTAATTTCATGTAATTTAAAACCTCATAGACCTTATTATTATTGTTTTATACAATCACTTACATTCCTCCCTCCCCCCACCCATGAAGATCTGTCCTTAATATTACTTTAGAGTAGATCTGCTCCCAACAATTTTTGGAGGGTGTTTTCTATTTTCAGTGGGTATAGAAATCTAAATTGGCAGTTATTTTCTTGTAGGACTTTGAATGTGCCATTTCATTGTCTTTTCTTCCAATGCTTCTGTTGAGAGCGAAGAATGAAGTCTCATCTTTGTCCTCTTGAAAATAAAGGGTCTCTTATGTAAATTCTTTTCAGATTTTCTCTTTGATAGTCAGCAATTTTCCTGAGAATCACTTAGCAATAGTTTAGTTGTATCATCCTGCTTGGGGTTGGTATCCATGGATTTAGATTTTTTTTGTTCCATTTTGGAAAATTCTCAGTCTTTACCCCTCACATGTTACTTGTCTCCCAATCTTTCTTTCCTTTTTTATGGAATCCAGTGATGTAGATGGGAGAATGTTTCAGCTTGTCCCATTTGCTTTTTGCGCTCTTTTCCTTTTCACTATCTTTTGCATCCCTATGCTTTTGCCTGAATATTTCTTGCTTACCAACTTCTAATTATTTCACCTGTGTCTAATATATTGTTAAACTTTGTGTTAGTCAGGGTTCTCTAGAGACACAGAATATATATATATATATATATATATATATATATATATATATACACACATATATATATACACACACATATATACATATATATACATGTGTATATATATATACATATAGAGATAGATAGATAGAAACATACATACCATACATACCTATGTNTATATATATATATATATATATATATATATATATACACACACACACATATACATATATATACATGTGTATATATATATACATATAGAGATAGACAGATAGATAGAAACATACATACCATACATACCTATGCCTGTATCTAGATATATAGATATCAATAGGAACTGTATATGAAGAAATTTATTATAAAGAATTGGTTCACACAATTATGAAGGCTGACAAGTCCCACAATCAGCTATCTGCAAGCTAGAGACCCAGGAAAGCCAGTAGTGTAATTCAGATCAAGCCCAAAGGCCTGAGATCCAGGGAAACCAGTAATGTAGATTCCAGGCTGGATCAATGTCCTGCCTCAAGCAGTCAGACAGAAAGGGCCAAATTCTTCTGTCTTTTACCTTTTTGTTCTTGGCTTCTCAAGGAATTGGATGGTTCCCATCCATACTGGGGAGGGCAAACTGCTTACCAAGTCCACTGATTCAAATGCTGACCTCATCCTGAAACACCATTGCAGACACATTCAGAAATATCTGGGCAAAATGTGATCCAGTCAAGTTGAAACATCTCAAACCCTTCCATTAAATTTTTATTTCCAATTTTTTTGTGATTTTTAGCTCCAGAATTTCATTTTTTGTTATAGTCTCCAATTCTAGGCTAAAATTCTCCTTCTTGTCTTTTAATTTCTTGTTTATGTTAATGACAGTTGTTTCAAAGTACAAGTCTAATAATAACAATATCTGGATTTCCTATGGGCCTGCTTTTATTATATTTTTTCAATCTTGGTTTTGAGGAATTTTTATCTTTTTATGTTTTTAAATGAGCACTGGACATTGAGTATAAAAATTGTAGAGTGAGTTCCAGTTCTGGATCATCTTTTTTACAGAAAGGATTTATTCTCCTCTTCTGAAGGCAGCTTAATGAGGGGAAGATTACTTTACTCCAATCAGGTATTGTTATAGCTCAAAGCCAGACGTCAGTCCTGGTAAAGGATAATCTTTTTCTATACCTCACATCCCTTCAAACTCTTGGCCAACTGTAAACTCTAATACTTATACCCCCAGGCTTTTGAATTTAGCAAGACTTTTGCTCACCTTCCTTTCACTATATTTCCTGCTCAGCTTCATAGCTCAACTTTCTCTTAATTACTGCAATGGGATAAAATCATGCTGATTTTGGGGTTTATCTCTTTGGCTTCTTTTCTTTTCAAGATCTAGACTTGGTGAGTTCATGCTCCATTGTTACTTCTCCAGTACCTTCATCATGTAATTTTTGTATTTTTTCTAGATTTCCTAGTTGGTCTTGGAGTTTGGGGATGGGGGTTGGTGCTCATCCAACACCAGTTAGTACACATTTGCTGGAAGCCACATCACTCACTGATATTTTTTAAGCTCTTTCTAATATACAGCCAGGGCCGGGAATATTGAGTTTAAGAGTGCTCTGTGCCAGAAGTGATGTCGAATCTCACTTTCATTTAGATTTTAGCTCAATGATTCTTTATTATCTTGTCAGCTCATCAATGCTTATATCTGAATTTTGGTTATTTTTACATAGAGGAAGTCTGTCCCAGTGATCTAGTCTGTCATATTACCCATATTAGTTTTTATTTGTATCTTTCTTCATTTAACATGTCAGTTCTAGAAGGGTAAGAGTTATATCTCACTCATCATTATAACCCAGCCCCCAGTCCAGCGTTTGACAGAACAGGTGTTCAATAATTGTTCAGTAAATAAAATTACATGTCTTTAAATAAGACTACTTGGGCATCTTAGTGGAATCACCAGAACTGAAAAATATGAAGCTCAGTTTTGCCAGCTTATACACCAAATAGTTAACTTCACAGAGGTGAGATTCTGTGCTCTAGGTGTATGGGTTCACAGGAGGCAAATTGACAAGGAAATAATTTATAAGTAAGAACACAGCTTGGTCAGTTTTAATAGGAGATACAGTTGGAATGGTAATGCGTCCTTATTATGTTTCTTCTTCACTCTTCCTTTAGTATTTGACTCCTATCTTTTAGTTAATGCTAACAGTTTTTTTGTATTATCATTTTCATGTTTTATTGTCTTTTTTCCATACTTCCTCTCTGAAAACAGAAAAATAATAAAATATATAGATAACTAAAAATAGACACTGCATGTTTATAAAAGGCAATCTCATATAAGTAAGTCCACTCAGAAGACCAAATTATAGGTCAGAAGGTTGCTATGGTAAAGACAAAACAAAGAGGAAATTCAGGGTTGCCAAATACTTATTTTCAAGTCTCTAACATAGATCTCTTTCTATTCTGCCTAAGTGATCTTTAAAGGCCATTTAGCATCAGGACATTCTTTATTCCAGGTCAGTGTGAAAGAAACTTAAATTTAACAAATTCTTGTTCTCTAGCTTTCCTTTTGCTAAAGTTGTTACTAGTTCCCAGAAAAGTCTGTTATTACATCACTTTGTGAAATGTTACAATATTCAAGATTACAGTCTCTCTTAAAATGTAATAAATGTAATAACCACTGTTTCCTGATAGACTGGGACGTACCTTATTTTACAAAATATATTATCTCTGGGGTGCCTGGGTGGCTCAGTTGGTTGAGTGTCTGACTCTTGGTTTTGGCTCAGGTCATGGTCTCAGGGTAATGGAACTGAGCCCCATGTTGGGCTCTGGGCTCAGCATGGAGTTTGCTTGTCCCTCTCCCCCTGCTCCTTCCCCACCTTTGTGTACTCTCTCTCTCTCTCTCTCTCTGTGTCTCTCAAATAAATAAATAAAATCTTTATATATGTGTGTGTGTGTGTGTGTGTGAATATACAGAATCTCCAAATCTCTATGTGAAGTGGGTTCTTTGACAATGTGTCTCATGTACTTTATGTAGATGTTGGTAATTTTAATTACAGCCATTTTTGCTAAGTGCCTTAGATCTTCCATTTTCTTTTAACCACATTTGACATCATTTGAGGTAATGCCATTTCTTCCTATTTAGGCTAACCTAACAAAAGCCAGCACAAACAATACAGTGTCTAAACAATACTGGAGAAAGGGTAATATTATTTTATTTTATTTTATTTATTTANTGTGTCTCATGTACTTTATGTAGATGTTGGTAATTTTAATTACAGCCATTTTTGCTAAGTGCCTTAGATCTTCCATTTTCTTTTAACCACATTTGACATCATTTGAGGTAATGCCATTTCTTCCTATTTAGGCTAACCTAACAAAAGCCAGCACAAACAATACAGTGTCTAAACAATACTGGAGAAAGGGTAATATTATTTTAAAATTTTACTAAAAACATTCTGTGTGATCTCTTTTAAGTTGGGTTTTAAAAACTTATGTGTACTATAACAGATATTAGATTCTCTGTAGGGTGATCAGACAAATGTTCCCTAGAAATATCTCATCTCAGAAGTGCACCAATGCTCATGAACATGTGGAAAGGACAAACACAGTCAGGATCAGTTTAACACAGAAAAACCTCAACACTCAAGAATTGATATTGTGGAAAGGTAACGAACAGATTAATGCGTGGCACAAAGACAGCTGGGTAGAATTTCACATTTGGACCCCTTGGTTGGAGGGAGTGAAACTCTCGGACTTATGCTGCCTTTTGGTCTTCATTGCTGGGATTGCCCTACCTGCCCAAGTAAGGACTGACTACTGAAGCAAAGCAGAAGAGCATGTCCTATGTGGGACCCCGTTTGCGAGAGGCCAAGATTAAATGACTCTCTGTAAAACATAACCACATTTGCTTAGAACAGTCTGTGAGCATTGCAGAGCAGTAGAGAGAGCTCAGAGCTGACAGAGGGATGTGAAGCTGTGGTGGACACTGAAGAAAGCCTCCCAACCCCCGATGTAGGTTGCCTAAGTGGAAAGGCCAGGACATTCGCCTTGCTCACTCCTGAGAAGAGCAGTAACTGGTATTAAACACTGTGACTCAGCAGACTGTTCTAACCATTCAAATGAGCATCCTCCTGGTAAAGAAAATTCAGTGAAATTGGAATGAGCAACCAGTCAGCAAAAAACTGCTGCTGACATTATTAATCTTCCCAATTACCCAGATCTATCATACACATAAAAACTCATCATTGGGCACTTGTGGAATAGGTATCTCTCACTTAAAGGAATGGTCACTGTCAGCAAAGTTTGCGGCACAGAGACTTTCTATCAAATCAATCCTATTCTCCCATTGATTTCCATTATAAAATCTGAGATGCTTTCTGCTGTTAAATCCCAGAAAGTGTGTACCAAACCCTTTGGAAATGGTATGTTTAAAAGAAAAATGATAATATTCTGATAAAACATTGACAGTGACATATAATATATTAACAACAATACTGGGCTGTAGTCAACATGTCTCAACAACAAAAAAATGCTCAGGATGAAATATCACACAATTCTACAAACCGTGCCTCACATGCTGCAAAGGGTAATAATCCCTAAAACATTAGCAACTTAATTTCTCACTAGGTTCACAACTGTCTTGGCATTTCTATCATTACATAGCCAAAAGAAGTCTTTTTATTATTTAAAAATCTTTTCTCATCTTCTGCTGGCCTCTTTCCCAAAATCTTTGTCCAGAACCCCCCAACTAGCTTGAGAGGCTATTCTTAGATGAAGAAAATGAGCTATGGTCAGTTACAGTGGTTTATCCTAGTGCCTCCTGGGATTTCCCCATCTTTGGAGCAACTGGGCATCTCCTGGAAGGAATGTTGCAGAAGGAAGTAGTGGTCTGTGAAAGTTGGACTAGATCTTTCCAATGCCTTTTCAAACTTCTGATATATACTAATACTAATGTTGATAGTGTGTCTTTGTTTATTCTTCTGTTTTCAGAGTATGCATTCTGCATAATGTTAAATGACCAAATGTTTTGCATAATATATATGAATGAATGTTTTGCATAATATATGTTGAATAACTGATTGAATTTAGATGATGATTTTGTTCTTCATTAGAGGATACTGACGCTTCTAAATGCTGGTGGCTCAAGATGGGAAAGTGACTACAGATATTAATCTCCATAGGAATTATCTGCCACAGGTCATAATAATATTAAATGTCCAACTCTAAGCTCTGGGAAGGACATTCCTGACAATAAATTTTTAGGAAATTTTTGATTTCCTTACCTTTATCACTATGGTAAGTCAATTTTTGTTAAGCAACAGACTACTTGAATCAGAGCAACATGCCCATCACCAGGAATGCACCTTAGGTCTCCTCTTTACCCCATTGGTCTGACCCCATTGGTATGAATGAAGAATTCAACATTCAGGGTTGGCTTTAAAATTTCATTAAAAAAATTTTTTTTTATTAAGCTATAATATACCTAAAGAATTCTGAAAAGCCAACAGCAAGACTGGGCATGTTTTCTGGAGATCAGTGAACTATCTGCCAAGAACTTGTGTTTAATTCATTAAGACCAAGATTTTCCCTCCCTTCCTCCCTCCCTTCTTTCCTTCCTCCTCCTTCCCTCCCTCCTTCCCTCCCTCCTCCTCCTTTCCCTTCCCTTCCTTTCCTTTCCTTCCTTCCTTCCACTCTTTCTTTCTGCCCATCATGTCCAGAAACCTCAACGTGTCAGTCTCAATGTTAAACACATCCAGGGAGCCAGACCTATGCTAACTACACTCACAAAAAATACAATTATAACTAAAATGTCTTTGTATTGACAAAACAACCAAAACTGTTAAAATGAGCACCAGGCTCCTGTGGTTGTAGCCAGTACATTCTTACCCTGCAGGCGGAACAAGTGGGAAACCAAATTATGAGCAGAAAGTGAGTACAGAATGAAAACAAAAGGAGATGTCTATCCTTGAGGAATATTTTATCAAGGATATGAGAGGCCTGATGAAGGTGCCATTTTTCTTTTCAAGCATGAAACAACTCTCTGGTTATACGTACATATGTACATCATTTATTTTATGATACATCTGCACATACTTTTTCTTCCAGGTTCAAACTGTGTCTCACAGTCTTGTTTACTAATCTCCACCTCTTTGACAGGCATACTCCTTAAGTTCACACTTCCTTTCACTGTAGTGAGATTGTGAAGGGAAGCAAAAGTCGTAAGTAGATGAAAATACTTATTAATGATATGGCAACCTATAAATTAGTTACCCGTTCAAACATCTTTTCGACTCCTCTTCTCCACTCTCCATTGTGGTAAACATTTATAATCCAATGCAAATAAATTCAGTTCCATTGTGAAGTGAAATTGCAAATCTTGCAAAAGGTGTAATAAGGTTTCATGATATCAGTGAAAGTGAAGTTGGTAAAGCAACTGGCAAATGAAGGTCTACAGAGTTAAACAAACAAGTGAAGGTAAAATCCACAGGGATGATGACTATATTGATGCTTCAGAAGAAGAGAATACTGTGAATATCAAAAAATTAAGTGATACCCCAGGGAAAACTGATGAAGCCCTCAGTTTTACAAAACAACTCTCTTTTCGATTATGGCCTAAAAGTCAAATATGAAATAAAGCATACTGTAAGGTGATTCACATTTGTTAGAAAAAAATTAAGCCAACAATAATCTTCTTGATTTATTGTTTATTCATTCCATAATTAGCACAGTTTTATTTACAACATAAATTTTGTTCCATAGAAGACAGACTAAATAAATATATTTTAATAACACTGAGTTTATTTTCAAATAAAGTCCACTTTTCACCAATTTCTCTGAAATTTAGTCCCTGTTTTAAGTAGATTTATTTTAAGGAGGCTTTACCAGTGCTAATCACACAATGCTAATAAAGACTTCCTGTACTAATGAATCAGACTTTTCTAGTGGAAACAGTCTGAAATCTTGATTGTGTTTATTTACATACTACATTTTTACTATGTTGTTCATAAAATAGTTCTACGTCTTAGTTTTGCTGGGGGAGAGAGGTTAACATTATTTACTTTTGGGTATTTCCTATAGGATAGCTTCCAAAGGGTGATATTATTAAAAGTAGTATTAGTATCTCATAAGGTAATATATGCAGAGGACTCAGACTTTGGATTCATCTTGGATTCAGACCTATATTTGAATCTGCTTCTGCCACTTAACAGACTTACAGTAATGGGCAAATTGTGTGCCCTCTCTGAACTTTGATACCTTCATCTGTGAAAATGGAGCAATGATCGCTCTGTCACAAGCTTGTGGTGAAGACCAGGTGAAAAGAACATGTATAAAATGCCAGGTACAGAGAAAGCATTCAATATGTGGTACTTACAGACATGCTGTTTATTTTTGGTTTGTTTGACTGCCAAAGTTCCCTTGTGATCTTAATTTGTTGATTATTTTGTACATTCAGATTCTTTGCATGTGTTTTACAATGTGAACCTAGGGTCTCTAGGCTATAAGAAGTAGCTAAATATGACTGATATTGAAAATGTGACTTTAGCAGTGCCTCGTTGCATAAATCTCTTAGAATGCATTCTAAAATATTCTATAAAGCTTTGAAAAAAGTCATAATGAGGTCTTCAGAATTTATATTGTAAGATTTTGGCTGAGTTCTTCTGTACGTTAGATGACTGATATTTACATGGAGAAAAACCTCAAAGGAAGCCTGCCTTCTCCACACCCAAGCATTTTGATAAACAAATCTTGACTTAAAACAAGACACTTAAAACAAGGCTTTCCCCACACAGAGATCCCCAGGAAGCACAGTCTTGAAAGTCAAATGTTTCTGGATTTGAACCCCTGCTCAGCTGCTTCCTAGTTGTGTGACCTTGACCAACTTAATATTTCTAAGCCTGGGTATTCTCATCCAGAGTGTTGGAGATAACAAAAGTACCAACCTCACGTTGTTGTGAGGATGAAATGAGACATGGAGTGTAAAAAACGTTTATGTGCCCATATAGCCTGGCACACTGGAAGTGTTTGGTTAACCATTATCTGTAAAATCTTCAAACTTACAAGTTAACAAGAATGTCATATTTTGTTAAAAATGGTAATGGTGTAATACAAAAACCAGAAATTAAGTTCATTTGAGTTCAAACACCAAATTATATGCTTTGGTTTTGTCTTCCCTTCTGCCTCTTGAGTTCCCTATATCTTAAGTTCCTTCCCTTCCCCTATTCACTCAAGAACTTGTTTTCTACCCCAGCTTTTCAATGGCCTCTTCCCCATCACCCCACACAATAGGAACATTACATTTGTAATACTTACAACAATTGGCAGGGGCTTTTACCTCTCCTTCCTCTAAGACTCCGGTATGTCCCCCCATGGGTCTGATTAGTTCAGATATATTAGTTTACTTAGCTAAAACCAGGAGATAACGATAGCTAACATTTAGTATCTACCTAATAGCCCCATGTACAATGCTAGGTTAGTTACAAATGTTACTTTGATTTTTCATAACAACCAGGCAAGGCAGATACCACACTTTATATTTCTGAGATGGATAATTAGAGCCAGTAAGCTCCAAGTCACATGGCGAGTAAGCCGCAGCACCAGTGACCAGAAGGATCAAGTTAATGCATTAATTGGGATGTGATGGCTCTAAGTAGTTTTGTACTTCTGGGAAAGGCCCATCTGGCCTTTCAGAGAGGTCTTCTCATGCTGGTGCTAACACATATGTGTGCTAGCATGATATCACCTTATTCACGTATGACGTTTAACCTTTTTATACCATTTATCCCCTAGCACCACAAATGCGTAAACATAATATTAAATGCACTAACATCTTTGCACGTCCCATGCACATAAACTCCAGCAAATATGCCAATTACATTCCTACAATAGATGCTGTAGATCTGACCAACAGAATTCCAGACATCACAAAGTAAATGAACTAGACTTTCCTCAAACCTAGTAACTCCTGTTTAATTTTCCCTGGCAAGTACTGAATTTCGAACTGTGCTCGTTCCATAAAGCAGAATTTCGTAAATATTATGATACGGAATCCCACATACTCAGAAGGAGGGGAAGCTGAAAAGGGCAATTAAGGTGGATGTGTTTCTTTCCTTACGGGTACAATTAAGTTTCTCATCTGAATAACTACCGAATTCTGCAGTCTTTCCGAAAATGTAAGCTCAGCGCACAGAGCATTTTGGGGAAACTTGAATGACACTGACCACAGAAGGTCAAGCAAACAACTGGTCGACCCTAAAAAAAAAGTGTGTTATGCAAGGTTTCCATCTAACAGATAAGAGTATCTCTATCTATGTATTTTATACGCCCGCTCCAGAGTCCGATCCGGTTTCGCCTCTCACCACCACAGCTCGGCACGCACTTCTCCCGAAGCCACATCGGGGAGCCTCAGGTTTGACATTCCCCCGCCCAAGCTGCCGGCTCCTGTCAGCGCCCCGCGTCTACCCGGGCGCCTTCCATTCTCTCTGACTCCCACTCCAGCCAAATGCCCCCTTTCGATCAACTCTAACTGGGAGACTGCCTCCCGCCGCGGCCCCCGCGCGGGGTCCCGGCACAGGGCGGGCGGGCGGCGGGCGCACAGTGGAGCTGGCGCGGCGGGGCGGGGACTGCGCGCCGCGCGCTGGGGACGGGCACAGGTCGCTCTCTCCGCGCCGCTCCCCTTTGTTCGGTTCCATTGTGTGCCACTTCCTCCTCGGGCACTTTTTCCGGCGCCCTGGCAGGTCGTGGGCAATTTGTAAGGGGGCTTTTGGTGCTTTTTGCTTTTTTTTCTCGGTTTATCTTATATTAAGTGAGGCCCTCCTTCGCACGCCTCCCCCTCGCGGCTCTCCGCCCCCAGGCCCCGGAGGGAGGCGGAGTGGGAAAGGTCAGTGCCTCCTCCCCACCCCCAACGGCGGTTCCGCCGGGCTCCCGCCCGGCTCCTCCTCCAGGAGGCATTCTAACCCCGCATTCTGGACTTTCACCTCCCGACCGGCCNCACCGGAGCGAGGGTCGGAGGCCGGCGCGTGGCCCAAGCCCGGCCGCCTCGGCGTCCCGGGAGCCGGCGTGAGTGTCGCCGCGGCCCTCCCCGTCCCTAGCGCTCGCGCTCCCCGGCCGCCGAGCGGCCGCCTCGGCCCCCTTATATAGCCCTCTAAAAATAGCTCGCCTCGCGCCGCCTTGTAAGGCAGCAGGGAGATCCGCAGTCTGCCAATCCGCGCTCGGCGTCAGAGTCAAGCCCCGCCCCGGACCCCGCTCCGCGCTCCCCATTGGCCCTCAGTGACTTCATGAGCCCCCTGTTTACCTTACATGGTCACACGCGGCCTAATGGACGCCCTCCTCCGAGGTCCCACGGCTGCGCGGAGAGCCGGGCGGAGGGGGGGAGTTTGGGGAGGGGGAAGAGCAGGAGGAGGAGAAAAGGAGGGGGGAGAGCCTACAAACTAGCAAGGATGGGGTGGGGGGTGGGGAGGGAAGGGAAGAGGGGGGAGAGAAGCGATCGCGAGAAAAAAAAAATGCAACCTCCCAAAATAAAGAGCAAAGATTGCATTAGGAGCGAACAGCGCTGCAGAAATAGATGGCAGCTTCGTGTCAGTGAGTTTGCATCCCCCTTCCTGATCCACGAGCTGGAGTGATTAGAGCCCTGGAAGGGAATTGTTACTCCCGTGGAGAAGTCCCCCTTTCCTGGCAGCCGTCTGCACTTGTACATGCTGGATGCCTCTCTCCATCCACCCCACTCACTCTCTCCGCTCTCACCTCCTCTCTTCCTCTCTCCTGCGTTGATTTTTTTTTCCTTTTTAGTTGACTGAAACAAAACAAAACAAAAGGGCCACTGGATGTCTGCCTTCTTGGGGGGTGAGCCAGACAGACTGACAAACAAACAGACCCAACTGTGTTCGGGGGAGGGTTTCTCCTCCCGTTTTGCCCGGCAGCAGCAGCATGGACGTGTTGGCTAGTTATAGTATATTCCAGGAGCTACAACTTGTCCACGACACCGGCTACTTCTCAGCTTTGCCATCCCTGGAGGAGACCTGGCAGCAGGTGAATGATTTAAATTACTTGTGTGAATCGTGTGGTGGCGGCGGAGACGCAGGGGCTGCGTTGGTGTGGGCTTGGGGTTGAATTTTTTGTTTGTTTGTTTGATTTTTTCCCCCCCTTTCTGGCTGTTTGTTGTCTAAAATGTTTTCGGAAACAGTCATCTGCGTTTAGCTCTCCACCCACCCTCTAACCCCTTAGTGTGCTGAGCTGAGCAGCCGGTCTGAGCTGCCTGCGTTTCAGTCACCAACACACATCCTTGCGCACACGTTGTCGGGCTCACTGTCCCCAGCACAGACCTGCGTAACTTCTGGGGTTCGGAGGAACCGGGAGGGAAGGTGGTTTGGGGCTTTATGAGCCATCGATGGCAGAATACTGTGTCCCTACATGTTGGAGCTCTACCTACTTGGTACCTTAAATCAGGTTCAGTTCTTTCAGCTGGTGCTGACGACCGTCAGATGGGGGTCAGGAGGTAGGAGCATAGCGGAGTGTTTTCCCAGTAATTAGCGAGTGTCAATAAAAGATAGAAACTTGATTTTGAGATGAGAAGGTGGGCAGAAGGGAGAGGAGCCCAGTGACAAAGATACTCAAGGATATGTAGGAGGAGGATGGGAAGATGTATCTCTCTAACGCTGACCATGCATTGTAGATTTCCCCAGTGCAGTGCCTCTGTATATGTCCTTGTTTTCTCTTTTTTGTTTGGGGGTCCCTCCCTGATTAGAAGGCACAGCCTCTGACAAAGGGTGGTGTGTGCTTCCATGCCTCTGACTTTGTCTTAGAGGACTAGTTAAGAAACTCCTATGATGCTGAAGGGCACTGATGCCAGGTTGGCTAGGCGTCCCACTAAGGGCAAAGTGGGTCTGGTGACAAGTTCGCTGGGCTTTGTGAAGTGAAATAAAGAAAGTGGTGGTCAGTGGAAAGTACTAGATCTGCTGCGGAAACAGTCTTTTCTCAGCAAGGATTAGGAACTGCTGAAGGGACACTCTGCAGGAAAGATGGTGGGTGGGGGGCGGGGGGGTATGGGTATTCTTTAAAAATACTCCAGTGTGCACCATGGAACATCCAAGAAGACAGTCTGGATTTGCACATCGGAAGTGTGAACTTGCACAGTCCGTCTTGAAGAAACCAGCCTGCCCTTGGGGAGGACTGCGAGAGGCTTGGTGTGTGGCTGCTCATGTAACTTCGCCCAGTGACAGCAGCTTGTTAAGGCTAATGAACGGCTGAATTTCTTCTGCCAGGGTCCAAAGCGGGATTTGCCAGCTTGAGGCTGGGATGTAACAGTTGCTGCTTTAGCGAGCGAGGTTCGGCTTTGCGTATAGGGAGCGGAGTGGCAAAGCTGATCCTCTGACTGTACCTTTGTTACTAGTTGCTCTTCTGCCCTTATTAGAGGTGGTGAGTTTTCCTCCAGGTGCTGGCCTCTGCTGTCTGTGTGGCCACCATCCATTGCTACCCAAGGATGCTGGCAGACCCTCGACTTTGTCTCTGAGTGCACACATAGTTCACGCATTCTTAGTGCAAAGCATTTCTTCAGTGGGTGCTTTCCCCCATCCCTAATGAGACTGTCTCATGAAGGGTCTCACTAGATCTTTTCCTCCTTTTATTTCACATGCTAAGGAATCCAAAATGTTGCCAGAATTTCATTTTCTGAAATAGCTTTCATTTCACGTTGTCAGCCCACTGGTGTCAAACCGGTTGCGTATTAACAACTGTCTAGACAGGTTAGGGTAGGGAATCTGTTGATTTAGTCAGCTTGCCCAAGGCAGCCCTTGTTTGTGACTAACTGTTAAGCAGTGTTGGAGGGAAGAAAGTTGGCTTTATTTGTTACAGCGTTCCCTCCTGATGAATCACACAACTTTGTTTTGGTTCAAGTTTTCACAATAGTAAAGCCTGCTTTTGGGGGAAGGCCTCTCCAAGGGAAACCTGCTTTTCTAGATCTGGTTAGACCATCCAGAAGAGAGTCTGGGTCTGTAAAGAAACATCACTGGTTTGATAATTAGGGGACGTATTAGATCTGTTGTTTCCTCGGAAGCCTTCTGTGCCTTCCCTTCCCCCTCCTCTCCTTACCCCTTTCTACTTGGAACCTCTTTTTACGCCTTTCCATCAAGGAACCTCTAGCTTAGTTTCTACCTGCAGGCCAAGGAATCTCACCCCCCCACACACACACCTCCCTCCTTACTTCTTGCCTTAACCCTCCCTAGCTGGCAACTACTCTTACCTTAAAACCCTTTGCCAAGCTATTTGAGAGGCATGCTCATAGTCCACACCGAAACATAACTTGTGGGAAAGCATTGCTAAAGAAGTCCACTCCGAGAAGCTTTCTGCTCTGGTCCCTGTAGTCACAACTGCTCTCTTGAAAGGTGACTGTGACTCTTAAGTTCATGATGATGACAAAACCTCCAACCTCCATCTCTTCCTTCCTCCCTCTCCTGTCTC
>LNAC01000658.1:636630-709744 GCA_002007465.1 Ailurus styani | reverse complement strand
CCCCCCCCCCCCCGCACCCGCCCCCCCCCCTGCTGCTTCTGAGTGTAATGAGGCGGGATGGTTATATGCAACTGTCAGGGCCAAATCAACCATCACATGGTGAAATTTTGAGACTCCTTTGCTCAAAATGGCTCAAGAAGATTGCTACAAAGAACCCCCAGGCAGGAGGAAGTTTCCTGATGCTCTGGGGTAATCAGATTTTAGAGGTCAGATGAGGAGCAATTATTAGATGTTCTCTGAAAGTGAACAGTGTACCTGGCCTTGAGGAGATGAGCGAAATACAGAGATTCCAATAATCTGATTTGGTTTGTAGAGAAAGAGTGGCTTGGATGATAAACCCAAGAACATCTGTGCATTTGAAAATTAAGGATGGACTCTTTGGGGATTTTATTTTAAACTGTGGCCTAGAATAATTGTCCTGCTTAACAGTCAGTGAGCTTGGGATGGTCCTCCTGTCACGGGGGTCGTCATTTTGACATTGGGCTTTCAGGCAGTCATGTCTTTAGCGACATACAGCTCCAACTCTGAAAATCATTGCCGGTGTAATTTTAAAATCCAGATGGACATCTTACATTAACAGCTCTCCATTCCTGGGCTCTGACTGCATACTTAAGCACTTGGCCCAAGTAACATCATCTCTGCCTGTCCTATAACTGTAAATTACACTGTGCTTATGTGGTCTATTATTTTATGGAATTCAGCTGACGCACAACTCTTAAGGCTACCAGCCTTCAGTTCTTCGGAAACTTAAAGGAAATTTTCCAAAAGCCATCTGAGCAAAAGTAGGAAAAAGTCAAAGGTAGGACAGAAGCCGAAGTAGCTTATAGGGTGCCACTTGATGATGGATAAAGGAAAACACATTCATGAGTTTTGTTGCCTGTAGTAGCCGTGAGTTTTCTGGACCCACTGCTGACTTGGAAAATAAAAAGGATTTTGTATGATATCTTGGTTATTTTTTTCCAAGAAGCTACAAAGACTTTTAGAATTTGGATAGATTTTGTATACCTAGTCTGCTCTTTCACGAACGCAGGTCAAGTAATGAAGTTCTGAGTCTTATTTGCACTTAGCTTTGCTCCATGCCATTGAGGAGCGTGGCATGTTTACTTGAAAACTCCTATGGAATTATGCTTGTGTTAATGCTGATTCATAATTGGCACATGGGGTCAGTTTCAGGCCTCCTTTTTGCTCAGAGAAAATTTTCCACTGCTACTGGAAACAAATAAATAAATCATAGAACATTCCTCCCTCCTCCCCCATTCCCCCATTGTTTTAAACTAATGGCATACTTGGCTACTGTACGAACTAAAGTGTCCCCATAACACTGCAATTTCATCTTGGTTTCAGGCACTGTGGAACGCTTTCTACAAGGGCCTTTGATATGAGGCATCTCTAGGGGACAACCTACAAAGATGGTTGCCTTCCAAGAACAGCCTCATGGTACAAGATGGGATTTGTTCTGTGAGCTACATTGCTTCTTCCTCTTTATGGTGATCTTGCCTTTGCACTGCCTTCTGCAGGCCTGAGCAGCCAGGTGCTGTCTCAGCCAGAAAGACAAAGCAAACTGTAGGGTCCCTGCATCTGCAGGTTTGCCTCTGTCCCCAATTTGCAGAAAACCTTGTCATGAATTAGAATTTCTTGGCAACAGCACCACCCAGGGAAATTTGTAGACACAAAGGAGCCTTGCTAACCACACTGAAAGGATAAAATAGCTGGCTTTTTTTTTTTTCTTTTTGTGTGTTATTTGTGTGCTCTTCAGTTACCATAAATCTTTTTTTTTAATTATTATTTGAAACAGTGACTTGGTAGATGAAAAACAAATGAAAACTGTCCCGTTATTCAGATTTTCTATATAAGGATGCAATCACTAAATAAATGTAGCTTTACAAATGAGAGCACATGTGAGTGCAATCAATCACACACTTAGCCTTTCTTTAATAGACTCGTTTTCATGTTCTTTTTAGTAGATACATCTTTGTGTAGATTTAGGGGCTCACAAACGTTATCATTCCATCTACCTGTTTGCAGTTCGGTATTTTAAAGTGAGTGAATGTTACACTGCAGATATTTTTACTACATCTGTCTTTCGTGGGGGGATAAAGGAAGTGGTGACTTCTTTGTTCTCCATGAAACTCCCACCCCCCACACCCTACCCTGAGGAGAATGTGATGTTGGGGTCCAATCCATTTAAAGGGCAGAGCAGAAGATGCACGGTGACAGCCTCACCCTGAAATGATTTATGTTATGGGTATGTCAGAGACCTTCAGTGTTCAGATGTGGGCTCTTCCTCTCTTCCAGCACATTCTAAATATAAATGCCAGTGGGGGCTGTTTGCCTCTCTGCTTAAATGGGAAGAGTTTAGAGAGGGTCCTAATGGGGCTTTTAGTAGCTGCTCTTAGAAATCTTCAGATTCTTCTCCCTTCAGAGGATTCCTGATTTTAACTTTTTGAGTACAAGAAGGCATTGAAGTCTTCTTGAATCACTCCGTGTCCACTGCGCAAAAGTATAGTTTACTCTGGCCAGCCCCCACTGTCTCACATTGTTGGAATAGCGGATGCCCCCTATCTCTGCAGTTTGTGGTAGTGTGCAAGGGTTTTGTTTTGTTTTCTTTTCCTTTCTTCACCCATGCTGGACCCTGTGACTGGCCAATGCAGGGAACGCCTCTGTGACTCTGGTTCACTCAGTGTATCAGTGAGCATGTATGTTGGAATTGGGATTTGCTGAAAGTTTAGGACAGCTCCCCAGTTTAACCTGAGTGGTGCCAGAAGAGTGAGGGGCCAGAAGAGTGAGGGGTGGAGAGTTAGTCTCTTTATGGAACAAATCCCTTCGTTTTCTTGAATCATCTGAATGCTTACTTAGCATAAACAAGTAGAAACGTTTTAACCCAAACTGCTGGATCTTCACAAGTACAGTAATTAGGAAGCTCTACAACTACTAATGTTTTAAAGTTGGTGGAACAGATTATAGTGTCTCATCATTAACGTCGCGTGTAACCTGGGCAAGCCCACCCAAGACACTCCACCACCCTGTTCTGTTGAGTGCGCACCCTAGAACATCCAGCTGAGAAACCATCCTTTTTCAATTTAGTTTAAGAGTTCCCAGAATAAATGAAGTTCTGCCATTACCAGCACATCGTTTTATCTAAAAAATGGTCATAATCTTGGTTACCTTTACCTGCAGCTGCTGATTTGGAGAATTAGTTCTACTGCCTCGAGTCCTTTTTATTTTCCTCACTTGGCATTTTGGTGTGACAGAGAACTTGCTAAGTGTCCTGCTATTGTGTCCATTTCTGCCTCCATTAGAGCAGCTTCTAGTAGCCCTATCCACCACATGTGTGGTTGATTGATATTACAGCCAAGGGTCAGCTGCAGCCTTGGAATATGAGCCTAGTGTCAGCCTGCTTGAGGTGTGGGTGACTTCTGATTTCATAGTGATACCATTCCTGATTGAGCTGGTGGGTGCAGTTGTTCACACCTTGTGAGATTTCCTTTGTTTATATTAAAATATGGAAAATATTTCACTGTAAATCTTTTATTCCTTAAATGTGGTTATGTGCAAAAATATTCTTCTGGTGATGCAGGTATAGATTCTGCTCTGTAAGCTTGACTCCAGTAGGGAGAGTAAGCATATTTAAAATTAAGTGATAGGGAATTAGAACATAATTGCCAAAAAAAAGAAATTTTAAGTCCTATGAGTTTTCAAACAGTGACCTGTGCCTGTCTGTATTTATCCACTTTGCCACAACCTTGTTTATAAAACGTGCTTGAGATCTACTAAGTCCTGTTGCTCTTTTAGCTAATGGCATATTGGGGCTGATGGCCCTTTTAGGGCAGATGAATATACAGTGTGAATACACATGTCCTTAATGGCCAGGAAATAGCATCCATGTCATTCGGAAATGATTAGAGGTAATTAAAATAATGAATGTAGAGCCACATGCGATATCTATTTCTGAATATGGGTTTATTGACATTTCCTGAGGGTCATATTGAAAGTCAGGCCCCAGGCCTTGTACTAAACCTAGGAACATAGAATCTTGGAATTTCAAATTCTGAAAAGGGTCTTGGTTTCTTCAGTTCTAAAACGCTAGTGTTGGACCAAGCGGTTGTTAAAGCAGGTGAAACATTGAACCCTCCAAGGTCATATAACTGTTGTTAACACTGATGGTCCTTCCAGGACTCAGGAACCTTTTAGGGTGCCCACATCAGTTTGCTTGCTTTTCATTACACTGTCTGGGTATACTTGGAGTCACTTCTCATTCTTACCTCCTCTCTCTTTCCCTCCCTCCCCTTAAAGGGAACAAGAAAAATCCCCTTTTTTGCTTAGAATACTACAAGTACATGGGATCTTGGAATTGTCTGGGACTTAAACCAAGCTACTGAATATCTTGTCGAAGGCTTATGAGTATGACTGAACCCCTTTTCCACTTTTATAATAATGTGTGGTAACCTGGAAAATATACACTGTCCTGAAAAAAAAAAGCCCCCAATTACAACTCTAGTTTTATTTTAAAAAGGTCTATCACTTCAATGATAACAGGTAGAGTGGGAGTAAAGAGGGTGCATGATGTATATGGCAGGAGGTTGGGATGGATAATAGAACTGGGGTTTTATATAGAAAGCATCCAATGTGAAATGGCTTTTTCTCTGACACCTTGCCAACAAAGGGACTGCACAAAATGGTAATAGCAATCATGTACCAATTCAGGAAAAAATTTTTTTGAAGTTTTTAAAAATTACTAAAGCAGGCTGGATGGGCAGTAAGGTTGTAATGTTTTACAAATTTAATCAAAAAATACTACATATTGAGATATAATACTACATATTGGGAAGAAAGTGAGCTTCTGTGCACTTTTCAAAATGTCCTTTTCGGGCTGGTGGATGAGTGGGCTAAGTCTACAGTGTGCCTCCTGAGGAAGGGAAACATAGGGTGCTCTTCACCCCTTTGGTGATTTTTTGGCCTTCTCTACCCAATCCTGGGGACTTATGACAGTGAGAATTTTCTATGGGAGCTCCTCTCACTGTTCTGTTTCACCTCTACGATCTCAGAAACTGCAGATTCCTCTCCAAATGGAGACTTCTTCATTTCCTCAGAGCTGTAACCTGCATCTCCAACTGCAGATATTTTCCTGACTTTCAGGCCCCCAAAGTGAGGATGGGTTGCAAATATGGGATTGACAATAAAGGCTTTGGGGGTGGTCCCATGATCACCTCAGCTGACCGTGTCCCAAAGCTTGAACTCAGAACGTTTTTCCTCTTTTCCTGGCTGCCTGGTTTCTTTTATTGAGATGACCTTTCTTCTTGTGATCTGTGTTTGAAGATCTAGTCATCTTTAGCTCCTCTCTGTCCTTGCATCCAATCAGGTGCAAATCCCACTGCACTACTTCACCGTGGCCTTTACCTCCCTGCTTCTTCTGCCATTCCCCAGGGTAGTCCCTGACACCGCCCCTGGACTGACTTTCTACCTCCATCACCGTGTTTTCAACCTCTTGATGTCTCCCTGTTGCACATAGAATGAGGCCAAACTTCTAAGAGTCAGGATGTTCTAGATGTTCAGCTTGGCCTGGGTAATCATCACGTTTCCCCCTTTTATGTGCAGTAAGTCATCCAAACTGGATCACTGTACTTTTCCTGCTTTGGTCTTTATTTCTGTCGTTTCCTTCAGCTTTTTCTTTCTTTTTGCCTCTTCCCCTCTGATTCTGTTTGTCCAAATTCTACCCATCCTTTAACTTTCAGATGGTTGCCACATCTTCCAGGAAACTCCTTTCCCTTCCCTTGGCCCATAGTAATTGCTACTATTTCTACACTCTTGTGTAGAACTTCTTAATTTTTCATGATCCTTCTTAGTTTTGTTTTGTAGTAGACTTTCTCTTTCTTTTCCTCCCTCCCTATTTCTTCTTCCTTCCCTCCCTTCCTTCCTTCCTTCCTTCCTTCCTTCCTTCCTCCCTCCCTTCCTTCATTCCTCTTGTCTTTTTTTCCTGTTTACTTGTTTTTCCAGTTAGGTGTTTGATGTAGAGCAGAGTTGATGCTTTGCTTATAATTTTGATAATCAGCTTTTAATCTATAACACTTTAGGTTCATAGAGAGCCTTGCACACAGTAGGCATTCAGTCGATGTGTAGGGATTATGATATGGTGAGTTAAAATTTGACTATATCTGCAGCAGTTGTTTTCAAGCATGGCTACACCCCAGATCAATCAAATCAGTATCCCTTTGGGTAGAATCCAGGCATCAGTGTTTTTTTAAAGCTTCCAGGTGATTCCAATATGCAGCCAAGGCTTTGAACCATTAAGCTACGGAGAGTTAAGACCGGATATATCAGAGTTGCAGGTGCCTGCTGCTTATATGGAAATGCCTGCTTTCTAGTGTAACTTGGAGTCTAAGTGTTACAGAGGTTTAGAATAAAGCAGGACAGTGCTAGAGTGCTGGTGGATGCACTTCGTCCAGCTCGGTGGTTAATAACGATGGCCCAAGTGTTGTTTCATCCTTCTTGTTTTGCTTTCCCTTGCCTTAAAGTGTCAAATGTAGTCCTATTTGGCCCACATTCCTGTTACCCGCTAGAGGTTTGCTTAACCTGGTCAAATTCTGTTTCTGGTACCTTTGTGGTGTTGGGCATTCAACTGCAGCCATGCCGTGCTTCAAATAATTCATTCTCGGCAGGCCCTCGACCATGATTTTCCACTTACCTCAGCCTGCTCTGTGGTTTTAAAGGGATGGGTGCATGCATGAACATCTGTTGGATGATGCCAGGTAGGCATTAGGTAGCAGCTCCCCATATTTCTTACTGACCTCACTGTTTGGAATAAACTCTGTTTATAAAGGATTTCAAAGGACCCATGTTTCTAGTAAGAGAAACAAAAATAAACTGTGGAAGAATTGCCACTGAGGACATTCAGGCAAGGAGGCTGCCTCCTTGTCCGTGGAAGCCTTAGCTCTTGTGGTAATGACCATGGCATGTGGTGATTTTCACAAAGAAGCCTTAGAAATGCCTCTGTTTCACACTGTGATGTTTGCAAAAATGTATGTACTATAGCTACATCCTTTTATCTATAAACTATCTTTGATGGGGGTATGGTTGGCAAGAAAGAACATCATGAGAGGAGCTCAGAGCTTAGGGTTGAAGGATGCCTTTTGGAAAGCTCAACCCAGCTGTGAAAACGGCAATTAGCTGTGGAGCAGTTGCTGTGCAAGGGAGTGCCTGCCTGCTCCTGACCCTGCTCGCAGGCTCACCTTCCGGAGCTCAGTTAGCCGGAATTCAATGGAGTGGTCATAGTGCTGGATCTTATTTTTGGAGAGGCGGCAAATTTGTCAGCGTACAAAGGAGTAGAAATAGATTCTCCCTACCCGCACCTTTTGAGCTTTTGGTATTTGTACAGATGGCCACTATAGACCCTGTTCATAGGGCCCAGTTCCTGCCTATGGTAGGAGGAGGGGTCTGCTGCGAGGAGGCCCTGTGTGGGGCTAATTCTCCTGTGAGCCACCTGACATGCTGCTCAACGGCAAACTGAGTTGCTTTTCTAAGATTATTCAGCCCTTACCTGTGCATTCGCCTCTCTACATCAAGGTTCCTGTTTTTTTGTTTGTTTTGTTTTTTTTTTGTTTGTTTGTTTTTAAGTATGGACCAAGAGATCATTTCCTCTGTGATGGGGATTTTCCTATTTGCTTGGAGAGTCTAGCAAGCATCTGTATTAAGCGTTCGTTCAGAAGGGCTCTGAGTGTCTTGTTCATGGTCTCTTGTCATTAGCACTTTCTTTCTGTAGCTAAGGAGCAGGCGGATATTACAGAATTTCCTATTCGGAGGTGAGAAAATTGAAGCAGAGGAAGATTAAGCAAGTTGTCTTTTTGCAGCTGCAAAGCAAATGAGTTGCAAAACCAGTGTCCATGGAACACATTTTCCTCTTCCCTCTTTCCACTTGGTGACTCTTCCTGTCATCATATAAGCATTATAATAATATCTAATATATATCAAATCTCCCTGAAGATGATCTCATTTGAATTCCTCATATGCAGCATTTTATTTAATCCTCCCAACCCTGTGAGATACAGATTCTGCATTATCTCCATTTTACAGATGGAGACATTGAGGTTTGAGGTATTCAGTGGCTCGCCTGAGGTCACACAACTTGGAAGTGGTTCCAGGATCCAAGCCCAGGCATTCTGCTCAACACTCTGAATTTTTAACATTTATGCTGATGCTTGGTGAGATAGGAGACACCAGGACAGAAGCTAAAGGTCATGGCCTGGCAACCAAAGAACCTGTATGGATTTGCACATTTTCTGGTCTGTCGTCTTCCTGGGGCTTGGTTTTCTCATCTGTAAAAGGACTGGACTACGCTATATCTCCTTCAGGTCACAGTGTTTGGTGGTAGTCAAGTTATATGGAGGTTTTGGAATAAGGCAGAGCTGAAACCTTGAAACAGTATCTTTGAGCCTCATTCTAGCACCTGTAGATTGGAGTTAATACTGCTTCCATAAGGGTAGGCATGTTGACTCTCTGGCCCAGTGTCTGGCATTTGGCATCCACTTAACAAATGCTCATTTCTTCTCCATTTTCAACTCTCTTTCCTCTTCTCAATAGCAGTGCAAAGTGGCACAATGCTCTTTTTCTAAATGGTATCAAAAATCTACGACACCAGTGATTCTGAGGTGTCTAAGAGAAGGTGAATGATGGAAAGCAAGGCAAGAGAGAGGTCTGGTCATTGGGCATGGTATTCCTTTATCCATCCCACAGGGAAAGCTCTTATGAAGTCACTTGTACTTAGAACTGGGGACAGACTAGCATACCCATTGTCACCTGATACTGGGCCTATGTGACAAGTTGAAATTTGACTGGCCTGCTCATGCATATTTCCAACCCATTCCTCTTTCTTTATCTCCAGTCTTACTTATGACTTACTTCTCTTAAGTTTTTCCAGCATGTGGTTATTTTTTTAAGAGCCAGAGTTAGGCATATATAACATAATACAGTGCTGGTTACTACACCTGCCATTTCTGCCTTACCTGATGACTGAGCTTACAGCAGCTTATGAGAGTGAATCAGGTTTTATGAGATCTATAAATATCTCAGATAGAATTTTTATTTCATTTTCCTCCTTCAAATAAGACATAATGGAAGCACTCACATACACAAGGAATATTCTTTCTGTGATAAAGTAGGGCGTTTTTGAATTGGCCTCTGAAAAGCAATAATTTGATGTGGTTGTTCGTGTTGGGAGTTTTATGGGGGAGGGGGAAGAATCATGCATATGCTGCCATAAAACTCAAAGATTATTTCCTCATACTGAAGGGTTAGCCCAGCACCTATGGAGAGATTTATTTCAGAGATGCCAGCCGGGTGCATAGACTGCATTCTCTCTTTCTGAGGAGTGTGTGTATTTGTGTTTTCTTCGATACACAGAAACCAGGGAAGAAGGGTCCCCTTGGCTGGCAGGAGGGGGGCTCCTGGAAAGAACATTTCCAGTTCTTTCTCTAGCCTGCTTCCAGGTATCCCAAGGGAGAATGTCCTCATCCTTCTCCCCACTTCATAGATTTCCTGGGAAATCTTCACACTACTTAACATATCAATGAGCTCTTTTCCTGGAATTTCATTAAGAAAAAAAAAAGTCCTAAACTTACTCAAAAAAAATTTTTTTAACTATACATCAACCAATACCAGGAATGGAAAGGATTTTTCTTATCTTGCTCTTGAGAAGTATCTAAAAGGAAACTTGAACATGTAACTTTAAAAAATGTATTTTAAAAAACAAGCCGTAAGGGTTCTAAGTATCCCACTTTTCGTGCCTGGAAAATGGAAGACAGGAGCTTCATTTGCCATATCTAATCCAAGGCCATTGTGACAAATTTAACTACAGATTTAACTATCTGACTCTCTGTTTACTTAGGTGGTTTTTTTTTTTTCTGTTTTGTTTTGAACAACTTATGTCTACATACATCTTCCCCAGTTCTCAGTAGCTTTGTGTTAAACTAGATGGTAATTTGTTCTCATGTGAACTTAGTGTACCTGAACCAAAGACATACAGAGGATTTTTGCTTTAGTATCATTTAATTTTTTTTCTATTTAACATCATCTCAGTGTGAAACATAATTCTACCATTTTGGCTCTGCCACATATACACACTATTTTGTGCTTACCATCAAATGATGTGACCTCCTTCCTTCTGGCTAGAGCTTAGCTTAGGGTAGAACTAGGAAGAATTAGATTATCAGGGACACAAACAGGAAGCTCCTAGGCTGAACTAGCTTGAAGAGGTGTTTTATTTGGCCAGCATACATATTTCAATTTTCTTTTCAATTTGAATGTTTTTAGACAGATTATGTACTCCTCAGTTAACCTTATCTCCATTATTTCTACCTAACTTCATTTCTGATCTCTGACCTGGTGAGCGTACATTTGGATTTGTGAGCCCTAGACTGGCAGGTCTCTGAGGCACCTTCCCCTCCAAAATGCTATGATTTGGGAACAACCTTTATTTCTCTATCCCATTCTCAAGCTGGATTGCTTTATACTCTCACCCAGAATTCATTTTCATTGTGTTTTAGATATCTCTGCCTTGTTGAATGTCTTTGTTTGGGATTCTATTTTATAGAGCAGCTTCCAAATTGCACCCAAATTTCTCCTAGTCATCCAGGTTCTGTTGTAGATCTTTGAAATCTGGGATGGAAAAGACCATCTGGTTTACCCCTCTCCCCGCCTGGGCTGAGCAGTTGCTCCAGAGCATGTTCATTCCTTATTGGTATTTGCAACATTTTCCAATTTGGAAACTGAGTTTCCTGAGCTTGCAGCCTCTTCTTGTTCTAAGTGAGTGCAAAATAGGACAATACCAAACAAAAAGTATTTTTTGGTCAGGTAGCCCTCATTACCAAATGGTTGCTATTGTCAGGGTTTCTTTTGTTACTCCCAGAGACCCAATTGGTCAGTGGTGGGAAAAACGCCTGTTTGAGGAAGAAAAACACATAATAAGTTTCTCAGTCTGACATAGACGCATGTTGTACAGAATCCCATTAATTGCTTTAACTGCTTATTTTTTGTTGAGGTGGATTTTATATGACTTGTTTCACGGAGGAAATGATGCTTTTTGTGTGAAGAACTCCAGGGCATTATAATAAAGTACTTTCCTGAGAATCAAGTAATTTGCTTTCTTCCTACCCTTGGCACGCAAATGCTGCCAGCAAGGCACTTGGCCTTCATTTTCTAATGCTTTCAGGATGCTGTTCTACATTAGAGGTATTTAAAAAAATATATTATTTTATATTGGCTCCCTTATATTACTAAGGATATCACTTAGGTTGACCAGATGGTGAATTTCAGGGTTGTACTTTTCCTGTTTAAAAAAGCCATTTCTTTGAAATACTTGATGCTAAGCGTTCCTCCTTCCTTTCTCCAATCTCCCAATTCCTTTTCCTTTTTTTTTTTTCCTTCTTTTTAAAAACTTGAGTGCTAAGTACAGGTCGAGGGTCATTATCTTGTTAACATACATATTAATTACTTTTTAAACTAATAACTGTTTTACTGTGTGAATTAGCTTACCATTAAAATATTTCTGAAAAACTATTTCAAGGAAGTAATGAAGGAAAAGAAAAGAAAAGAAAAGAACCAAAACCCAGACATGTGGACTCAAAATGTCCTTGCACAGTTTTCCTATGAAAGAGAAGCAGAATGCAAAAACCCCTTTGTTTTCCTACCCAAGATGTGTCTGCCTACTTTTTCCTCCTGCTTTTACTTCCATGATCTCTTCTTTATGCTCCCTCTTCATGGAGACTAGAATTTTACAAATATTAGAATTTGAAGACCAAGGGACACCTCATTACAATCTCTCTTCCCCCTCCTCAGTTTGCAGGTCAACTGCCTGAGCCCTAGAGATCATTATTTCAGTCCAAGCCAGTATTGGACTTTCAAGAATTGTGGGCCCCCTTTCAATGGTTTAAATATATTCTCATGTTAACTCAATGTGTGGTGCAGCAGGGTTCAAGGCAATGCCTCTCAAAGGGTGGGTTGCACTTCTTAAGCTTCAAGTTAAATAACAGTGTTAAATAACAACAAATTACCATGGGAGGCAGTATTTTTCCCTTTTCAGATTTTTTTTTTCAATCTTTGTGACTAACTCAAGGAGAAAGACTCAGCTTTGTGATAGTATGTCTTTAAAACCAAAGGCTTGATAATCTTTCTCTTTTTTCTTCCTCCTTCTCCATCTTCTCTTTTTTGCTTTATCACTTTCTCTCTCCCCTCCTCCTCTTCCTCCTCTTCCTTCTTCTTCTTCCTATTCTTTCTTCTTTTTCCTCTTCTCCTTCTTCGTCTTCCTCTTTTCATAAAGAGAGAACAGATCTCAGAACCAGAGTTTCTGGCAGACAAACATCCAGCTATAAGTTAGTAATATTATTTTGGTTTGTTTTTAATTTTATGGTATCTTTTATGAATAGGCATTTACAGGAAAAGTATTTTAAGGTATATGCAACCTTAATACATAACGTCTTAGGCAATTAAAAAAGAAAATGATAGGCAAATGATTGTACAGATGGAATATTGATTTGGTAAAAATGCATAGAGGTGGAATGAAAATTAAGTTTGAAAAATACTGGTGTGGTAGAAAATTCAAGGGATTTGGAGTCAGAAAACCTGGAATTTTGTCCTGACTTTTTAAGTATAGACCAGGCAAATTGCTAAACTGCATTTTCCCATCTGCAATATGGGGATTATAATAATAGGATTGTTATAATCAAATGATATATGGATGTGAAAGTGACTTGTAAACTGTCACATGCTATACAATGTTATTGTTTTCTACTCTGTGGTAGGGAAGGCTTTTGTTTCAAGCCTTAAACTAGCACTTCTTGTTGGCTTTCTTCCTCCTCATGATTTCTGTTCAGTTTTCTGAGCAGAAATATAGTAGTTTTTTATTTGTTTAAATAGGGCTATTACTTGTGACATACAGCAGTTGGATAAACTTTTCCTACTAATTGTCTAAAACTGGGATACTTTGCGCGCGCACGTGTGTGTGTGTGTGTCTGCGCGCGCATGCTAGTTTTTACATAAACTTTGAAAAAGTAAATTTAGTTTATAATCTATGGTGTGCCAAAATTTCTGGATAAATATAACATATTTGGCTTAATTTTTTTAGATGCATTTAAAAAAATTAAAGTATTTTACCATGCATGAAACAGCTGTGTGCATGTGTATGTGTGTGTGCTAGCTTTTACATAAACTTGAAAAAGTAAATTTAGTTTATAATCTATGGCATGCCAAAACTTCTGGATAAATATAACATATTTGGCTTAATTTTTTTAGAAACATTTAAAAAAATTAAAGTGTTTTACCATGCATGAAACAGTTGTATGCATGTGTGTGTGTGTGCACTAGCTTTTACATAAATTTTGAAAAGATAAATTTAGTTTATAATCTATGGTATGCCAAAACTTCTAGATAAAGATAACATATTTGGCTTAATTTTTTTAGATACATTTTTTAAAAATTAAAGTATTTTACCATGCATGAAACAGTTGTGTGTGTGTGTGTGTGTGTGTACCCAAGGATAAAGGAGGTTTGGGGTTTGTGTAGAAGTGAGAATTCTGGGGACAGTTTGCTTCTGAAAGTGGAAGTCTGTGTGGCTAAAGTGACTCATTAACAATGTACTGTCACATTTTGTTAGATAAGAACATGGGGACTTACCTGGGTAGGAAGTCCAAGACTTACCATGACCTCTTAGCTTGACTTCCAAGGAAACCCAGCTTATGTCACATAGGGATTGGAGTGACAGAGCACCATGTCTGGAACATGAACTTTTATCCCAGCCTAGGACAACCCTAGAAGGAGGTAACTATAAGAAGGGACGTTGATCTCTCTGATGAGGACCACACTGACTCCACTAAGGATGCTGAGATCTCCTTGCTACTTAAGATAGGTGCCATATTGATGAGGAGTTAGGAGGCCAGAATGTCAGGTCAAAGGTCTGCTCACATAGTGCCTCGCCTGGAGCACTGGTGGAAATGTGGGGACACCTAGATCTCTGCCTGTGAGGGGCCACCAGAGTTTCGTCCATCTCTCTTTTGGGGTGGAGTGGTTCTGTCTTTTTATCTCCATTAGTAGTAGAAGTTTGCACCTGGGATGGCCCTGGGGAACAGCCTGTGTGGTGGCTTGACAAGGGCCTCCCTTGCTCTGTCTGCTGGGTCAGATCACAGACTCAGCTCTCCCCTCACAGTAGGTAGAGTGGGATGAGGTCCCTGAAACTCACAGCTTCCAGGTTGCTCTAGCTCCAGACTTTCAAGGAAAAGTGGAGATGAAGAGGGACAGGAATGTCAGCCTCCCAACCCACTTCTCTAGGGATTTGTCAGGACTTCCCTTTGGCTCAACCTGCCACGTGAGAAATTTGATTCTGGGGTCAGGAATGTGACAAAACACTTGAGTATGCAGCTGGGTTTTTGCCATCAGTGTGATTTGCAGGGAAGTGTGGTCATAAAATGCTTGAGATCACGAATTGGACGACTCCCCATCTGGAGAGACATACCTTTCTCTGCAAAATTAAATATTTATGTACTTTAAGGTTTAGTTTTGATTTTTTAAAAGAGGATAGAAACACACTCAACTATTAAAAAGAAAAGCATAAAATGCTTCAGATCTAGTGGTAACATTTCCAAGTTCCAATAAAATAGCTTTATTGGAAAACATTGTTTTGTTCTTCAAAGAAAATCAAGCCAGTCCTAAAACGTATCAAGAGCTGGCTGATCTGCAGGCCTGGCCAGAGGACACTGTGCAGGCAGCAGAGGCCAGGGGCTGATGTTGGTCTTCAGCACATTATGTTATCAGAGAGCTTGGTCACTGGCATTTCCTCCTCCTCCTCCTGCTTTAGTTCCTCAGCTGTGGCTTTCTCCGTGAAGCACTGACTTACTTTCCCTTTTAAAAACACTTTTTATTTTGAAATAATTATAGACTCAATAGTAAGTTGCAAAGATAATGCAGACTCCCATTCACCTTCTACCCAGCTTCCCCCAATGGTGACATATTGTTATATAGATAGTTATCCAGTGATAGCTTGGTTCCTTCTGAGGCACTTGCTCTGAGGGAATGGGGTGGGTGTGGGAGGCGGAATCACCTGGAAAAGGTGGGGCGGAGGGAGCTATGGGTGGGGGTAGAATGGCAAGCTAGAAAGAATCTAGGCCTACCCCTCCCCAGCCTCTTTGCAAGTGGGGTCTCTTGGCTATTGAAATGAAAAGCCAATTATCTTCTGCATAAAAGAGAAAAAAGAGAATAAAAATGTCTGTTATACATGCTGGTAGGCTTAGCATTTCAAATAAAAGGATATCCATAAGTACTTGCTGACAGTTTGGGGGAGAAAGGAGGAGAGGGTGCTGGGGGGTGAGGAAAGGGACATTTTAACTTTTTGTACCCTTTCTGTTCCATTGAAATGTTTTTGCTTTCACGTGTGTTCATTACTTTTAGTTTTTTTAAGAGCAACCCAAGTGATGGAATAATGGGCCACTTATGTTTTCCTCGTTATATGTTTTTTTTTTAAGTCTTATATGTCAGTTTAAAAATTACCAAGCTTCTTGGGAAGATCAATAATTTGGACTGTCAAAAATTGTCTATAATTATAGCACAATTGCTGTTCTTTCATGCAGCCAGTAAATGAAGCCCGCTTCTCCCCTCCCTAACCTATTTGAGAAAATAGATACATGAACCAGAGAGATAGAGGTTAAATATCAAGTTTATCATTGATAAAACTGGATTTAGACCCAGTTGGGAATGGCTGTTTCATTCTGGCTTCCCAGTATTTACCCTGTCCCCACCTCCTGCTAGCTTAGGGGCTGACCCATCCAGGAAAGTGTATGGTCCACCAAACAGCAATTCGCCAGGATTCCCCAGGCCTGCCTGTCCCCAGGATGCTTCCCACACAGCAGGGGATAGAGTCAAGCCCTCCAGGAAGGGGTTAGGTTGAAGAGAGATGAGTGAGCACTGCACTGTTTTTCCTTTCCTTTCCTTTCCTTTCCTTTCCTTTCCTTTCCTTTCCTTTCCTTTCCTTTCCCCCTACTTTTCCTTCCCTTCCCTTCCCCTCTTCCCTTTCCTTCCCTTCCCCCTCTCCTTTTCTTTTTTCTTTTATTTGTTTTTCCTTCCATTATCACCAATTACCTTCTTTCCTAAGCAGGAGTAAATAAAGGAAGTAAAAGGAAATTTAGAAGCTTTGCTTCCAGGATATTCTAGAAGGTATTTATTTCTGGGGGAGGACGGTCCCCAGGGAACCAAAGTACAAAGGAAAGGCTTTCCTCTACCCAGGATGAACTATGATGGAGAGGGAGCAGCTTGCCTCCAGAAGAGGGGAGGAAGGAGCCCCACAAAGCAAGGAGGAGGGCTTAGGGTGCCGGAAAGACCGGAGATATCAGGAATGGTTTTACATTGGTCTGTCTGACTCAGGGGAAAGGATCAAGCATCCCCTGTCCTTGGCCCTGGTACTTAAGAGGCCCTGCCAGAGAGAGACTGGGAGTAGTCAGGGAAGGGGAGTGACCCAAGGTATGTTTGGTTCTAGTGGGTTTTGAATTCTACCAACCTCACCTGTAAGAGAAAATGGGAAGAATTTGAGGACTATAGACCAGCAGCCTTAATGGAAGAGTGGTATAGGTGGAGAGAATAGAACAGAAGAATCCCATGTCTCTAAAACACTCTGGCTATGGGGACTACCTGTATCCTTTACCTGTCCACCTACCTTTTCTTGTCTACTTCACATCAGAACAGAACTCACTCCTAGTCCCTGAAGTCAGCTGGCCCTGCTGATCAGAGTATGTCATCCATTAACAAGGGATGAAGACATTAGGATAATCATACTGGTACATAATAAACCTTTGAAATTATTGAGAAGGAAGTAGAGAGTGCTTAATTTTGTAGCTGGGCTTCATTTTTCTTCTGTGATTTTTTGGGGGGTGGGTCTTTTTCTTTAGGAGTTTTTCAGTGGTGCCTTATTTATGAATAGTTGTTAGTTGCTCATCTTATGAGAGGGAGCAAAGTCAAGAACAACCCTTGTCATCATCTAGATGACATCACTCTCCTGGTTCTCTTTAATTCATACATTGAATTCCTCCCTCTCTTTCTCCTTCCTTTCCTTTTTTCTGAGGGCTGTCTATATGCTAAGCACTGAACTAGGTTCTGAGGATGCAGTAGTGACCCAGGTAGACATATCCCTGCTCTTGTGGAGTTTAGAGTCTAGCAGTGGACCCAGAAGATAAATACACCCAGAAGTATGCATCATGATGGGGATATAAGGAAAAGAACAGGATGCCAAGAGAGAATATTTCTTTAGTGACTTTCCCAGTCGCATCAGAAATAGTCGAGGAACTTTCCTGTTCATCTCACAGCTATTTTATCCCCCAAATGTTCTCAAAACGTTTTCCTGGAAGTTTACAGTTACCACTCAAAAGGAATCTAAAATGGAACAGACATTTGAGGTTGACAAAACTTAGAACTTTTATATACTTTTATTTCATTTACTATTAGTATCTTGGGTTTATAACTTCCCTGCTTTGTTTGTGGCTGGAGTTTTAGTCTTGCTAGGTAAAGAAGTCGTCACATTCCATATTCTATAGATATTGTTGGCATTGTGTAAATGTATCACTAGTTAAAGGTTTTGTTTATAACCTTAAGTTCTTTTCTAAAATATTTATGGTATTCCTTTTTTTTTATTAAAGATTTTATTTTTATTTATTTGACACACAGAGAGAGATTACAAGTAGGCAGAGAGGCAGGCAGAGAGACAGGGAGAGGAGGAAGCAGGCTCCCTGTTGAGCAGGGAGCCCGATGCGGGCCTCGATCCCAGGACCCTGAGATCATGACCTGAGCCGAAAGCAGAGGCTTTAACCCACTGAGCCACCCAGGCGCCCTTTTTTTTTTTTTTAAAGATTTTATTTTTATTTATAAAATATTTATGGTATTCCTTACACAGAAAAGAAAATGAGGAAAGTAAAGGAAAGGAAGAGTTAAGAGTCTTTCCATGTCACATAGCAAATAGCGGCAGGCAAGAGATTTTGACTCTACGTGTCAGTGAAGGCCTTTATGATATCTTACTGCACATCCTTTGTAACAAAGTCTGTATACATAAATCTAGGAGGTGGCTTATGGTCATCGGTTGGTGCCAGTTTTTAAAAATATAGATATCATGAGCATTTCTTTCCTTAAATTCTTCCCCAGGAGTGATTGGCAAGTTGCCATTGTCCCTGTTGAGTGATGTGAATAGTATCAATAAATGTATCAAGCTGTATTTGTCTGATTTTGGCTTGGTATGTGGTTAAAGGGAAAAAACCTTTCTGCCAAGTGTGATACTTCTTTAACAGCAAATGGATTGAATTGATGTAAGTATGATTTGCAACAGGGGATGCTTAACCTACTATCTAGATTGGAGAAGTTGAAGACAAAAGTGACTTTACAAAGATAGGACATTTGCTTGATCTGCATGATTGGAGGAAGGACTTTAGAACGAAGCTGTATCTGAAAATTTAGTTTACCTTCAATGTCTGCCAATTTGTAGCCTTGCAATTTTAGTTACTGTCACTGTTGAGGGATGGTGGCAGGATAAAGGAGAGACTAACGTGTGTATCGTATTAGGGGAAAGATGAAATGAATCCCTCCACGGTCACTGGGTGTGCACAAGATTTGTTGGTGACACTGACTCGGTGCTAGAGGCAGTGGGTTTGGGTCATTTGATCTGTGAGTGGGCAGTGGTCTCCCAGCTGGGTGGGAGTCCTTGGCAAATCAGAGGTGACACAAGGATAGAGTTGTTGGTTTCATTTCCATTCAGGTATAACAATAGCTCTGTATTTTCTCTTGATGGAAACACTTAACATGTTTATTTTAGTACTTGTAGGTAACGCAGGAAAACTGAGTGAAAAATTAGCAACAATGGGATCCTTTAAAATTTGAGATTGCAGATGAAAGACTGTCACATCTGAATGACGTATTTACAGTTTTGTCTTTGGTTAGCCCCCTGGCATGACCTTTTGGAAGTCTGTACCATACAGAAACTCTTTGCCATGCAGACCTTGCTCTGTCCAGCTGTACTTTCTTTCACTCTAACTCCTCAACCAATGGCAACATTGCTATGGGAGGCTGTCAACACCAGGTTCATCTATTGAGCGAACATGGCAGCTGCCTCCCCAGAGTTAAGACTTAATGAAGCATCCTTTCCCTTGAAGCCAGCCCGTTTCTCCCTGTCTTCTCTCTCCACCCAGGCAGAGAACGAAGCCTTCTCTTATGATATTGCAAAGTTAATAATGCTGCTCTATTGATTTTGTGAGCCTCTCAGTCACTGGGGAATGTGTGGGGGATGGGTCCAGTATTCACAGTGTGCTTCCTCCAACTCTTTTTCCAGCCCTGGAGCTTTTGTTTTGAATCTGGAAGCTTCCGACCAGGGCTGGATTTCCAAAGGTCAGATGTGCCTGCACATTTTGTCCTTAATGAGTTAGCTCTGCCCTGAAGCCCTCACTGAACTCACCAGTGTTCAAGCTGAGCAGTAGCTTCAGAACCAGATCCAGTTGCTGACACTCCACCCTTGAGAAGTGCCTCAAGGAGCCACGGAGGGTTATTGGCCAGGAGAATGTGGTCATAAATGCATCTCTACAGGAATGGGTGAGGTTTCCTCTTTGCTTAGAAAGCCAGAAAAACATCAACAGAGAGAAACTACAAAGGAGAAAAACATATCCAGGCACTGAACCTTTGGTCTCCTTACCACCAAAACATTTGATGATGGTTTTTAATGAGGGAATTTTACCTCTTAAAAAAAAAAGAAAGAAAGAAAGAGGGGGAGATATGTTTTTAAGTCATCTCCTTTCTCCTTTGTTCTTTCTTCTCTTCCACATTTTCGTGTCCTCTTCTGTTTCTTTAAACCTGGTGTGCACAGATCAAGTGATCTCCGAGGAACTGATGTTTCTTTTATTTGATGATGAGAATTTCTTACTCGTTGTGGATCTTTTTGCCTTGGCTACCACGATACACAGGGCTGAATTAAATCTGTGCTTGGTTCAGTAGCTTTTTTTTTTTTTTAAACTAAGATTTTTTTTGCGGGGGGGGGATGTTTATTTCTGTCTTCTTTTGTTCTCATTTTAAGGAGTGTTATGTGTGCTTTAAATTAGGAGTATAAATCTGAAAAGGAAAATGCCTCAGGTGATTGTTTAAAACATTTCGGTTCAGGAATATTACTTGGCAACATTAATATGACCACTGGGCCTCACTGCTGTCTTTTGAGCTCCTAATCTTTCCCTGAACTACTGCTGAGCAACTGGAGAAATAGCCACTGCTGTTCATAAGTGTAAAAGCTGAGGCCAGAACCAACAAGGGTGGCAGGGGAGGGATAAGGCCCTGAGACCAGAGCATTATCAGCCAGAAATATTTGGCATTTTCTAGGCCCTGGAGATGCATTTCTTGCTGCCCTATCACATGTACCCCAAACATCAAAACCCCTAGACTGCTCATCCTTTTCCCAATACACAGGGGTGCTTTCCTGTGTCTGTACTATCGCTCATGTCAGATATGCTTTCTAGAATGCCATTGCTCCTTTTCTCCACTTGACAAAAGCTCACTCATTTTGCAAGGCCTAGCTCAAATGTGATTTCTTCACATGGCCTTCACTGACCTCTCCAAGAAAGTGAATTGTTACTTTCTTATGTTGCCATAACACTTTGTTCACTCTCTTCATTAGTCACACATATACCTTGTTTTCTTTAATTATATGCATTTCTATCCCTCTTTCCCTACTATACCATGGGTACCTTGTCAGCAGATATTGAACCCTAGGATTCCCTGAAATCTCTAGCCAAGCATCTGGTATAAAGTGGAAGCTCAGTAAATAATTGTTAAATTAATTTAAAAGAAATAGAAGATACAGTACCTCCCCCTGAAAGACCAGCAAAGTTCAAGTGGGTGTAACCCGTTTATCCTAGAAGAGTTCTTTCTCCTTGGTCATTATCCTATTGGACAATCTTCCAGTCTGATCCAGTCACTCCAGAGAAGAGCATGCAGTGAGAGATAATAGTGGCTCTTAATTAAGAATAAAAAAAAATCATTTAAGAAGTATTTATTGAGCAGCATATTGATTATGCCAAACACTGTGTGTTAGCCCAAGGGAAGTTTAAAACTTGGTGCCAGACCTCCAGGCTCTTAGATATTTTTCATAGTTCTTACTGTCTCCTGCGTGACATTTTATGGTGCCACCTCTGCAGATTTCCATTCTTGTGACAGGATTCTTGTTAAGAGCAGAGATTTAGGCTGAGTGGTGCTGGGTAAGCATGGCTGAGCAGAAGGCTAACTGAAAGCTGGGTATCTCCTTAAATAAAGGATTGTATGGAAAACTGTGGGAAGTGTTCACCATAGTCACCACCTGACCCTACAGTCGTGTTCCTTGACTATTTTTCTAAGGGGTACAATCCTCTGGGTCCCTGTAGGTATTTGAGTTTGTGAATCTTGACCTAGATTTATCAGGAAGGGCATTGTTAACTTCTGGAGTAAAGCATCTGTAGAAACAACACTTGTCAGCACCTCAAGGACAACCATGTGGCCTTGTATCATGCGACCTTATCTAAGAGACTGGATAGAAACTGCAGTCCAGAGTCTGAAATTGAGATACTTGGAGACATGGCACTCGTATGGACGGAGGATCAGAGTAGTATATCCCGTCTTCCTCATGCCTTGTTTCCCTTAGGTAAGCAAGATTCGATCATGAGAAGCCAAAGACCAAAGAGGAGCTGACTTGAGGAAGGCCAAAGCTAATTACAGAGGATGAGCTGGTAAAAGTCCTCCCAGCTTTGGTCTATACTCTCTCCATGACACTGCATTGCCTTTGACTTTCTATATTCATTAAAAAAAACTCCAAAGTTGGAGGATATTGCTATCCAAGATTGATTAGGTACAGAATCCCAATATAACACTCATTAACCTGACTTTTTAACAAAGATGGCCTTCTACCAGCACACATTTCTCAATCTCAGTAATGTTCTTCACCCACTGACCATCATCTTTTCTAGTTTGTTACTACCAAATTATTATAAACAAAACCACTTTAAAATTAATGTTTAGGTTTCATATAGGGATCAGGGCCAAGTGTCAGTTTTGCCCTTGAGCTGATCTGCCTGAAGTTTGATGGATTCCGTTGGTTAGAGATGTGTAACCTGATAAGAGCTATTGGCATCCAGGATTTTTACATAGGAATGAGATGCTTGCTGTTCATCTATTTTCCATTGCTGCTATTTTTTCCCCTCTTCTTCTTGCTGCTTCTATTCCTTCCATGCCCTTTTTAAAGCTGTATTTTCTATTTGACTTTTGAACAAAAGAGAAGAGGGATTGATAATACTGGTGTTGAAAATGGGCCAAGAACCACTATACCAAAGGACAGTGGGTGGGACAAATGTTGAATCTGTTTTACTTAAATTTGTATTTCTATATTTATTACAATTAGGAAATTTTTTTTAAATGTTGGATGGCAGGTTCAAATTCCCTTTTAAAAAATTTATGACTTCTAGTTTTCATTTATTTGACATTATTCAATAAACAAATAAAATTAGGTCCTCCGTAAACAATTATAATAAGTTCTCTCAATTCAATCTCAAAAAAATGATACTAGCTTTATATCTTTCTTTCTCAACGATGACACGTGATATGAATGGGTTGGAATGATTGAAATCCTATTTACTTTTTTTTATTAACATATAATCTATTATTTGCCCCAGGGGTATAGGTTCTGTGGATCATCAGGCTTACACATTTCACAGCACTCACCATAGCACATACCCTCCCCAATGTCCATAACCCAGTCACCCCATCCCTACTCCCCCACCCCCCAGCTGCCCTCAGTTTGTTTCATGAGATTAAAAGTCTCCTGTGGTTTGTCTCCCTCCCGATCCCATCTTGTTTCACTTTTCCCCCCTTTACTTTTAACAATCCAAGCAAGATATGGAGCAGTCAGAGAAACCTCAGGAATCTCTCAGTAAAGGGTAGTGTCAAAACCAAGGCTCCTCTTACAGTCTCTCTGGGAGAAATTACACAGAGATATGTAGTTGAAAAGCATGTGATAAAGTGTTGTGTTTCCAGTTTGGGGAGATCCTTAACCTTTGTCAAGAATCCTATTCCTTCAGGGTTATTGAGTGATGATAGTTCGTTGAATTTCTAGAATGTTTTGAGGTCCTGGTCGAAGGTTTAGAGTTGGACCAGAAAAAGCCAAAAAGTTGCCAAGAAACTCTGGTTCTGTTTCTGGCCTTATCGACAGTATGGCTATAGAACTGTGGAAAACCCAGTTTTCTTTACTAGGTTGGGCTCCCTATAAATAGGATGGAGATTTTAATCCTTGTTGCCTGAGTGGTCTCACAGGGGGACTCCAAGGTTACATGATCAATGTTGATAAGCATTTCCAGAAGCTGTATAGGAATTCTCTGTTAAAAAAAAAAAAGGTATATGTCATTTCATGTAGATTCGATTGGAAAAGTCCCTGTTTCATCTGGCTGCTGTAGTTATGACTCTGTTCCTGATTCTGTCAGCCTGTTTTCTAGAGAAAATGGAAGGTTTCTATAGATCTCTGATTCAGTGGATCGTGGGTTGAGAGCTCAGACTGTGCTTTTAAGAACTGCACAGATAAAGCACCCCTACCTTATCGAAAGTGATCCTTTCATTCACATAATTGTTTGCACATCCTGATAGTGTGGATGTCATTTTCATTTTCTTTTTCCAGAAAGCACATTCAAGAACTCAAGTTATTAAAGATCCAGCCAAATATGACCAAATTTCAGGTCAATTGCAGATAGAGAAGCAACATCAAAATATCTTCTTAATTAAGGCAGTGGCTCTGCTGGGGCCCACATTCCAGGATTCTCAGTAGAGAAAACATGTTTTCTTTATAGGGAGTTTTATTAGCAGCAATGTTCCGGTATGTGGTTCAGGTTAATTAATGATGTAGTCACACTGGTGTCTGGCCATGAGTTTTATTCCAGCAAGTAGGGTACTAGGAAATTATATTGAGAGCCTGTCATGCCAAAAAGGAATCCTTAACTTGGACCATCTCAGTGTTTAGAATACATCTTGGTGAGTTCTGTCAACGAGGTAGTTTAAGAATTCTTAATGTGGGTACTGCCTCGACTGAGAATTCATTTGCCATCAAGTCCATTGGTTTCAATGAATATATCCTGTCCTAAAATATTTTGTTGGCTGAGATGATTGAGACCTCAAAGACACAGACCACCCACAAGCTCTGGGTAGAGTTGACCCTCATTGTGTAAGGAGATTTGTACCAAGAACCACCTTTTCCCCGTGAGAGTTTTTGTTAATTTTGAATCACGGTGGTGTTTTAAAACTTAATTTATGTTGTGCATATGTAGGAACCTTCCTTAGAGGTTGAAACAACAAAGCAACTGGATTGGAAATTAGATTTTCCCCCTTATGCTGCTAATGTAGTTCTTGTTCCTTTGGGATTTCCCCTTTGCATGGGCTGATGATTTCTTTGAAACTGTATGGAAATTGGTTCAGACAGGAACAATGGGGAGAGGGGATGGCAGTGATGATTCAAATTAGTGTCTCTTCTTCAATGAGGATCTGGTGTGCCTGAAAGTGCGTGTCATCCGATATCAGCTGAGCCACCTGAGGTTAAGCAAGGGGCCCGAGCTACTGGAATCCAAATGTCAGGGCCCCAGCACTTGATTCGTCCCTGTCAAGTTGGGTTGAATTGTTAATTTGAAATCTGCAGCATTGTAATGTGGCTCTGAAATGGGCCATGCACAATTTTACTTTTCTTTCCGTGATGGAAACCTTCTCTTCGTTTCCCCCCATCTTTGTCCAGCCAGCATGTGAAAGATTCCTATTGCCTAACATAATGAACAAGAAAGGGAATAGCTTTGTGTCTCTGGGAACAATGATAGGTTTAGAGAAAGGCATTCGGAAATACATGAAAAAGAATCTACAATTCATTGTCAGTGACACACGTGCGCGCACACACACACAAACCCTGTACAGCTATATTCAACATTTTCACCCTTAGTTCTTGCCTAGTTCAAACGCCATACCCTCTTAATTGGATTTTGGCTCACTTCCAGGTTCAGTGTTTGAGGGCTATGTATCTGTGAAATAATGATCCTGAAATAAATAGCACCTCTCAGTAGAGATATCTTTTTATTTAAAATTCTTAAAGGGAATGGAGAGGAACGAAATCCTTCTATGTTTAGGAATTTATGGGAAAGTCACCAGAGTGTGCCTAAAGGGGAATTTCTGGGGACCTCACCTATGTAAGTGGTGTGTGGCACTACTTAAGGTGACAGAAAACAGAAGTTCTTGATGACTGCTAGATTTGAATGAACTTCATCACTTAAGGTCTGATGGTAATAAGGATGTCAACATTGGGGACCAAACTGATGTGACCCTCACATGCTTTGGAGACCAGTGGCCAGAGTTGCCTTTCTTGGGGAGGTCTTTTTAGGTGATAGAAATGGGAATACATGATACAAAGTGGATTGAGCTTCTACCTTTAATCTATTCCCTCAAGGAACCAGTTAATAAGCACTTGGTGCGGAGGCCAGTCGAGGGGTGGGTTTTGTTCATCTGAGCGAGAGCGACACTCAGAGCACATGATGCAACATGGATTGCTGGGAAGAAATGTCCTTTTGGCATCTGTTTGAAATGGGTAGATTTAAGGACCCAAGATTGATCTCTTTGTCTTGAGAAGAGGCTCTACTTCACTCCCATGTGATGAATGCACATGAGGGAGTGCCTTCTCAGTGCTAAAAGTTGAACCGAGGAGGAGAAATGATGATGAAGCCTTAGTCCTAATAAAGTAGACATTTTAGGATAGATTTAGGGTAGACCTGCTAGCCTTCCCTGGAATTCCAAAATTGATTAATGGCTTGGTCGCTTCACTTGTTCATTCACTCAGCTAGTATGTTTTGGGTGTCTTTTCCAGGTATTATACTAGATTCATTGACACATGAGACTAAGTCTCTACTCTCTTGGAACTTCCATCCCAGTAGAGAAAGGTAGACAATAAACATGCAGACAAATAATTTGGATCTTTCCAGGGCTTCATAAATACTAAAAAGCAAATAAAACAAGGTAGTATGATGGAGAACAAATAGGGTGTTTGGGCTACTTTAGGCAGATCAAAGAAGGATGCTGAATAGGTGACAATTAAGCCCAAACATAATAGATTTAAAAGGAAGCAGGTATGCAGTGACCTGGGGAGTCTGCACCTGGGGTGTGGGTACAGTGGCACTGCAGCTCTGAGAAAGGTATGAGCCTGGTGTGTTTGTGTGAATGAGAGAGGGGTCAGAGATGAGGAGACAAGGCCAGATCCTATAGAAGCCAATGGGCCAAGGCAAGGAGTACGTGTGATGGCAGGCCGCAGAAGGATTGTCAGCAAGTATTTTGAGCTGAAAGGGATCTGTGAGAGTATGGTTGACTCATTTTGCAGAGAAGAAAGTGAACTCCCTGTTCAGGTTCAGTAGTTTAGTTAGTGGGGAGTGTAGAGACAGTGTAAGGAAAGTAGGGTCAAACCTGATTCCTAGGTCAGGTTCTTTTCATCAATAATGAGAACTAAAAATTGCATCTTATCTACTTGTCTTTATTGCTTCTCTTCCTGGTGGTTTCTGGAAGTCAGTTGAGAAAAAAAGGACATAGCAGAAGAGAAGGAGATACTCTCTTAGGCAAGGAAATGGTTTTTACTTCTTACCCAGGTACCTATTCCCAGGGTTGCCCTATAGCCTGTTATGAACCTAAGTGTGCCTCTCAGTTGAGAATGCTGGATGTATCCCAGACAGTAAACATTTAAAGATTTCTTTACTCAGATGAAAACACCAAGGAGACAAGTAAATATCACCTATAGCTGGATCTTAAAATACTGATGTAGCCTACAAGAACTGTTGGTAATAAATGCATACACCTTGTTTCTGATGTTCTTTAGTCTAAGAAGGAAGAATTTTTGGTTTTCATCATACTCTTGTACTCCTGCCTGCCCAGGATTGTGATCACTGTTGACTTTTGACCAGCTTGTTTGGGAGTTTTTCCATTCATTCATTCATTCATTCACTCATTTGATGAATGCTTGAGACAGGCCATGATTAGGGACTATTCTAGGTGTCTGAGGAGCCTCCATTCCAGTGAAGCTTACGTTTAGATGCTGGTGAGGCTGATATCCTTGGGGAGCTAGAGAATTAGTTCCACAGTGTCCTGGCCAAGGACCACCTTCTTCTAGAGTTTCTAACCTCCTTCCTCTTATCACCCAACTGGGCAGCAGAGCCATGTGTTGGTTCCTTTGAGCTGAGTGAGCCATTCTCACGTTTGGTCTCTACCCTTCACGGTGTGTGATTTCACAGCAGCATAGCACTCCAGACTAGTAAGTTCCTTAGAAGTCCAGCCCATTTGCCTGGGTGAAGAGAAACCTGAACCCTCAGTGAGACATGTCACCCAGCCAGAGTCCCCTGTTATATGCAATGGGTTTATTTTACTTTGATAATTATTTGGTATTTTTAATCTTCCCTTTCTATGTCATTGTACATTTGATTATATTTACTATCTTCTTGGAAGTGCAGTGACATAACACTAGCTAGGTAACAGCCACAGCAGACACAGTGTGGGTTTTAGGTGCTGTTAAAAGCACTTGACACGTATCAAGTGATTAGACTCTCACACACTCCTGTGTGGCAGGTGAGGAAACTGAGGCACAGAGGTGTTAAGTAACTTGCCCAACAGCATTGCAAGCTGGTATATAGTGTCGCCTAATTTTGGACCCAGGCAGTCTGATTCCAGGGCCAATACTCAACCCCCTGTCTTCTTTCCCTCCACATACACAGGGCGCTCTCTTTCCTTACCTGGAGTGAGCAGCACAGTGGCACTTACACAATCTTCTTAAGTATTTTGGGAAGTTGATTCTAAGTACCTCAAATTAAGTAAACGTACAACCATTCATGGCAGGAAAAGTGGTTTAGGGCTTGGTTTCATTATATTTTTGGCTGTCATTTTACACAGTTTGAGGAGTAGTGCAAATACCCCTCCTAGTGCTCCCACATCGTCTTTACCATTCCACAGTAGAAGTTCCTGAAAACTGTCTTGGATTTGAAAATATCCTCCATGATCACCATCCACTGAATTGCATCTGCCACAGGGCCCCCACGGGATTTGAACCTGTTGTTTTTGGGAAATTCACACTTGGAGCGTGTGTGTGTGTGTGTGTGTGTGAGAGAGAGAGAGAGAGAGAGAGAGAGAGAGTGTATGTGAGAGTGTTTGTGTATGAGAGAGTACATGCACGATACACGTGTCTGTACATTGTACATGTGTGCAACTCTGCTTTGGGGTAAAAGAAAGAGTCATATATGTATTTTTATGGGGGGGTCAGGGAAAAATATATTTAATTAATCCAACTGAGAAGGATATAGCAGTGTTCCAGAAGGGAGTCAATGAAAGGAGTTTTGCTTTAAAAAAAACTTCCCAGTAGCCTGAGTCAGCCTGTGCAAGTGATTTGGGAGAGGCAGGGGAGATGATGTAATGGGTTCGGCATGTTCCCATCTTGGCCACTCAGTGCGAAGGGGCCCGGGGAGTTTGGGGAGGGTGTGTGCGTGTGTGTGCAAAGTTAACGGGAGCGGGCGGGGGTTGAGGAAGAGTGGGTTGTAAAACAGGATTAATAACCCCTTGTCAGACCTTTCCCTGTTACTGTGTTTTTCAGTAATTTTGGTTTGAATGAAGGCTCTCTAGCCAATTAATGTTTATTTGTTTCCTTTGGCAAGACCCGTTGGGGGAAGGGATGAGATTGGTGAGTTTAAAATTTTTGTTTTGTTTTTGTGTTTTGGAAGAAGAGGCAAGTAATGTGAGTTTGGGTTTTCAATGAAGGCTCCCCTACCCCCACCCCCACCCCACCCCCTTAAGAGGCAGGAGGCAAGACATGACCAGCTGGTGCCTTGAACTGACACAGGTGCAGAGGCTGTGGGGGGTGGGGAGCCAAGAATAATTACAGGTTTCTGAAGCATCAGGCCCTGCCTGACACAAGCGCTCATCGAGAAAACTGCTCTTTATGGAAAATTAATGGTGAAGCTGAAAAACTGTCAGGGCCATTGTTGTTCTTGGGAAGCCATCACTTCTCAGAGGGGAGGCCTCTTTCCAAGGCCTTGGGCTCTCAGGAGTTGCAGGGATAGCATGCTTCCCTTCCTGGGCAAGGACTGGTTGGCACTCTCATGTATGATGATGGGTTTTTCCTTTAGGAGTGCCTCTTCTGTATTTGTTTCTTTCTCAGACCTCACTGGAAGCCCACATCTAGGGCTTTGCTCCAGTGTAGGATGATTTTTTTCATTGACTCTTAAGGCATGAATTTCATTTCATCCACGAAAGCGTAATGACCAAAGCACAGGCACCTCATGAAATTCATTTTCAAGTTGTAACTTAACAAATGCGATTTCCTCCAGTGTATGTCAAACCAAGTATAGGCTTGGTGTGATAGCAGACCCAAGCATCTACATGATCCTGCTGTACAGGGGCAGTGGTGTCTCTTGAGCACTCACAAGTTTGAATTTCGTTCTAGTGCAGTGGCCTGGTAATAGTGAGGGACTCTTCTAAGGGCTGATGGAGGGTAGGTGCAGCAATTGTGAGTAGAGGCTAGCGTGACAAACTTGGAATGGTATGCTGTAACAGGTAACATCTGGGGAACAGTCCTGAACCACGTACGAAGCCGTCTTAGGGCACAGGCCATCCTGTCCCTGATGGATGCCTAATTTTGAGGATCACAGGTATTCTGAAGGAGGAAATGCTTTTTCAAGTTGTTGGAGGTGTGGGGGACCCCAGTGCCTTCCTTCAAGGAGCGTAAGATCTGGGACCCAGCTCTGCAGTGGTTCCCTGACTATAGAACTCACCTTAACATTTAATTTGGATTGGGGTTTGTTTGGGGATTTCTTTTATCCAAGGCAAGTACAGAACCCTTGGAAGATGAAAGGGGTATTTGAGGCTGCTTATTTCAAAGACAGCACCCATTTCCAGGCCTTTTATCTTCTCTCCTTCCTCCCCCTGCCTCTCCAAGGAAAAATATACAAACAAATATTTTCTTTGAATGTTAAAAATAGTGCAGAGAGGAGAGATGCTGAAGAGGTTTTGGGAGAAATTTCCCAACTTTCATGTTTGTTAAGAATTCAGTTAATTTTCACAGCATTATCTCTCAGAATTTACAAAGGACAAGAGGGAAATATTTAATTTGGTTTCACCTCCAGCAGCTAGTTGATGTGAGAAACAGAGGGAAGGAATGCGATCTGACGTCAGTTATAGTCCCGTGGTTATTTTTGTGGAGTTGGGCAGTCCTGGCAGTGATGTGTAATGCTGTTGCACCTCTGGGGTGTGCTATTGATGTGGGTTTGGGTTTTTTTTTTTTTTTTAACCTAACAGCTAAAACATGCAGGAAGAGATTCTCACTTATCCTATATAAGTACTTACCTGTATTTTCTAGACAAAATCATTCTCTCCTAACCTTCCACCCTAATACTTTTTGGCAATAAAAGTCAAGAAAAAGTAAATACTTGTTTAAAAGGGCTCATTTTTGAGTCTTACACAGCTGATTCTTGTCACTGGTTCTACACAGTCTCTGCCATGAGTTAGGATTATATTCTCCTCCTCAAACCCACTTTGAAATGTTGAAACTCAGGAAGGTGGGCAATAAAGTTCAACTGCTTGGTGTCTGAGGCTCTCCCATGGGTTTAACTGAACTTATTAATCATAACCTTGGTTCTTCTTACCTCTCCTCTCACTCCTGAGAAAAAATGGTACCAGAACTCTCTGACCATGCTGTCCACTTCCTTTCCCATCTTTCAACTCTGACCTAATCTTGAAAAGACTAGAAACATGTCAGAGCCATTGCACCACATTATCTTTAAAGGGAAAAAAAATCACAGAATTCCCATAATTACTAATCTCTGAAATCCTACAGAGTTGGTTTCAGGAGTCAGAGGAATAAAGATTTTGGTAAAAAGTGTGCAGTATACACATATCTAATAAGGAGTTAGAAAAAAACTTTGAGTATTTTAGAAGATTGTTTTTAAAAGGAAGCTGATTTCCCTACTATCAGGAGCTTGTTTTGTTTCACTTTGTATTTCCATTCTGGGGTGTATGTGAAGATTTCAAAGTACAAAAAAGTAATTAAGCTTTGGACTAATCCCAGGAGAAAAGTAAGGGATTCATCTCCCTGTTTCTGTACTTCATGCTCTTTGGGGATGGTGGCACCATGGTTAATAGCACGTGACAAAACCACACATAATAAATGTCAGGAAGGGGCTCCCATGGGCAGCCAAGTGCAGTCACCTGTGTGTGCAGTTACCTGGGTGAGCATCCTTTCTGGGAACTAGAGTTCACCCCTTCCTTGCTAGAAGCATCATCATCATCACCATCATCGCTATCATGTTTGTTGTCATCATCATCATTATTAGGTCTGATCTCAGAAGAACATGACTTTGCAAGTTTATATAGCGCGGAAAACTAATTTTCCTCTTACTTTTGAATTTATATTCTTTCCCCAATTTGTTTTGCATCTTTGCCATTTTAACTCTTGGATATTTTAGGTGAATGATGTATGTAGAATGATAGGAATTAAAGGTAACTGGCTAAAGGGGCCACGGTGACTGATAATTGAGTATAAACATAGGTAGTAGTAGGTGGCTTTTTATTTCATTGACTCTATATTATTACAGAAAAAAATCATTCAGAAAATGCAATTTCTTTTTTCTTTATTGATTCACCAACTTGAGTATTCACGGATCCAAAGACGCCAAGTAATTAATCATCATGACACAGTAATGAGTGATGACAAAAATATTGGACGAATGGCTTTGTCTTATGTTCAGATTAAAAGACACAGAAATGAAAACAAGAACTTTTCATGTTCTAAACACTTGGTTTGTAAAGGGATGACATTGAGGAGACTGGACTAGAGTGTGCCCAACTGAACATGGATGTAGTTATGGTGGTGGTTATGGATGGAGTTGTGAGGTGGTTATGGATGGGGGTTGTAGCTCATTCTTTCGGAAAGTTTGAACTCTCACAACTTTACACCACTTTTAAACGCTGAGGTATCTTTGCCATCTGAATTAGTAGAGGTAGAAGTTTTGTTCTAAAAGATTATTTTTATTGTTTGAGTACCCATGTGACATAAGGAATATGATAATTGCTTTTAAGAAGATTGTAATTTTTAAAAATTAATTTATTAATTTTTTTCTTATTGAGAAATAATTGGTATATATCACTGTGTAAGTTTACGGCATACAGTATGATGGTTTGAATTACATGTATTGTGAAATGATTACCACAATAGGCTCACCCAACATCCATCTTCTCATATAGATAAAATAAAAAGAAAGAAAAAAACAAGGAAAAAAACTGTGTTTATGATGAGAATCTTTAGGATGTATTCTCTTAACAACTTTTCTATTATCATAAGCAGTGTTAGCTGTAGTCATCATGTTGTACATTACATCCCTAGTTTTTATGTATCTTATAACTGAAAGTTTGTACCAACTTTTGACCACCTTTTCCAATATCCTCTCCTCCCACGCTCCCCCACCTCTGGTAGCAAGTTTGATCACTTTTTTTAATGAGTTTTGTTTTTGTTTGTTTTTATATTCCACATATAAGTGAGATCATACAGCATATTTTTCTTCCTGTGTCTGACTTATTTCACTAAGCATAATTCTTTCAAGGTCCACCCATGTTGTCACAAATGCTAGGATTTCCTTGTTTTTTAATGGCTAAATAATATTCCATTGTATATATATTCTACAACTTTATCCATTATCTAGTAGTGGACACTTAGGTTGTTTCCATATCTCAGCTATTGTAAATAATGCTGCTCTGAACATGGGGGTACAGATATCTTTTTGACTTAATGTTTTTGTTTCCTTTGGATATATTCCCAGAAATGGAATTGCTGGATCATATGGTAGTTCTATTTTTAATTTTTTGAGGCTCCTCTGTACTGTTTTTTATAGTGGCTGCACCAATTTATAATCCACCAACAGTGCACAAGGGTTCCCTTTTCTCTGCATCCGTGCCAGCATCTGTTATCTCTTGTCTTTTGGTTGTCTTTTGGTGATGGCCATTCTAGAAGGAAACATAGGAATACAACTCCTTGACATGGGTCTTGGTAATGATTTTTTTTTTTTTTGGATATGACACCTACAGCAGAAGCAACAAAATAAAAAATAAACAAATGGAACTATATCAAACTAAAAAGCAAAAGAAATCATCAACATAGTGAAAGGAAAACTGGCGGGTGGGGAAAAAGTAGTTGCAAAGCATGTATCTGATAAGGAGTTAATACCCCAGATGCATAAAGAATTCATATAATGCAATAGCAAGGAAACAAATACCCCAGTTAAAAAATGAGCAAAGGACCTGAATAGGTGTACAGGTACATGAGAAGATGTTCAACATCACTAGTATTAGGAAAATGCAACTAAAACCACAAGGAGATTATAATCTTAATAAACCAGGCATACCACCAATCTATGGACTCACAGATTCATTTTGGAGATACTGTTTAATTGTCCAGGATTGAGGAGGCGTGTCTTTCAACCCTTGGCAGTCAGCATATTTTCTTAACTCCATTTTTTCCCTAGACCAAGCTTCCTGAAGCAAACAGACTTTATGCTGAACTCTGAATGAAACAATGAAGCATATGAACAGAAGCATATGAACAGAAGGGAAAGTAAAGAGCGGAAAAATGGGTAAAGGAAAACTTTAGGAGAGAGTTGTGGGAGAAATGGCAAAAGTGACTGGAGATGTTTGCAGTCCTGAATGGCAAATTTCATCTAATTTATGAAGAAAGAAGGACAGGTTTAATGAAAACCATTTGGTAATCTTGGCATCAGCATGCCCATATATGGCCAAATTTCTTATGTATTTCTTGATCCCATGGAAGTAACCACCTCTTGCCAACAGTGGGGGAGATTTTGGTGATCTTAATTTGTGCTACAAGGCTTTGGTTACCTGTTCTCCATCAATTTCTGCCTCTGGAGCCTGTCACAGAAGTAGTAGGCATGGCAGTAATAGGTTTGAGTTTTGTTTTTGTTTTTGTTTTTGTTTTCCCTAACTAGGTCTTGGATTATCACTTTTATTTTTAAAATAATTTTGTCAGAGGGAGAGAAAGAGAACATAAGCAGGGAGAGTGGCAGGTGGAGGGAGAAGCAGGCTCTCTGCTGAGCAAGGAGCCTAATGTGGGTCTTGATCCCCCGACTCTGGGATCATGACCTGAGCCGAAAGCAGATGCTTAACCACCTGAGCCACCCGGCATCCCAGATTATCACTTTTAATAAGCATGTTTCACCAAGTAATATGAACAAAATGCAGAGTATTAAAAAGACTGTGGGATGATCATTTCAAAACCAATTTCAGGTGATACTTCTTAGGTAACTAGGAGATGAAGCCACGTTCAAAGTCGAGATGTTGGAGAATCTTCACAAAGCTCATATGTACTTCATAAATAGTAAGAAAATCACTTTGCACTTGGGCACATTCCTTCCCATCGCTGACTGTAATGGATTTTTGAGGGGGTGGAGGATAATCCAGTGGCCCAAGTGTTAAGTTGTATCATTAGGTCAGGTTGAGGGAAGACTCATCTCCAAGGTAAAGTAGCGACAAGGCATAATTTATGTAATTAAATTGGCATCTGTGGACTCTGAGTTGGAGTTTGCTGACTACAGTGTCTTTGGGACAGTAAATTTCTGGTTCTGGTAGATAAACAAATATTTGAACTTTATATGCAGATCTACAGTTTGGAGACACTCCTACTTTGCTAATGGTTGTTTCTCCTCCTCCTCCTCCTCCTTCTCTCTATCTTAAAATTATTTGGACTTACAGAAAAGTTGCAAATATTGTACATAAAGTTCCTGTATACACTTTGCCCAGTGTCCCCTAATGTTATGTGACCATTGTACAATGATCAGAACTGGGAAATTAATATTGACACAACACTATTACTAATCTGTACACTTTATTTGTATTAAATTATTTTTCCCATCAATGTCTTTTTTCTCTTCAAAATCCATGGCATTTAGTTATCATATCTCCTTAGTCTCCTCTGATCTGGGACAGCTTCTCAATCTTTTTTGTCCAATTTCCTTTGTTCTACATGATCTTGATATTTGTTTTTATTTTATTTTATTTTTTAAATTTTATTTATTTATTTGTCAGAGAGAGGGGGAGAGAGCACAAGCTGGCAGAGTGGCAGGCAGAGGCAGAGAGAGAAGCAGGCTCCCCGCCAAGCAGGGAGCCCGATGTGGGACTCGATCCCACGACCCTGGGATCATGACCTGAGCCAAAGGAAGCTGCTTAACTGACTGAGCCACCCAGAGACGTCCCTTGATATTTGTTTTTAAAGATTTATTTATTTTTAGAGAGAGAGAGAGTACACGAGTAGGAGGGGCAGAGGGAGGAGAGAGAATCTCAAGCAGACTCCACACCAAGCACAGAGCCCAGTGCAGGGCTTGATCTCATGATTCTGAGATCATGACCTGAGCTGAAATCAAGAGTCAGATGCTTAGCTGACTGCGCCACCCAGGTGCCCCCCTGATCTTGATATTTTTAAAGAATACTAGCCAGTTATTTTGTACAATGGCCCTCCATTTGGATTGTTCTGATGTTTTCTCATGATTACATTGAGGTTATGTATTTTGGGCAGGAATATTGTAGAATAATTTTGTACCCTTTTCAGCCTTCATACCAGGTTACGTGATATCAGTATGCCTTATTATGGGTGCTACTAACTTTGATCATATATTTAAAGTGGTGCATTTTCGGCTTCTTCACTGTAAAATTATTGTTTTTGCTTTTGTAATTAACTAATATCTTGTTGAGGGGGATACTTTGAGACAAGCAAATATCTTGTTTTTCATTATACTCTCATGCACTAATTTTAGCATCCATTGGTGGTTCTTGCCTATAGTCATTATTAGTTTTTTGTTTGCCTAATGGTGATTTTCTCTTTTCATCACCCTTCTATGTTTATTAATTATAATTTTACTGTAAGGGAAAGCTAACTGTCTCCATTTGTTTATTGACTCAACTGTTTATTTATATCACTATGGATTTATAGGTATTAATTTTACTCCATATCAAAATCCATCATCATTATTCATTTCTGTTGCTCATATTGTCCAGATTTGGTCATTAAGGGCTCCTTCAAATTGGCTCCTGAGTTTTTTTGACATAGCTCTGTCACTTTATGAGCCCATCTTACCTTCTAGTATCACAAGATATTCTAGACTCTCTTTTATTTTCTTTGCCCCCGACTTTGACTCAACTATATCTCCAAGGTGCCCTGGTTTCCCTTTTTTGGATAATGATATTTAGAAACCAAGATCTGTATAGCAGGTGTGCTCACTACCATCAGGGTGTCTTCCTTGTAGACTTTTCCTAAAGACAGAGCTAGGAAATATATGTATATATACTCATAGATACATATACACATTTATTTCTATTTCTCTATATATCTCTCTGCATGTATGTATTAATATCTATGAGTAAATACCTCAAATTTTAGTTAAACATCGTAGGCATTTCTTAAGGGAGTCCTTGTATTCATTAAAGAAAAACATTGGAGATAAACTTTCTCTTTGGCTTAGAAATAACCTAACATTAAAATTCTCTTCATTCTTGACATTTTAATTTCCAGCACTTCTGATGAGTTTCTGATTCACAAAATATGCTCCTCTAAGTAAAATATTACAAGAAGTGGATTTCTTAAGACAAAAATCATTCCAAAATGATTTCAGAGGGCTATGGGTACATCCTGATGGGTACTCATGCCTCTCTAATTCTCAAATGGAATAAGAATGCCCTGTATTAGGGTTGCAAGTGATAGCTGCTCTTAAGTGGTCCAGCATTTCCCACATTTTAGTAGATGTGTCTCTATCTTTAGATCATTAGTGTGACCTGTGTACTCCTGGGATTTAAACTAGGGCATACGGGGTAGGTTATTTTTTTACCTTCCCAGAAAAGTATGTAAATGTGTTTAGAATCTCTCTGTTTCCCAGAACTCTGAATATGAAGAGATCTGAGCTTCCTAAGGATCACAACAATTTCTGAGTGGCTTTCAAATCTTTGAGCTAAAAAGTATGTAAGAAGACATGACATACAAAAACTCTATCAAAAGACAGCAGTGGCTAGGTTGTGAAATAGTCTTTACGTGTGGGGCAAGGAACTGCCTCAAGGACAACTTATAACCCATGACTCAGCTGACTTTTACCTGAAACATATCTGTGTCTCAAAGATCTGGTTGGGCAAAGCTAAAGAAGGATTACAGTTGTGTTGCAGAAGACATATATTAGTAGTCATTTCTAAGATTGCTAGTCTCAGCATCATCCAGGTTAGGGGGTCAGCAGATGACTTTCGTGGAATGGAGGAGTTAGAATAATTAAAGTAATAGTATAAAGTTGATTTTGTCTTTGTCTGATAGATATTATGTACCTGTTAGATGCCAGGCACTGTGTTTAGTGGGTGAGGGTTTTAAAAGCAAAGGGGAGCTTTAAGAAAGGTTTTAGGAGTAAGATCTCGTAATTCAGAAGTGAGTTGACTGAAGCTATGCCTGAGAGTTTCAATATTGGAGAGAAGTAAATGACAGTTTCTAGCAATTAGATGGAAAAAGGAAGGGAAAATTTTTGAGACATGGAATTCAGAAAGAGGCAACTGAGGATAATGTAAATTTCTAAACCTGAGAATGTGGTCGTATTGGTTTCATATACAAAGTGGTGGAAAGCTACTCAGCCAGAGCTGTTATTTAATCAATACATAAAACAGAATCAAAACTGACTTTTCCAATAAGCTTTCCTTGATGATTGCCTTCATATTATAGACTGTAGATCTCATTGCCCACTCATCCCCTAAGAACTTATCAGCATACTTTATAGTATGTTATTTGGTATCACTTTGCTTTGTAAATTTATGTCATTTTTAGCTTGTAATTATTTATTCTGCACTTACATCACATGGATCTGTTAATATCTTCTCCTTCCAACACACAGAAAACCTTGCACCTTACTATGAACACAGTAGTTGAACAAAAACATGTGCCATGAGTGTTGAATGAAGATTAGAATCATTCATTAGTTTATGCTATTAAAAGTCAAAAGTGAAACCCAAAGTTGATTCATAGTTAAAAATCTGGTTTTCTTATTCATTAATGCAGAGTTTTACCATAAGGCTGATTAAAAGCCAATCTTCTGGTAACTAGACTTACTGTGGTGATCCTTTTGCAGTGTATACAAATATGGAATCAATATATTGTATGCCTGAAATGAATATAATGTTATAGGTCAATTATACCTTAATAAAAATAATAACAAAAAATAAAGAGAAGATAGAAGACAAATAAATATATAACCAGTGGGAGAATACAAACAATAATTTAAAGATTTTGAAAGGTCAAAGTATATAAGGTGATGTTAGATACTTTGGCAAATAGGAAAGAAAACTTTGCAGGTAGAGTTTGAGTTATTCAGAGAGCAGGAGTAGAGGGTGGGAGGAGGTGGGCCCTCAGTGTCATAAGGATAGGGATGGGGTTTGGTAGCCATGAAGGGCAAGCTGGCAGAGAATACCAAAGGCAGTAACCATCAGTGGATTCTGACCTAGAGATTAAATGCCAACCCTAGGTAGGCAGCTAGAACCTTGTCAAAATAGTGAGCATGGAATGACAATCACATGCAGTCTAAGAAAAACAGGTAAAATGCTGACATATGAACATGTCAGAAAAGCACAATCTACATAAAATCTAGACAAACAGCTCTGAAACTCCATGGTTCTATGATTCTATATCTGGGAAATTGTAAACCCCATGGCTAGTGCATCTCGTAATAGAGAAATTTATGGGAGAATAAATGGGATAAGAAAGAGAAAACAAAAACAATCTTTTGCAATGTCACCACACTAAAATCTTTAACAGATACAACACAACTAGGTATATCATTAAAATATATTCTTAACAGAATAAAAGCCTAAGATCCAAACATTGGTTGAAATCAAAGATGTTCTACTAGGGAGGCAGTAAATTAGGAGCTAGTCTCATTTTAAATTTGCCATCAGTGTTTCTTTGTTGAAGCCCAGAAGCCAGAGTAAATTGAGCTGATGATGCAAGTTAGCACCATGATTTTATACAAGGTTTTGGAAAAGTAGGATTCTTAAGTGAGGAGAGCTTTTCAAGTATAAACTTAAATATCCACTTTTGCCTTAAGAGTGCTTCCACCATGTTACAAAGACCACCATGGATGAAGATGTGTTCCAGCTCTGAACTTTTCAGTTCTTTTTCTCTATTTCTTTACCAGCTGAAAGCATTGTGTTGAGATATATGGGGTCCTATCTTTAGCAAGTCAAATAGCTGTGTTTGGACTTATTTTTATCACATAGAGATGCTAAACCATTGTAATCGGACTTACTCTCCTTGACACAAAACAGGTAGCAATTGTATTTTGAATAACTTGCTGTAAACAATGGGAGTTTTGTCTTGTATATCAGAGGTTCTGTGAGATGCATTCTTTAGAACAGTATCCATTCTCACTGGTTAGGGAATCTAAGGCAGGGCTTGCTCTTCGATGATTGTGGCTGAGGTCACCTCATAGTTGGGGCGGGTATGGTTTGTTCTTTGGAGCAAGTCAGAAAATTGACTGATTTTTACGATTTGCTCAAGTCTATTTGAAAATGAAGTTGGACTATGGGAAGTCTTGTTTTGGTTTGAAAACTTTGTCTGATTCTGTTTGCTTCTTGCTTACATGGGAACTCCTAGCAATGCTTGGAACATCTCACCTGCTGACTTGGGTTGTGGAGCAAGAGACCATTTTCTCATTGAATGTTCTCTGGGATCTTGATGGTGTAAGATAGCCCTTCTGGGCCTCTAGTTCCCCTTCATTAAACTTGCATGACATGACCCTTACGAATCCTTCAGAAGAATTCAGGGACTAAATAACAAGGTCAGACCTTTCACCAAGAAAATTTCAGATTCCAGCCACAAAACCATTCCTTGTGTCTCTTCCTGCTCTGCCTGTCAACGTGTGGCCTCATGGTGTTCTTTGCCTCTGATGGCTGTTTCTCTCCCTCCCTCCTTCCCCTTTGCAGACATGCCTTGAATTGGAACGCTACCTACAGACAGAGCCTAGGAGGATCTCGGAGACCTTTGGTGAGGACTTGGACTGCTTCCTCCATGCTTCTCCTCCCCCGTGCATAGAGGAAAGCTTCCGGCGCTTGGACCCACTGCTGCTCCCCGTGGAAGCCACCATCTGTGAGAAGAGCTCGGCAGTGGACATTCTACTCTCTCGGGACAAGCTGCTATCCGAGACCTGCCTCAGCCTCCAGCCAACCAGCTCTTCTCTTGACAGCTACACAGCCGTCAACCAGGCCCAGCTCAACGCAGTGACCTCATTAACGCCCCCATCGTCCCCTGAGCTCAGCCGCCATCTGGTCAAAACCTCACAGACTCTCTCAGCCGTGGATGGCACGGTGACGTTGAAACTGGTGGCCAAGAAGGCTGCACTTGGCTCAGTCAAGGTGGGAGGGGTGGCAACGGCAGCGGCGGCTGTGGCGGCAGCTGGGACAGTGAAGAGTGGACAGAGCGACAGTGAGCAAGGAGGGGTGGGGGCCGAGGCGTGCCCCGAAAACAAGAAGAGGGTTCACCGCTGTCAGTTTAACGGGTGCCGGAAAGTTTATACAAAAAGCTCCCACCTAAAGGCCCACCAGAGGACTCACACAGGTAGTGGTACAAGTTGGCCGCACGTGGTTTCTTCTTCTTCTCCTTCTTCCCTTAGCCTCGTGGTGGGAAGGGCTCCTGTGTCCTGTATCCCGTATCCCGAGGAGTGACATCCTGCTGACTTGGAGGTGGCAGCCAGGCGGGAGGGCCGGGGCGGGGCAGCAGAGTGACGCATGTGACCTTGAGCTCTGCAGATCTCCTGGCACAGGCCATGGGCTTGTCGCTTGCTGGCTGTGTGATCCTTTCAGAGCAAGGCCAGCCACGGGCTAGAAGCACACAGTCGCAAAGAGGCCTGAATGGGGCTCTGGCAGTGTGACTCACAGCCGTACACCGTACACGTGCTTGTCACCTCCCTGACACTTTTCATTGTTTTATGAGCGTAGCTCTGCAGTTTTAAGCAGCCCTGGAATCTGAGGAGGCACTTTTGAAAGAACTCACAGTTAAACAAGGTAGTTGGGGTGTCCCTATTCACTCTTTTCCCAGCATCCCTGATTTTTCATCAAAGTCACCAACAGCAGGAGGGTTTCAGAGTTCATTAGATGTGATCATTCTATAATTAATTGGCATCTCCTCTTTTGCATTGTTCTCTGGCGCGTGCTTTATGGAGAGATGGCAGAATTGCTTTTTAATGAGCTTGTTCCTGAGAAGTTGCTAAAGTGATTACATTGCTATGTGTGTGGTAAGGGAGAGTGGGGACCGATGGGGACTGTATATTTTCCTCAGGACTTCCGCGGTGATTCCCAGGGGTCATATTGATCTTTGGAGCAGTGGGATGCTTTGGAAGAGTGGGGTGCATAGAGAAAAGAGTGAGCTTGGCATTTTCCTTGAAACTGTTCTTTGTTCTGTGCTTTAAGATACAAGGTTAGGCCTGGTGTTTCTTCTTGGTGTTAGCATCGTAGGAGCAATTACTGTCATTGGTGGATTTTAAATGAGTCCCGGCTGTGTCGCCTGTATGGTTTTGCATACTGCTTGTGCAGTACAGATGACTTAGGGAAGAGCTCCCAAAGTATGAGCAGCAGAGTAAGAGTGCGGTCCCGGAGAAATGGGTGATTGGATTTGAGCCAGGAGAAGTGGCTGGTGGGAGTTGTTTTTGGTCTTGAGGCTCGTCTTCCTGGTGCTCTGTGGTGAGTTGTGGTCTGTGCCAACCAAGGAAATGTGCAGTGCAAAGCTCATTGGCTGGAAAAGCAGAAGAACCTGGGTTCTAATTCTGACCTGCCACTAACTAGCTCTATGACCTTGAGAGTGTCCCTTTACCTCACTGGGCCTCATTTTCCAGATCTGTCAAACGGACCGGCTTAAGGTCCCTTACAGCTCTAATGTTCTGGGGTGTGGGAGCATGAAATGCCTCTGTGCAGTACAGAAGCACTTTCCTAAAGTCAGATGTGTAAATGTGTCTGGAAGACATTATCATTTTGAACCTCGGAGTCAGTCCCGTGCATGGATGAGAACACACCGCTACACAGGACTTAGGCAGGTCCTCCGGTTCTGCACTTAACTTCCTATTTAGTTCTTGCTTGGTTCACGGGAGGGTCTCCCAACATGACTTTTGAACGCTGTGGCTCGAGTGCAGAGTCCCAGTAAGGGTTTCCCAAGAGTCTGAGCGCTCCACTCCACAGACACCAAAGCTAACGCTTCCTGCTCAAGTCAGCTTTTTTTCCTTTCTGATATTGTCCTGAAGGTCATTTTTTATTTATATTTCTTTCTTTCTCAAGTCAGTGAGGAAAGTCATGACAAGACATTGCAGTGCTCCCAGGCTTTGATGGTGACTCACTTCCTGGTCTCCCCAGGAAACCAGAGAAAGCGGAATGAAGCAAGAATGTTGAGCTTTGTTGGGGGTGTGGAAGTCATGATTATGGACACGTTTCTGAATTACTGACATGAAGACAGGCTACATCCTGTCTAGTAGGACAGCTCTGGGGAAGCAAGATTCTTTTTTTTCAAGGGGGAGTCCAGAGCATTTTTCTTCTTTTTCCTATCCCCTTCTCCCAACAGATGTGTCAGAAGGAGACCTCTTTAGGAGGGATGTCTTATTCGGTGCTTTGTTTTTTGGGCATTATCTACTCAGAGTGATTATCCAGGTGGAGCTCATTACGTTCCCCAGCACCTGCAACCACTTGCCTTTTGGTGGACTGATGTGGAAAGACTCCTCCCCATGGGGAATATACTCAAGGAGGCACCCTGCCTTATTGAAAGGCAGAGTTGCAGAGTGGTTAAGAGGGGGGGCTTTGTTGTAGGTGGATTTGGGTCTGAGTTCTGGCTCTGCTATTTCTTAGATTTGTGACCTGGTTAAGTGTTTTATCTTCGCTGAGTCTCAGCTTAGTCGCTTGTAAAACAGAGGGAAAATTTCATCTATATCCTAGATTGTTTTGAAGGTTAAATGAATCAATATATGTAAAATACTTGGCAGATTGTAAGAGTTCATTGCAGATAGTAGTGGAGTTGGTTGTAGTTATTACGATAGCTGTTGATATTGATTAGTGTTGATTGTGTGAAAAAACAGCTCTATGTAAACTGGAACTAAGGCAGTTAGCCAAAGTTAAATACCATCAGAAAGCGGGAAGGGTTTTCCTCACTGTGTGTGGGGGTTATGATGTTCAGGGACACCAGTTGTAGAGAGTGCAAATGGACGTGCAGGCATTGGCTCATTGAAGGTGGCAGTGCTGTAGATCTTGGCTTTCCTAAGACAATGGAGAAAACAATCACTTTGCACCCTCCAGAAGCATTTTGCCTGTAAAACCTTGCTCAGATATCAGCATGGAAGGAAAAGTAGATGCTATAAGAAAGAGAAACAGGAGGGGAGCTAGAGGTGAGGATGGAGGATGGGGAGAGGGAAAATGAATTAATTTGGATTAAATGGATGAGGATCAGAAGTATTTATTTGGAATTGGTGTGAATGGGGCACATGGGGAACTGAAAACAAAGGTGATAATTTATGTGGTGTGGATGAACTAAGAATAATGAAAAAAGCATGAAGGATGGAATCAAATTAAGTGTAAACATATAAAGGCAATGGACTAGTAAAAACTTGAGGGCAAAGGTATATGGCGATGGGAATTCTCGTTGGGGGAGTGGCTGATATGAGTGGAGGGGGCAGAGTTGCCCACCAAATATTGAAACGGAGTTTTAAAAAATGGGCTCTGATTGGATCTGGGCAAGCTATTTTAACACTGGGCTCACTTTAATTCAGTGGAAATATTTCTTTATCTTTCAGCTGGGGAAGTGTTTGGGGACAGGAAAAAAAAAAGAAGATGAGAAAACCATGGGGTAAAAGAAGGGAAAATATTGGCATTCTTTTCTCGAGAGTCATATATACATACGTTGTATCTCTTCTATATGGTAATATGTTGAAAAGGAGACACAGTTGCAAAAATGAAAAAATAAAATGTGTGGGTCTCCCTCTATGCATAGGAAAGACAATACATTCTTGGTAACATGGATTTGCTTGCACTGAAGAATTTTTTAAATGTTATTCATTTAATCTTTATATAGATAGAATTTACTGAGCTGGAAAAGATATGCCTTTTTTTTTTTTCCCCCTCCTTCTGTGGCTGTTCTTTTGAGGATGCTGAATCCTTCAAACTTTTTGCCCTGGAGGATGTTAGGCAATGAGGTGATTTTTTTTTTTTTTTTTTAAGGTAGCAGATGTTCAAGTTGGTAGCTAGGGCACAAATACTGTTTGCCCAAGGAGGTGAAGTTGGGGATGGGGGAACCGAGGGAGGGGGAAGACAAGGCAGGGAGTGGGACAAAGGGAATATTGTGAAGTCGCAGGGTCTTAGTGAAAAGAAGCATGTAAAAATGGACATATGGTTTATTCATTGCAAAGAGCACTTAGTGCTGGCATGTGCGTAAAAATGTCCTTTAGCAGCCAAGCCATTACAGACCTTTCTCTCCCACTCTGTTTTCTGGTCTTTGTGTAACATATTTTTCTTGCTCAATAATTCAATCATTATGATCACAGGTTTATTCATCTTCAGCTAAATCATCCTTATATTTCAATACAAAGGAAATCGTCACTTTCAGTTTAAAAAAATCACTTTCATATGCTCGTGCTCAGCAAAAGTCAACTTATTGAAATGTTAGTGGTTTCTACATGAAAAGAGAAAGAAGAGTTTTCCATATTTCTTCTTGATCACTTCTAAGAAGGAAAAAAAGCAGTGATTAAAATGGTGCTTTGTGTTAATTGAGCCTAGTTTTCTAATGTGGAAATTCATATAAAACCATGTCCACATTTATACTTTGCAGAGTGAGTCATGTTGGTAAAGTCAGGACAAAGGCCAGCAATGAACTTGTTGGTCGTTGGTCACAGAGGAGGGAGAAAAAAGGCCATGTTCTCACACATTCTACTTGGAGGAGTCTTTTTATGGACAGGGTGGCTTTCGCATAATCCATGGGTGTGGATGAGGACATTCTGGATTTTGCACCAATGAATGAAAAGGGGTGCTTTTTAGGTGGAAAGATAACACAAGGCTGCAATTTACTTAACATTTTATGTTGCCGTGGGGCAGGTCCTAAGGTGCTGTCATTTTTAAGTTTAACTCGGATTTAGGGAAATAGTTTGTTTTCAAATGAAAAGGTAGCTAAAAATATTATAAATAAGAAGATGAGTGTCGTGTTTAAAAGGCAAACAAGTGTTTATTTTATACATATAATGAAAGTTCTTTAAAGTTTGAAATATAATTTATTTATTCAACAAAGATAAAGCAGTTGCTATGTGCTAGGCATTGTTCTAAGTCTTTTACAAATATTAACCTTTTTAATCTAATGACGTAGGTACTATTCTTATTTTATAGTTGTGAAGGAATGAGGCCCAGAGAGGTCAAGTAACTTGCCCAATGTCACACAGCTCCTAGGCAGCTGGCCCAAGATTCAAACCAAATAGTTTTGCTCAAGTCCGAGCTCTTAACTTCTATACTAACGAGCAAGGGAAAAAGAAATCAAGTAGATATTGTCTTAATAACTCATTATTAAGAGGAAATGAGAAACATAGTTTAAATACAAATTGACAATGAAAACCATTTTGAGTGTCTTCTAAATAGAATAAAGTTGGGAGGGCCCTTAAACATACTGCCTCATCAAGTGACTAAGAACCAGAACAAGGAAATTACAAAGGGATGGTCTTCCGTTTCTAGCCCCATTATTGTTACGGTTATAGTTATTGTTATTATGGTCATTACTATTAAGCCATTTTTTTTTACCTTAGGATTAAAGAGAGGCTTTCTTGTAACAGTCCCAATTCACTCATTAAAATGACAAATGCTAATACTCCATCCCTATGAAATTAGGGCAAACATTATCACATATGGGGGAAACTGAGAACCAGCAGTGTAAAAATGCCTTAGCCCATGTTCTCTGACCTGCCCTTGGCAGAATGAAAATTTGACCCAGGCCTCCTGTCTCTTGGGCTTGCATCCTATTCGATAGATCATCATCTTATTCACTTTGTTTGTTCTCTCGGTCATTCCCCAAATGGGTAATAAGTATGCATAGATGTCAGGCGCTGTGCCACTGAGTAAGCAGTCACTGGGAGAGGGACGGCCCTTCCAAGAAAAGAGTGCAAAGGGAGACAGAACGCTGAAGAGTAGGGGCGCCTATCAGAGGTCAAAAGCAGTGAGGACGATTCAGAAGAAGTTGCTTTTCTCTTTTTGGACAGGGTGTTTATTCACGCTATTCATCGTTCCAAATGATGCCAACATGATAATACACTAATTTATATAAATAGAAGCCGTAATTCAAGGTCAGGCATATCAGCAGGATAAAATTAAATACCTCAGTCTGGAACTGTAGGGGGCCCATCGACCACTTTCAACCTCCTCAGCCCCATAGATAAGAATTCTTTGAATTTATACAATAGCAACTGAAATAGGGCAATTTTAAGGCATTAAAGGACCTTTAATATGCTGAGACACATGGCTGCTAATGAAGTTTATCCATGTGTTGAGGCAGAAACTCATTAAAGCCCTATTATTGGATGGAAACTAGAATAAGGGTTAACTGTTCAGTTCACAAGGTGGAGAGAGTTTAATAGAAGGGTGTGATAGTTTGGATTTAGCATATTCAAGAGCTTAAGAGAAAGAGTTTGAAAAGAATGGGTGTGAATGAGATGAGGGAAACAATCGAAGGGAGAATTTTATGATTCAAGAAATTCTTAGAGCTTCACCACATGATAATTTAGCAATATGCTAGCTCCTAACATTTATGAAGATAAATTTTAGTAAACATATATTGGATGGAATGGTGTAAACTCAGCATACACACAGCAAGAACATTAATTTTATTATTATAGTATGGTAATAAATGTAGGCTTTATGGGATGCCTATTTCCAATGTCCTTTTAATGGATAATTGGCAGTCATGAAGTAAATAAACATGTTAAAATGGGAATGGAAGGAAAAGAAAAAAGCATGAAATTAGTAAGTATTTTATCAAAAACGATATTTCTCAAACACCCATTACACTACACACTGTTCTTTCCCTCATCTCCAAGGACCTTACTTTTTGATGCAGAAACCTGAAAATGGTTTTATAAAGTCACTATATTTAGAACCTGATCTCAAAAGAGAAGAGAGCTTGGATTGGGGGTGGGAAGTAGGAATGAGGGAAGAGAAAAGAGGAATCTCATTTCAGAAAAGGCAGTGGAAGTAATAGAATTTTATAAATTCTAAGATTTAAAGGTTAGGCCAGCTCTGTTTGATGGAGAAGAGAAAAAGAAGGTCATGAATAGTCTGTGCAAGTGAACGTGTGACACTGGGAAGGCCAAGTGTGAACCTAAAAAAAATAACTGTCCTCTTTAATAAATAGATAATGTACAGAAGCTGTTTCTATTATAATACGAATGTTAATGATGGTGATGAACATGGTTATCCTGTACATCTTATACTGGGAGGTTTGAGGAGATTAAGTGGAGCTTTGTAAAGAGTACAGGCTAAGTGACATTATAAGAATTAGCTGGGGGTAGACAATACTTATGTCTTATGTCTCTTGAAGTTAAAACAATAATGAGATTCCATTTGAATCAGACAACAAAAGAGTTTAAGAAGGACGTGTGTAATAAAAAAAACCCAGTTTTTGAACTGGAATAATCCTTTAAAAAAGCTTAGATAAAATGTAGGGAGAGATGAAAATATATTTGTAAAATGATTGTCTTTCTTTGAAAAATAGCCAGTTTGAGTTTAGTAGAAATTATAGTTGAAACCTTGAAAATGGATCAAGAGAACACAGACATTTCATGTAAGGAGGTTAGTTCTGATAAGCAAATGGAACTCTTTGGGAATCCAGCCTACTGTGTGCATATGTGTAGCGGGACTCAAAGCTGCTAGGTGACTCAGGTATTAAATTGTGAGAGCCAGGCTCTTTCCAACCAGACAATTTCTATTTGTCCCCACCCTGTTGGAGGCGAACTGCTTGACCCTGGGCAAACCTGTTTCCCAAAATCTCAGTTCCCTCTTCATGCCCCACCTACAGCCTTACACCTGATGCTTGCCTGCACTGAGTCACTTCCTGCCTTTGAAGCCTTCCTTTATTACCATTCTTTACATCAGAATGAAATTCCTTATTGTTGTTATTATTATTTTTTTTAATCTTATAGTATGGGAGGCTGTTAGTGGAATTTCAGGAATCTTCAAGCAAGTAGGGAGGGAGGGTGGGGTGGGTTGGAAGCTGGGGCAGCATTTCGCACCTTGACTCCCTCCCCTTCCCTCTTCTGCTACCGGATTTTCTACATTTTCTAAAAGTAACTTCTTTTCAACCATTTTAAAAAGTCATATATTGACAAGACAGTTATGAAGCTTAATGTTAGTAGAAGCAAGACTGTTCAAAGTAATCAGAAGTTAGTGACTTTTTATTGTGCTGGTTATTGGGCCAACCAGTGACAGAGTTATTCCCCAAGCCTGCGGTGTCTCCATGTTTGGTTGCCAGTGTTGGAATCTGACTAGCTTATATAATGGAGGTCAACCCACTTAAATTATTTAAGAGTGTCTGCAGAGAGAATAAGCTTTTCATGGCTTGTCCCATATTTCTGTTCACCTTTCCTTCTCCTTCACCATCTGTGCTTATTGAGGTAGGAGAGTCAGGGACTGACCCAGGACTGGACCCCAGAAGCTTTTAGGAATGGAAGACCAGGGCACCTCATTATTAGTTCCTTAGAGAGCATAGGTGCAGCTTTGTCCTGAACTAGGCCTAGTTGGAAGAATCCTCCTGGCCCCCACTTTTTTTTTGACCCTGCATCTCTTTTCCTTTCTTCCCTTCAAAAGTTACCTGCATTCAGGTCAGACCCCTTTTCTTTTGTTTGCAAAATAAAATGCATTTATAATTTGAAACTCATTTTATATTGTAAGCCACCCATCTGATATCATGAAACATAGAGTTAGGCTTCTTTTGTTATTTCTGCCTTCAGAATGCGTCCTCTTTTCATTGCCATAATTGACATTTAATTTATGGAATTCAGTAAACTGTTAGGCATATTGTTTTCAGGCAAATGAAGTACAGTTTTTTAAAATCCCAACTTTGTTGGGATAGTATATAGTTTCAGCTGTTTCACTAGGTTAGCTAAAGTTGGTAGAAGCCATCAATCCTTTTGTTCTAGGGAAAGAAGCCAGAAACCCTTCAGTTGAGAAAATCCTCTCCTTTCATGGTAGATTATTGCCTAGTTAAGTGTGTTATAGTATATAATGTCTTCCTATGGATCCCTTGCTATTTTCATATCAGGGAATATTTTGTAAGAAGGACTATAAATTGTTTCACAATTGAAGGCACTGTTAAGTGAGAGAGGTTCTAGGAGTCTAATGGATGCCCTAAAAAAAAATGTAGAATTATATAATCTCTGCCCTGGTGAATAGAACCCACAGAAAAGCTTGACTGGTACATATTCTAGTATCCAAGAGCAGCAAGATGCAGTAGGAATACCGGAGAGTAGCTGTGCAGTAGTTGTTTTTAAAAGTTCTCTGTCTTCATTTTGTGTGTTCACGGGGTTTAATGTCACCTCACTGGAATTCATTATTGGGATTATGAATTTACCGTGTTTGAATCCCCTTACTGTGGGCCACACACACTCTACCTGTACTCACGTTCTCTTGTAGAAAGGAAATAATGATGGTTCATACTGAATTCTCATTTGGTCATGAACTTGTTGAAACGAGTATTGGTATTTTTAAAAGAACAACAAAAGATACATCTCCCTTCTCTGATATAGGTAATAAGACATTTTATGTTCCTAGCGTTCACAGGAGAGTGTCAGAAAATCAATATGAATAAATTCAAGCACACAGAGGATTCAGCCTCTTCAGAAATGTAGCGTATGGCAAAATGACAGTATGCATTATTAAATATTTTTTCCTTCACCTACATGTAAATATTAGCATACAGAAAAGGTACCATAGGCTACTTACACATTTAGGCAGAAGGCGATTTGCTGGCTTTTTTGTTTTTTTCATTCTTTGTTGTTGTTGTTGTTTAGTGTCTCAAGGCTTACAGCTAATCTAAATTTGAAACTAAATACTGTCATTATGGAAGATTTTTTTCTGAGTTCTTCCAATTTCTCTGGGGACAAAATAATGGCCGCTCGAAGCAGTGGAGAAACAGTAATTAGGGCAAATAGTAATACTGTGCATGATTGAGGAAAATGTGAGGAAGGGAGGGAGAAAACGCAACAGACAGACTTGTACAGCCTGTTACTAGGAAACCACATCAGCATTAAATACAGTGTGCTAATTGGCTATCCTGTTTCTGCCTGGGTACCAGCCTGGGCCTGCTCCACAGCTGTTTCTGCTCTTTCTGGTTGCTAGGTAACAGCATCATTTTTTTCCCCCCTCTTTGTATTCTGGAGGCTAATTGGCTACTTCTGCTCCTGGTGTTGCTGCTGGGTACCAGTCTGGGCCTGCTGCTCTGCTGTTTTCCAAAGGGATTTAAAGGGGGGAGGGGAAGAAAAAGGAAAAGGAAGATATGCTGGCAATTAATGGAGCATAAGTGCAAATTCTACACAATGTCTGGCACCTGCGTCCCCTCATCCTGCTTTCTCAACTAAATCTTTAGCTATGAAAACACATTCGAATCTTGGAGTCTTTCTTTCTCTGTGTACCTTTTGAATGTAACTTAAAAGAAATAAGACATTTGAAGACTACTTAAATTATGGATTTAGTCTTCTTAAAAAAGAACAGCAAATTGTTACACATTTATATTTGATACAGGGACTGATAGTATTTGCACAAACATTAAAATTACTAACTTAATAACAAAGCAGCATCTTTAACATCTTAAAGGCAGTGCCACTTTACCTCTTAAATGGACCAGATTCTTTTGTAGCCATTCTTCTTGATATCATACAGAGTACAAATTAAGAAATAAAATAGACTAAAAGCAATTACCGGGTCTTCCCAACTGTTTTATTCATTAAGAAGGAGCAAAAGGAGACTTCTAGATCCATGACTTTTCATTATGGATTTCATTCCTCTGATATGCACAGTAAATGTCTCAAATGCTTTTTGGTGGCACATGGCTTTACCCAGAAGTAACGCATGTTTTGCACACCTTATTTTCTTTCCTTATAGCAAAAGAACAAATGTGGTGCAAAATAAACCTAAAATCAGTTCTGTGACCTTAAAAAAAAAGTGTAATTACTTTCTATCTATCATATCTCCTATGTAAGTAGAGGTTTCCATTTCTCACTGGAAGTGTGGGGAGGAGAATTCTTCAGAAGTGAAGTGATGCTTCACGGAGGTTTCACTTTAAATGGTTGAGAAGGGATATGCAAATTGAGGCCCCTTGAAGAGGCAGCTTCATTGCCCTGCAGAGGAGCTATTTTATTGAGAAAACTCTAAGCACGTTGTGTGACTGTGCTCAGAAATAGTTAGTAAAGGCAACTCTTATTTGACTCTAATGGCTGGTACTGGTTCTCCGTGCTAATAAGATCTACCACCCCCTATCGAAAGCGAGGCAGGGAGAGTTCTGTTCAGAGCAACAAGCCCAATCACTGTCAGACCAGATCAGGCTCTGTGGAATCATTTCTGCATAAATATCCTTAGCATAGGTAGGAGACCTCAAACTAGGCTAGGATGATGGAGAGAATATTGTAGTATTCCAGAGACCTTAAACCAGCTAACCAGTGGTAGCTTTCCAACTGCAAAAGAAAACCTTATCATCAGAGTATAACTACAGAGCAGGAAAAATATTATTTCTGCTACCAGTTATTAATCACTCAGAAGTACTTCCTATATATTTACTTACTTACTAAGTAAGTCCTAAGGAGGACTTAGCCATTTGATTATGGGAGCCATCAGATGTCAGAACATTCCTTCATTGCTTGACAGGTTTTATATTCTGACTTTGGGAAGGGGCGGTTTTGATTGTTTGAGCATTTAGTCTTTGTTGATGGTGGATTGTCAGAATAACTTTCTATGTGTGTGTATTATGGGTGGTCCATAGTTGACTGAAGCAGGATCTGGAGTGAAGAGTCCAAAGATGCCGGTGTTCATCTTTTCCACCACTCTTCCCCCATCCATTGGGTATGGTTACAGTCTGCACTCTGGCTCTGGTAAGACCTGAAAAACAGGGGTTTTCGAAGGCTGAAGGAGTCATGGAAAGCCCCAGCCATGAATGAATACCAGTACCCACTTCTGAACCTCCTCTCGTCCTGCTCTTCTGGGTGGGCTGTCTTTATTTTTTGGATGAAAGCAGTCGTGGGAATGCAGTCTCAGGGTTGACGAAAGGAGGCATTCCACCTAGCTGCTTCAAACTTTCGATTCTCCTCAGTCACGTGCTTTGCTGATTCTTATCTCCAGGTAATACTACTGCCTCTTATATGAGGTAAATCAGTTGACAAACCTGAAGAGAGGAACCTGATGGCTGCCATCTGCCGAGCAGGGCTGTTGCTAACCCACATCATGCCTTTGTGCGACTCAAAAGCAGGTGCCCCTTCTGTGGGGCAGATGCAACCCTGTGTTCCAGGAGCGGAGCTAGAGTCAGTCCTCAGCCCTTCGGCTGGACACCCTGTGCTCACGACCTCACACGGCTGTCTGCTCACCCTGGGAGCTGAGCCACTCCAGCGGGCCTTCCCTGACCCTTCAAGAACTTGTGAGGCTAATGAGGTTCCAGCAAGAACATGAAAGTCGTGTGACTGTTTAAGGGGGGTCCTGGGGCCTCCTCTCAATGGCTAAAGAGGCCATTATATGTGAGAGCAACCCTTTTAGCCCAGCCATTCTCCCTAATGTGAGATCATTAGTTGCCTAATGCAGTGATTCTCAACTTGGGCTGATTTTGCCCCTCAGGGGATGTTGGGCAGTGTCTGGAGACAGTTTTGGTTGTCCATCTTGGAGGGGAGTGTTGCTCCTGGCGTCTGGCAAATGGAAGTCAGGGATGCTGCTGAATATCCCCCTAGTGCATAGGACAGACCCCCCCAAAGAATCATCGCACCCTGAATGTCAGTGGTGCCAAGGTTGGGAAACCCCGGCTTCACACAACCTTAGCTGTCCTTCACTTCTTCTCTTTGTGTTCCTCTGCACCACGTGCAAAATACTTCCTCATCATTTTAAGAATACCCACCAGGTCTTGGTTCCCTTTTATGATCTTTTAAACAGTGACTGAGTATAACTATTGTAAAATTTATTATTTTTGTCAGGATTTAGATGTGCTGGTCTCCCCCCTTATGACATGAGGGAAATCTCTCCACCTCTGCTAGATGCTTAGCCTTCTAGATTTCACATTTGTGACTAGAACTCTTCACAAGCGACATTCCCCCCCCCCCACCTTTCGGAAGGCTCCTGACCTGTAATAATTTGAGATTTTGCTGAGGCAGGGATTTCAATCACATCAGCTGCCAGGCCGGTGTGTGGGAGGGAGGCTTTTTGCCAAGTGGGCTTAGCTGACCGGGCACTAATGATCATCTTCTTTATACCTGTCCTCGGATGTATAGCAACCTCACTGAATTACAACAGTTGTTTCCTTGTTATCAAAAAGAAGGTTGACTGTTCCTGTAGAAATAAGTGTTTCCAGTCAGAAAAGAGAACTTTGATTAGGAAAACTGCATTGCATTCGGATGGGCTCCCACAGTGCTTTTCCCATCATTCATGATTCCGGTTCACACCAACACCATGTGGAAAGTACTGTGAAGCATTCTGAGTTCTCAGGGAGAAAGGTGCTATCGAAGGTAAAGAGATTTAAATGGCATTATCTAATGGACACATACTTTATGCTTACATTTTGTCAGGAGATGTGAATTATGCATTGGCCCTTTCAGCTACGTTCACATGCATAGAAAATAACATTGTCAGACATGTCATCCCCGGATACAATGGACAATATGCTATTATAATTGTATGGCATTGCCCTTGCTGTTTGGAGATAATACTGCTGACATTATTCCTCTCATACATGTGAATGTGGCTGTAGGGAGTACGTGACATCTGTGTCTTTCACACAGATTAGCTTATCCCTTGCCTCTTGGAGGGATTGCGATTAGTGAGCTGGCCTCCTGGGGTCATGGTAAGTGCCATGTTTTGGATCACAGTTGTTATCGGACCTCAGTTTTAGGGCCAGTAGGGAATTAGGAATATTTAGCTTGATGACCTGAAGAGGCAGTGGTTATTGAGACCGCTCCCCAGAGCAGATGGGCTAAAGAAAAGGTAGGCTGAGGCATTCCTCCTCAGATTGGCTTTGGGAACAAGAAGACAATTGGGTACCCAGACTGGGAATGACTGCCTCCATATTATTGCTTTGTCCACGTAAATAGGCAATAATATCACTTGCGTTCATCTTTATAGTTTACTAAATGCTTTCACAGACTGCATGTCATTTCACCTTCACATGGGGTAAATGTTCTCATTGCTCCCATTTTATAGATGAGGAAATGGAGGCTCAGAGGATGATCTTTCACAGGTTTCTCTGCTAAGCTGTAGAGCCAACCTTACGCTGTTTTTCCTTTAGAAACTTTTTCCCCCCAAGAGTTAAAATAGGATATAAATGAATTTAGGTATATTGTTATAGTTCAGCAAAATAAATGGTTAATATTTGCCATTCTACTTATTTCACACATATCCTAAGTAACACATGAGTTATTATCTTACTTGTCCAATATGACAGCAAATTCAGAAGAACTAAGAAAAAGGAATGATATAATGCATAGGAGTATCGTGTATTCCTATAGCCTATTTTGATTAAACTTAAAAATCCTTGATCTTAGTTGTTTTTTTTTTCCATTTTAAGAAAGAAAGCTGGTTTCAAAGATGCAAAAATATGCAAGGTATTGATTCTTGAAATGATATCCCAATACCAGTGCATTTGCATACTGTAGAAAATTTGTGGAGAGAAGTCATAAACAGAAACATCTCCCTGACCCCTTAAAAGAATGCACCTTAGCAGTCCTCGTTTATTACTAAACTGGAAGATCTAAATGGAGGTGCCTTTGGGAAGTTGGAAGAAGCTATGAATGGATGGATCTTGGTGTACAGGGTGCCCATTGCTGTCTTGGGTATATCAGAGCTTTGCTAGGGGGTTGTGAGCAAACAATTTGTGCTTTTATTTTTATTTGAATGATAAATGTGGAGTTGAAGATAATTGTATTTTATCCCTTTTTTGCCCCACTTTTTGGAGGATATTAAATGTGTATTATTAAATATGTTATGGAGAAAGATACTTGCTCCATACAGGAATTCTAAATCCCCTAATGGGCAAGGACCCCAAAGTCAGGTTTAGATCCTGCTGCTGTGTGCAGCAGTCTGTCCTCTGTGTTCACAAAAGCACGTGGTGAGGGAGAAGAGCTTGTTTCTAACGTTCTGCCGCAAGGATCTATAGGAACCTCCAAGCAATGGGCACTTACATTGTCTTCCAGAGATCTGCAAAAAGAAAAGGTTTTAACACCAAGAGACAAATCCCTGGAAGGTGGAATGGGCTCTACTGTTTGAGGATTGTTTGCCTATAGATGTTTATTTTTTTCCTCGGATCCTGTGTTCTTGTGTATCCTTGTATTTTCGAATTTACTTTCCTCTTTTATTTATTCTACCTGCAAAAGAAATAACCATCATAAATCGTTAGAGTGGGCAGGGCCCCCATCCCCTTTGATATTTGCTTTTTGCTTGCGAAGTTTGCTGCCGATCGTGCAGAAGGCTTCCTTAACCCAACTGTGTGCCTTCCTCTTGGGTCTCCAAGTTGTTCTGTGGTCGTCTTCGGCGTCCATCTTCTCCACAAAGAATGCTTAATAAGCAAAGGCAGGGACTGGAAAGAATCCTTTCAGCTAAGGAAACCTTTCATACTTCCTTCCCACTTCTGTCATTGCTCGAGCTGGAAGGACCATAGGCACAAAGCTTATGGGATCAATTACCACCGGCTCACTGTTAACCATTTTTAAAATTTTTTTTTACTCTGTTGTGGGAAGAATAAAGCAATAATTAAAATTAACTGAACAGCTTTTGCTCTATTGAGGCGTTAAATCTTTGTGTAAACACAATCACGTTGTGCAAGCATAGGTCTTTTCAGCTGGCTGATTTAGACAGTGAGGCCACTGAAGTTTTGAGGTCTCTGGGTCAAGGGCCCATTGTGACATGGTTTGAAAGGTCACCTGCTCATTTGTGTCTCTGCTGTGCCGCACAGAGTGCCCTGAGCGGGTACGATCCCTTGCCCAGCGCCGCAACACAAAAAGGAGCCGGCTGGCATTTGGCGGAGAGCGGGCTGAGCCGAGGGGGCAGGAAACCTGCACACAAAGCAAGACTGTGGCGCACAGAGCGGGTGGGGAGTGCTTGTGAGCCCCTGGGGCCCAGGCAGTGAGACAGCTCGAATGCGGAGAAAACAGCAGTTATAAAATATAAATGTGTTTATTATTACACTGGGCCCGTGCTATATAATTTTACGCACACTCATATTTGTGATTTACGGCCGCAGCTCCATACGGAGGAGAAGCGTGCTAATTTACCCAAATTGATAGGGAGGCCTCTGAAGATGATCAAATTAGAAGCAGCAGTAACTGAGAAAAAAGGGCCTCCTAAAACAACAACAACAAAAAGTGGCTGCTGTGTCAGAGGCATCCTTTGTTCCTTTAGTTTGATGAGCAGAGCTTCACTTTAATTATTCACGGTAACGCTTGCCCTGGAAGGAGCGCGCCTCCCATGTCCCCGCTGCGTGGCCTGGCGTTCAGTTCTCGGTGCGGTGAACACCGAACCAGCCTGCCCGGCTCTTCCGAAGCTTTTTCATGCTTTGGCCTCAGAGAGGTGAGCCGGCTCAAGGTTGGGAGGTCCCTACGCACCTGCTGCCCCTTTCCGTGAGGCGGGTGTCGAGGGTGCTGCAGCCATCCATCGATGGAGGAGGAGGAAGGCCACGTGGTCCCAGCCTCAGTTTGGGGCACTCGCTCTACTGCTCAGACAAGAGTGCTGGTGCCCTACCTGTGTCCTTGTCCTGAATCTTCCCAAGGTAGGTGGGGCTTTTCCCGAGGAGGGAGGAGGAGATGGAAACCTGGAAGAGCCCAGGGGTACCCAGCTAGGAAGGCGCTGACCTGACTTTTGAATCTGGTCTGCCTCCAAAACGTGTTCCTCTGCCGTAGTCCCCTGGAATTCCCTAGGAAAGAAGCCAGGAAGAGGCCCGGGGAGCAAAGACCCCACCCTGCTTCCACCCAGCCCATTCCAGTTGTTGGGCCTTCAGCTCATTTCCTGGTCCCAGCAGCAATTACCCTTACGACAGCTTTCCAAAGTGTTTTTTGTCTTGGCAGAATCCTGAGTTACTTGTTCTGGGAGCACTATAGAAGGAAAGCACTTTGGAACAGCATGCGCTTGTTCCAGGGTCCCTGGAGCATCCACGATTTGTGCCCCTTGCAGGGGAGCTTCGTGCAGACAGCCTGCTACCATCCTCAGATAACGTGACGGGCCATTTTTACGTGATGTGTACTTACTAGGGTGTGGAAGCTGAATGGCCACCCAGTCTTCATAGCAGAACCCGGGGGGGGGGGCGGGGAGAGACATCCCTGATCCATACCCTTTCCTTTCCTCCTTATTCAATCAACACCTGTATCTTGTTGGCACTACTTGCTAAGAATGGTTTCTATTCGTCCACTTCCCTCCATCTCTGCTGCTAGGGATAATGCCATCGTGTGTCGGCCACTATCTTCCGTCGCCCAGTCTGTGTGGAGCCTCCTCGAGGGCCCTCCGGCTTCAGCCCGTTTCCCTCCGCAGCCCATTCTCCGTTCTATAGCCAGAGTGATATTTTGAGAATTCATGTCTGATCGCATTATGCCTCGGCTTAATGGTTCACCGTGGCTGCTATCGTTCTTAGGAAAAAGTCCAAATTCTTAAATGTGGCCTATATGATCATTGTCCAATAGAAATACATAATGCGAGCCATGTGTATACTTACATACAATTTTTATGGCAGCTTTTTAAAGTTTCATTAGTTTATTCATTATTACTTTATTAATTAGTTGTACTAGTTACTTTAGACTTTAACTTAATATATCCAAATTTATCATTTCAACATGTGATCCGTATAAACAATTGTTATGGCCAATTTTACATCCTTTTTTTTTTCATACTAAGTCTTTGAAATTCAGTGTGTATTTTACATTTAAAGCACATGTCAATTCAGATTGCTAACATTTCAAGTGTCCAGGAGCCACCTTCAGGTGGTGGCTACCAGATTGGACCATACATATCTTTTTTTTTTTTTTTTTTTTTTTTTTTTTTTGAGAGGGAGAGAGAAAGAGAATGTGTGTGAGAGCGAGTTGGGAAGATGCAGAGGGAGAGGGACAGAGAGAATCCCAAGCAGGCTAGATTCCCAGCACAGAGCCTGACATGGGGCTCAGTCTCAGGACCCTAAGATCATGACCTGAGCTGAAATTAAGAGGTGGATGCTTAGCCTACTGAGCCCCCAGGCAATCCTGGACCTAGCACATCTTGAAGCCCTGCTTGATTCTCCAGCCCTATTGTGACTTCTGTCCCTGCAGGACACACACTGCAGATCCTCTGTGCCAGGCATCTGGGCTAGGTTCGGGAGAGGATGTGGCAGAGGGGCAGAGAAACTCACCCCTGCTAAGGAGTTGGAGGCAGTAGCCCAACAGCGGGGGGCCGTCTTCATTTTACACTTCTACTCTATAGGGCTCTCAGGCACTCTGAGGTATGGGTTAAGAATAAAGCCCTTACTTAGCTATTGGCCTTGGGGGGATTCCATTTCTGGTTTATCTAGGGCTATGTCAGGCTAAACAGATGTTCTTTGAGAAAGTAAAGGGACTTAAATGGAGAAAACAGCGGCAAAGTTGATATGTGGTATTTTCTGAGGGAAATCTGCATATCCTACACCTAGGTCCCATAGCGAGCAGCACTGTTCTCTGAGGTGAGAATGGGCCTGGGGGAATGGGTGTGAGTTGTAGTTCACACTCCTGGCTTCCCATCGGGATAGATTACTTATTCATTTATTTACTTTCAAAAAGTTGGAACAGCTACTATAGGGGTGCATCTAAATATTTCTGACGTTCTTTCCAGTTGAAAGATTTGGTTTATCAGAAAATATTTCCAAAAGGAATGTAAACATTTATTCTATTTTAATTGCTGGTATTTCAGTAAGAGTCGGAGTGGGTAGCCGTTAAGCCTGTGGACTAAAGGTAAAGCTGCCTGAGTTTAAGTCTTGACTTACAAGCTGGAGAACCTGGAGAGTGGCTTTATTTCTCTGACCCTCAGTTTTCTCATCTGTCAAATGGGGAAGATACTGGCATGTGTCTCACAGAGCTGTTGAGGGGATTGGAGGAAAGAAGATGCATGAAGACCTTAGTTCCCTTAGACCTTAGTGCCCTTAGACCTTAGTGCCCAACACATAAGGAGAGCTCAGTAAATACTGCCCCAGGATTTGTAAAACACTACTATTAATTGAGGGTGGCTGGATGGGGCCACAGTCTTTGGTTCAGGATGGTCATTCAAGGTGCTCTGAAAAGATACATTTATTGTCCTGTTTGTGTATAGATACGTTTTGTGTCTTTCTCTCACACTTAGTTTTGTACTCTATGTATATCTCTGTGAGGAAGGAAAATACAGACATCTCATCACAGTTTGATTCTGCCAGCAGGAAAAACCAAACACATTTCAGTGCATGATATATGAGGCATGGTGAGATATACACCATATTTTATTGGTACACAGGCTTTGGGCTTCCTTTCTATGTGTGGTGTTGGGTTTGTACTGTTTGGCTTAAACTCTTTGGCTTTCTAATCAATGACATGTTGCCGGTTGAGGCTTGGGGTATTGAGTTAAATGAAAGACAGTCTGCTCCTAATATCATAACACTGATCTCTAACCATTTTAGCTAAAAACAGTAACTGCAGGTCCTCTATTCATGAGGAAAGTGTGTCCAGGCACTAGGTGTTGATATGAGCCACCTTGCATAAAAGAGGATTTTTGTTTGGAATATTTTAATAACCACCTTGCCTATAAGTGCTTTACACTATACAAAGCACTTGCACAGATAATCGTCTTTCTTCAAACTTCATAATAGTCCTGAAAGGCCAACATCAAAGAAGGGGTTAGCTCCACTTTGCAGGGGAGGAAAGTGAGACTCAGAGAGTATGTAACTTTCCTAAGATCACATAATAAGTAGGAAGGACTGGGATTAGAACCCAGCTCTCCTGATTGTGAGTTGTGTGTGTGTGTGTGTGTGTGTGTGTGTTCTACTAAACTGTACTTGCACACACAAAACACCCTTTACAGAAGCTCTGGTAATCTTTTTGAGTAAAAAAAGTGTGACCGAGATGTGAAATAATGCTTATACTGTAAGTTTGGGCCATTTAGGCATGTATCGTTTTCATTCATCAGTTTCTGTTACCCTTTTGAATTATTAAGAATATAGATGAAGCTGTTTGTAACAGAGACACAAGCTAGCAGAGGCTCTCAAAATATATAAGACTTTTTTTTCTATTTCACGTGAACATCCAGAATTTCAGACAGCTGTGCTCTGAGAAATTGTCAGAAGCTCAGACTCCTTCTGTCCTGTTTGTCCCCTGTCCGTAGGGGTTCTGTCCTTCAGGAGTTGCCCATGTCCCCACAATTCAAGATGGCTGCCACCAAGCCCGCTTTCCAGGAACCTACTTTTCATGCGACTATTTTGAAAGTGGAAAGGGGAGAGGATGTCCCAACCTTTTAAAGTACAGCTTGAAATTGCACTTGTCACTTCCACTCACATCTCATCAGCCAGAACTTGGTCATATGTCCACACACTACTGCAAAGGAGCTGGGAAATAGTCTTAATTTGGGGTGCCGATGAGCCCGACTAAAATTTGGGGGTCCTCTTACAGAAAAAGGGAGAATGAACATAGAAAGTCAACTGGCAGTTGCACTCTGCTCTTCGTCTTAAGAATGATTTCTTTTTAGCCTGTGATGCAGACATTTGAACATGAAACATTTGAGTTCTGAAATTCTAAATGTATAATATGGTAAAGGAAAATGTTAGTGTATTCTAGTTTGTGGCACACTGCAAAATCAAAATAACTGCACGAAAACTAGGTTCCTGTGGAATGCCAGAAGTTCTGAATGGAAGCTTAATTTACATTTCGCATTTTATGAGAATAGTGCATTACTGGAATAATATGAAGTGAATGGGAAATTAATAACTTGAGAGAGCAACTTATAGGATCAAAATAACCATATCTTAATATTTCTTGCATGTTTCCCCCCCCAAAGTAAAAAGTCACATTGCCTTAACACTTTTATCCCAGGATGAAAATTAAGTAGAAGAATAAAGAGGAAGTATTTTGTAGCTGTGGGTTTAGCACAGACAAAATTAAGGCTGTTTAAGGTTAGAGGTATACAGGCTGACAGATTGTGTGGAGGTGTTTCCATATATGTGGGTGTCAATATGTTTGTGCTGAATTGTTTGCAGATTTGGGGGGGATGTCATGTGTGTGTGTGTGTGTGTGTGTGTGTTAGTGTAGATTCATGGGTGGCTTCAATCATTGTGTTTTCTTCCAATTTATTCATATTCTGGAGCAGCAGAAAGAGGATGTAGGAGGATCTACATTACAATGTTTAAAGAAGGTTTGAAGAAGGGCTCGTAATGTATACGTGTGTTCTTTCAGTCAAGTTCATCAGAGGTCTTTGACATGTCTTCAGCATCCTGAGTCTTGGAAATACTAAAGTGAATAAACTGGGTCTCTGCCCTTGAAGGGACCATTGGGTTTTGTGAGGCTATAGCATGTAAAAAATGACTCAAGCAATATGATAAGACTCTTCTAAAGGAAGTTACAGGAACAGAGAGGAAGCAGCACCCAACTCTACCAGAGCTGGTCTAGAATCACTTCCCAGAGAATATGCTTTTTGAAGTGGTAGTGCCACATATTGGACCAGGCTCTGAAGATATAAATATGCAGAAGCATGGGTTCTAACCTCAAGGCAGTCTCCTGGCAGGGAATAGCTTGTCATCGAGGCCGCATAGGGTCTGGCTCTTAACACCTCTCCAGCCATTCTTGAAATTCCTCCTTATATACTCATCTTTTACCTCAGCTCTAACAAACCACTGTCTCTCATCTCTGGGTCTTTGCACATGCTGTGGCCTCATGCTGTTTATATGCACCCATAGGGCTTCCCTGTCTGGGAACTCTTCTAATGCAGAGACCCTTTGCTTTTAGCCTTAATCTCCAGCACTGTCATTGCTCAGTACATATTAGGCTAATAATTAATGTAGATTGACTCCAACTTGTCACATTAAAGAGGTTGTATTTTCACCATGAGTAAATGAGACCAGAAGTCTAGACATTTGACTTTGCCTGCTCACCCATGGACAGAGATGAGGTATTTCAGAGATAATGCATGTTAGGGCTTTTGAATCTGGAAGGCAAGGTGGTAACAGAGCTTTCTGTACTGTTAATTTTTGATTGATCACCAGTCTCTTAATTAGCAAGCATCACATGGAGTACATACGATGTGCCTGAACCTGAGCCTGTGCTGGACGTTGTGGATGATGACAAAGAAGCAAATGAGAATCATCTAGCCCTGTATCTGGACACACATTGGGTTCTTAATCACGTCTATTGAATTGGCGGTGTGAGGCGTCCCAGTGTTAAAAGCACTTTCTGTGTTGTGGGGGCCAAGCAGGGCCAGGGATCAAAGCATAAGAAATTACATATCTCATTATTTACTATGTTCTGTGGATTTTTTAAAGATTTATTTATTTATTTGACAGAGGGAGAGACAGCAAGAGAGGGAATACAAGTAGGGGGAGTGAGAGAGGGAGAAGCAGGCTTCCCACTGAGCAGGGACCCTGATGTGGGGCTCGATCCCAGGACCCTGGGATCATGATCTGAGCTGGAGGCAGACGCTTAACCAGCTGAGCCACCCAAGTGCCCCTGGGGAAAGGATTCTTGTTCTAGGTTGGTTTACTACTCAAGTGTGCCTGCCTGCATTAGAGATGGCACTTTCTGAGTGGCTTATTGATAACTTCTGATATTAACTAAGTTTGGAACATGTGTGGAGCTAAGTAACATTTCTTTCTCTTCATTCTTAAAATTAAATATTTAAAACTGATTCAAAAATTAATAGTTTGATCGTTGTGGTAGTCGTAGGCTGTGCCTGCCTACAACCTCTGCATTATGGCTGTCTTTATGTTTGAATGCAAAAGACCAAAGATTGGCCATGAGTTTAAAATTCATATTTTGAAATAATCAAGTTCCTATCTAAATATGTCAAGTTGAATTGTGGGAAATTGGCTTACAGTATAGTACCTTTACCACTAAGTGGAAGAAGTGTCCTATAAATTCGTTTTCAACAAGTTCCCATGGTGTCATCATTGTCATTTTGACAGGAAAAAAAGATGAATATTTTAACAACTTTTTTCTTCAAATTTACTTTATATCTAGTTTTTGACTTTATTGTAGCTTTGGTGATCACCAAAATATACTGAAATTTCCAAATTGACATTAAACTTTCTTTGGATTTATCTCTGAAAAAGCTGATAAAAATAATTTTAAAAAATTAATCTTGAGGGGTGCCTGGGTCGCTCAGTTGGTTGAGTGTCCAATTCTTGTTTTCATTTCAGGTCATGATTGTAGGGTTGTGGGATTAAGCCCACGTTGAGCTCTGTGCTGGGTGAGGAGCCTGCTTGAGATTCTCTCTCTTCCTCTCCCTCTGCCCCTCATCTCCATGTAAATTACCCAGTTTGGTCTTCTGGGGATTGATAAAGTGCATGCGTGAATGCTCACATACTCTCTAAATAAATAAATAAGATCCTCCTTAAAAATTCAAAAAAACTATTAATCTTGAATAGAACAACAAAGACAAAAAGGATAAAAACCAAAATAAGAAAAAATTGCAAAGAAAAGTAAAAGAAAAAGAAAAAGAAATTAACCTCAGTGCCAGAAAAGTGTGTAGTTTCCCTAACTGGTCATGCTTACCTATTTCACACTTGAGAACATATCACTTTAGGTATGAGTGTTAAAGTCTACATTTTTTAAGTGAGTTTACAGTCTTTTGAGAATTATAATAATATCTATTCTAAGACTTGTGGTATTTTGTTTTATTTTGGGGGGTGGAATGGTATGAGTTATATACCTCACTCAGCCCACTGAAAATATTAGAACACTGTATACATTTTTAATTAAATAAAGATTCAGTTTAACTTTGAGAATATTATGAGACCCAGTGGCCAAGGAGAAACATGCTGTGGTGTCTGAGGCAGGCATTGGGATCACGGGCTACATGCTAAAAGAACTCCAGTTGCCAACGGGTATACTTAATTCCAGCGTCTAGGGTACTTGCCAGTTTTTATGACCAACGCAGTCTTTCTCTAACATTTCAAACAAATTCACCAAGAATCTAACACCCACTTCCAAAGAAACTTTTTGGTAGAAGTTAACAGTCATTAAAAAATGGAAGCCGGTGCCCAAAGATTTGTTCAATCTTGTGTATTTCCTGGCTGTGCTTCACAAGGTAAGGTAAATCTGAGAAGTGAGGCTTGGGCTCTTTAAGTCTCATGGAGAAGCCCTTGTGCCTTTGCCCTGCACACAGAACTGACAGTCTCTGTGCCAATAACCTTCTCTGGCCTCTGCATGTCTGGATACCCTCTCCTGATAGCATCACCATGATAATAGCACCCTTCGTGAATTTGGGACTTTGTAATTGACCAATCACTTCCATATACTAGATTCCACGGAATCATCATAACTAGAAGGGAAGTAGGACAGATTTTTTTCTATTCCTTTCCCACACAGTTAAGAACAATAAGTCCTAAGAAGAAGTTTACTGACTCTGCAAGGCCACATTGCTATTAGGCAGCAGAATTAGCCAGAAGAATCTGGCTTTTGATGGCGAGTCCTTTTTTTGATAACAAGTCCATTTTTCTCCAATAGAGCAGTGATTCAAGTTTCATCAAGGCATCAAGGGATGGCTACCCTAATGTTGCTATGGAGTCTTAGGGATTTCCTCCTCCACATGTCACGCACATGCCTTTATCAAACATGTAGGCCTTGTGTAGTTGGTATGCACATGTGGGGCTTCCCCACCTTGGGAGCTCCTCTACTGCAGAGACCCTTTGGTTGTAGCTTTAATCTTCAACAGTGTCATCGTGTGGTAGAGATTTGAGCCAACAATGACTGTAGATTGAATCCAACTTGCCACACTGAAGAGGCTGTATATTCATCATTAGTGATGAGACCAGAAGTCTAGGTATTTGACTCTGCCTTCTCAGCCAGGGACCCAGATGAGGCGTTTTGGTGAGATGCATATCAGGGTTCAGGGATCTGGAAGGCAAGGTGGTTAACAAGCTTTTTGGGCTGGGCATGAGAGAAAGTTTATGCTTAAGGTGATGGTGGCGTTTCTATATAGAAAATATATTTTAAAACAGTGCTGTCTAAAATAGAAAGCAAGTTGTATATGTGATTTAAAATTTTCTAGTAGCCACATTTTTTCAAAAGTGAAAAGGAATAGGTAAAATTAATTTTAATAACAATATTTTACCTAAACCAATATATCCAGGCTATGATCATTTCAACATAAAGTCAATATGAAAAAAATTAATGAGATCTATCTCACATTCTTTTTTGAAACTAAGTCTGAAATCCAGTGTGTATTATGTACTTACAGCATATTTAAATCCGTGTGCTAAATTTTCAGTGGTTAAAATTAAGTGTAGTCCTACCAAAACAAGAGTATAAAATATTCTTTATAGTGTTTCAGTTTTAATTTTAATTAAAATTAGATTAGAAGTTCAGTTCTTTGGTCACCTTAGCCACATTTCAAGTGCTCACAGCCACATGGGGCGAGTGGCTACTATCCTAGACACCACAGATGTCAGTAGTTGTGGGATTATGTCACAATTCTTTCCCACCCCTCTCCATATTCTGAAGTAGGAGCTGTCCCTTATTGAGGGTATGGTTTAACTTTTAGGTTGTACATTTTAACTGCCATTTTAAGGTGGTGATCCAGGCTGTAAGGATTTAACCTGATCATGGCTAGTTATTGTTTGATTAGTTGTTTTATGAATAAAAGAAAAGAGAGGAAGTGTGTGCTTGGTGGGTGCAGTGACTGCTGCTTTATACAAATTCAGCCACTCAGGGGTCCAAGCACCTTGGAGGCTTTTGGGTAAGTAATGGATGAATGAAAAAATAAACATGGAACATAAATAAATGAGTACACATTTTGTTTTACGTAGTTATTTAAATGCTCTTAAAGTTCTGGAAGAGAAAGCCTTTGTCTCATTTTCCAACAATCACCTAATCTAAAATACCTTGAAAAAAACAGAAAATCTTGAAGATTCAGCTGGAATCCAGGAGGAACTCTGAGCCAGTTTTCCAAAGCAGAGTTAATAATTTGGGGTGTTTTTTACTTGCAACTCCTATAACCTGAGAAGGGATTGCCAAGCAGTGGGGTGATGTTTACTGCTTACTCTTTTTCCAGCGTTAAGAAAGCTTAGTGACATTTTCTCTCTCTCAGTGTCTTTATTCCCCAGGTGGCTTAAATTCTCTAGTGCTGCTGAGTGTGATGTGAAAGCAATTGCTGGGTCTTTGCAGATTTCCTCTAGATGTACTCAGTGGCAATACAAACTCATTATGAAGTATTCTTCCTCCTTTCCATTTTACTTTTTCATTTCCTGATCTGCAAAATTTCAGATTCCTAATCCAAGTCCTAAGGAGACCAGGACCTTGACATGCCCAGATAACAGAAATCTAGTAACATTTTTTAAAAAGTAAATAAAATTAAAAGTAGATAAAATTAATTTTAACAGAAATCTGGACAGTTCAAGGCCTTAGTCTCTCTAGGAATTGGATTAGAAACTTGAAAAATTGCAGATCAGGAAACGAATGCAGAAGATTTGCATTAACAATGTTTATTTTCAAGGGACTTTTAAACCTGGAATGCATGATTCTTTCACGTTCATATTTTATTCCACAATCTATATCTTAAAGGCAAATTTATGGTACGGTACATTTGATGTATCACTCATGCTCTCCCAAACACATACTCAGCGAGAACCTTTACAAATGAGTTCCATAAAATGACGCACTTGGTTTCCCAGAGGGCATGTTGCTCAGGAGACTGTGGTCCCAGATGTGAGCTGAATACTACAGGAAGATTTTCAGGATATGCCTTTCTTTAGGCTCAGGAAGATTGAGAAGAAGTGGAAGTGCCCTTTGATGGTGAAGAAATATTTAATCCATCGTAGTTCTGCACTTCATTCCCTGGAGTAGAGGATTGGCCAGCAAATAAACATTTTCTACTCTTAAGCCAGTTCAATATATAGAAAGCCAAGGGTTGAAATCACACAGGCTGCCCTTTCTTCTGTGTCACTTGGTTCTTTGTTGCAAACCAGGATGCTTTATTCGTTCACTGTATTCTACAGGACTGAGCCGGGCCCTGCTTTAGTGCTGGTATCACAGCGAACAAAACAGATGCCTGCAGAAAACTTAATTCTGGTAGGGGAAGCAGACAATAATGCAAACAACATGCAGTCTAATTTCAAAGTGATTAAGTGGTGTGGGGAAGGTGATAGAATCTGCTGTTTTACGGAGGATGGGTTGAGGGTAGAGCTATCTGAGGAGGAGCCATTCTTGAGCAGCGATGTGAGTGAGGTGAGGGAGCAAGGATTCCAGGCAGAGGGGTTATTAAGTGCAGAGGCCCTGAGATGGGGGTAGGAGATGAGATTAGAAAGAGGCTGGATCATATAGACTATACCATAGGGCTTCACAGGCTTTTGACTTGAATTCTGAGAATGACAAGAAGCCATGGCAACATTCACACTGTAATTTCTTTCTAACCTTGTTTGGGTCTTGAACTTCTTTGACAGTCTGGTGAGGTCTGTAGAATGCTTCGTAGAATGTTTTTGAATCCACAAAATAGAATCCAGGGGATGTCAGAGAAATCAATTATATGGAAATACAAAGACTAAAATCCCCTAGGAAGGACCCACCTGCACTGATTATATTTTCAAAGGATTCCTCGGACTGCTATAGAGAGAATGGACTGCGGAGACCCAGTCAGGAAGCACCGAGACCAGTGGGCTTGGAGCCAAGCTGCTTCTCTTTATCCTATGGGGTGTCGGTCTCCAAAGTGGGGTGTACAACACAGTCTTTTTGAGTGTAGGAAAAAAAGTGTAAACCTCCTATTTGTATTTAATTTACTCTCATTCCTCTTAATTTCTGTATTGAAAGCATATTTTATAATATCCTAACATATTAGGACATCAGTACATTTACACAACTCATGAATAAATCTTCTTATATTGGAGGTGCACGTTCAAAGGTATTTATGTGCCTTTTGACCAATCAAATTTGATGATCATGATGTAGAGAGAGTTACCCTGTAAGAAACTAAAAAAAATGCCATTCTGGTTTAGCCCACATTCCATTTCAGAGGCCATTCTGTGGGAGAGCATGAATTCTTGCCATGATTCAACCTTGCTAAATGTCAAGTTCTATTTCTCAAGCATCCTTAGCTCTCCTTAAGAGTCCTTATATGGCTATAAATGCATTTACACCTGATTAGACCTACTATCACCTCTGAGGGACACATGTCTCCTGGGGTTAATTTCCAGATAGGAAAAGTAGATCTTGATATTCCCCTTGCAGTTCAGGGGGCTTCTGACTGTATCTCCGTTTCTGGCCCCATGAACTCTGCAGGCACGAGCATGCCCCCTCATCCGTCCGGGTTGTACTGTGCCCGCCTTCATCCGCACATGCCTTCCAGACTTGAGTCGTAATGTTTTAAGCCCCTCTCCCATCTGCCTGTCTCCTACAGACCTCTCCTGAACATTTCTGATCATTACTGAGTTGCCATGAGCCGAAAGGCTGGCATTATCCCAGGTGCCACACAGTATAGCATTGGGCAAGGGTATGCCGTTTTCTGTTTTCTACCCTGGAGTAGTGCCTGGAGTGGAGCAAGGAGAAAAGGAGGGTGAAAGAGAGGGCAGGGTGAGGGAGATAAGCTGATTTTGCGTGAAGTTTGCTCCGGTTACAACGGACTGCCCTGCTCTCTTTTTTCCTCCCTCCTTGCTTTCTTCCTCCTTCCCTCCCTCCCTCTGCCCCCTTTCTCTTCCTTTCTTCCTTTCTTTTAGAAAGAAAGCCGTTCTTCTATAAAGAAAGAAACCCAAGCTTTTTGTGAAATACACAGAAATCTTTAGGTAGGCTGTTCAGATGAAAACTAATGCATCGTGGATATAGGTGGTTCTGCCTCCGACATCAAGCAGTGGGTGCTGGTGTCTAGGGGGGTGTGATCTTGGCCATGCAAAGTACTGACAGAGGATTTTCACTGCTGCCTTTCAAGTAGACACTGGTTTACAGAACCAACCAGGGAACCTAGAAATGAGGACAACCTAACCCCACCATTTCTGAGCCCTAAATAGGAAGTCTTAGTCCCAATTCTTTCTATATATTTTTTTTGCTCCTCTGATTTCTGCACTCTGCCTGTGTCAGGTACAGCTGCTTGATTTGGTCGAGTTCTTTCTTGGTTATTTTAAAGTTCATATTAGTATTTGCAGAAATGGCAAGTTGTAGGTAAGTGAATCAGACACTGGAAAAAGAGCTCGATGAAGCACCATAATGTATCTTGGCTAAACTGTCAGGACACAAAGGAGCTTCCTCTGCTAGCAGGAAACAATGTTAGGTGACACAACTCAAAGCCGAGTCAAACTATCTGTAGTTTCTTTCTATACGCCGGCAAAAGGGATACTGAAATAGCCACGGGATAGGATAACTGGTTTGTGCCAGAATTAATTGAGTCCACACTAGTTTCTAGGAAGTAAATAAATCCTTAATTTTAATTGTCAAAACAAAACAAAACTATTTTTTAAAAATTCATGAAGGGGGAAAAACCAAACAGTTTGAAATAACAATTTTTTAAAAATACCCGAAGACATCCACTTGAACCTCCATTTTCTCTCTGTCCTTCCTCTGTCCTTCAAAATGTGGTTGCCTGTGATGGACGGGTTAGTTCGATTGGTGGGATTGATTCTGGGGACTCGATGTCTCTGCTTGTTGCTGTCGAATGTCGTGGGTTTTCCAGAGGCCTTGTTGCATCTGAGGTGTGTTGGGTCCCCCAGGTTCCAGGAACCTCCAGTGTTCCTTGCCCTTGAAAGCCTCAGGGCGGTGGAAGGCATTGTGTCTCATTCTCCTCTTTTGTTTGTTTGTTTGTTTGTGCCAGATTTCCTTGAAGTAATGGAGCCTGGTGGGCAATCAGTCACATTAAGTAAATGATGCCAACGTGCCTCTCAGGGAGGGCACACCTCTCTCCAGCTGGGGTCTCTTCTTTCCCCTCAGCATCCCGTTCCTTCAGAGAAGATCAAAAGAGCACTCGGTTTTTCTGGCGCATCCTCCATCAGTATACTTAAAAATGCTGTGTTTTGAGTATTTAGGTTGCTCAGAGTGATTCCAGACTCAGGCGTCTGGAGCCTGAGCTCTGGAAGTTTGGGGGGGACAACCTTTAGACAGCTTCTGAGAACACAGGTATACGTGGGAGGGAGAAAAGTTAAAATTAATAGAATATTTACCTTGTGTCTGGCTCAGGATATTGTCCTATACTTGACAACATATTTAAACCTCACAGCAAACATGAGAAGCTCAGCCCCATTTGACAGAGAAGGACACTGAGGCATATTCTGTAATGAACTCTGTAATGAATTCCAATCCCAAGTGTGTTAACTCCAAAGTTGATTTGACACCCCCTCCCCCTTCTGCTACTTTCTCTTCAGCAGGTGCAATTTTCTAAAATTTTGGCTTTAAGGATCCAGAACGTGAACTTTTAACACTGCTCAGTGATTCTTTTTTTTTTTTTTTTCCTGGTTTCCAAAACTGAATGGGTTTCCTCCTGTGCTTCCAGCCCTCCTTCATGTCCTCTTCGTTCCCTTTAAAAGAAATGCCTGTGTTTCTCATTCCTCTTCTCTGTGGGCCTTACAGAGCAGTGGCTCACTAGGGCATCGATTTAATGAAATAAAATTTTCAATCATGTTTGGTTCAATTCTAGGTGATACAAATAAAGAATTGTGAGCACTTTGTAGTCAGGTTTAAAGGGAAGGAAAAAGGTGGAAAGAAGAAAGTGGGGCAAGTATCGTACCTGGGCATCGTCTCCTTAAGCCCAGCCTCATGAAGGTCTGGCTATTAAAAATAGAGCAATAATGGGGCAGCCATAGTACTACTTTGGCACCTGTGTATCCTGAAATTTGGGGTTTGGCAATTTATAACATTTACCAAGGACGTGAGTCTTAAGTGAGCCAGCCAACGCTCTGATTGATATGTAATACCTATGGATATGAAGTTATGTTCTCTGAACACTTTGAGTTATGTACTATTATTATCTCTAGAGGAACTGAGGCACAGACAGGTTTGTTAACTCATCCGGGGTTAGGCAGTTAGGGGCAGCACTGAAAGCTGGACCCTGGAAGGTGGTCTTCAGAGCTCACGACCACTGTGCTAACCTGCCTCTCAGTTACGAGGGCTCAGTAACTCTCATGATTTCATGGGGTTTTTAAGATTCTTTTTCTTCTTAATCAGAACCAGCCCACCATACAGTTGGAATGGTAAATATTTGCCATGTTTGGTGACAGATGTTGATGGGTTAAAAAAAAGGTCTAAGGAAAAATCATGTACTTTCTCTTACATACCCCTCCATCTGTATTTACTGTGCAAAAAGGTCACTTGAGCACAAGAGCTCAAATTTCGTACTTATAAGCAGCTTCACTGTCGCTAAAACCTTGCTTTACAAATTGGATTTAAAAATATTTTGTAATACTCTGTCTCTCTCTCTCTCTCTCTAATATGACTGCTCTGGGGCCATTAAGTTAGGGGCTTCTTAAATAGGACTTTGTGACTGCGTTTTTTGTTTTGTTTTGTTTTGTTTTTTTACATAAATGCCAGGAATCTCAGGTAATTTTGGTTTTACTCTCGAATCGTAGCCCTTTCTCCGGACTGTCCATCCACTCCCATTTACTGGAAGGAACAGTGGTTCTGGGAGACCTGAGCTATTTGCCTTGTCAGTCAGCTCCCTGGCTCCCGTCTGTGGTAGGAGGGAGAAGGCTGAAAAGGCTGAAATGGTAAATTACTGTAGGTTCTGGGGGAAAATAGAATTAGAAGCATTTGTGGTTCCGATGAAAATAGCACATTTCCTTTCTGCTTGGACAGTGGGGGTCAAAGTGCTCCAGGGAATAGAAAATAAATAAAAATTGATCCCTCACCCGTTGAAGGAAATGCTCTGACTCTGGGAACCAAAATGACAGCTCCAAGTTAGAGGATCCTGTGAAACCACTTTTGAAGGTTAAAACAACAGCAGCAACAGCAACAACAACAACAAAATACTAGGAGCCTAAAGAAAATGTGACCAACCGTATTAGGAAATATTGTCTTTCAAGAATGATTTACGCGGCCCCTTTCCAAGACGGTGGATAGGTAGCAGAACCTGATCAGGCGCGTGGCCATTTGGTTCCTGTTGTTGACCATGGTCATTCCATCTGTTCTTGCAGGTGAGAAGCCTTATAAGTGCTCATGGGAAGGGTGTGAATGGCGTTTTGCACGAAGCGACGAGCTCACGAGGCACTACAGGAAACACACAGGTGCAAAGCCCTTTAAATGCAACCACTGCGACAGGTAAAGAAATACCGAAGCTGCTGGGATGGGGAAGGGAGAAGGCGAGGTGGGTTGGGGTGGGGGGTGCGCTGTCTGGGTGCTTCTGGGGTTATCCCAAGCCTCTTCCTCAGACACTCAGGCCCACGAATGCCTTTTACTTCTCCGCCAAGAAAACCAATGAGACAAGGGTGCCTTCTTGCATATAATCCAGAGACGATATAAATTCTTGATTCAGTCACACAAGTATTTACTGAACACCAGCTTTGGGCCAGGAATCATGTGAGCTGCTGAGTGGCAATAAGACACAGTTCCTAGCCTCGAGGAGATGATGTGACAGATGATTTTACTATAATATGAAAAGTGGGCGCCTGGGTGGCTCAGTGGGTTAAAGCCTCTGCTTTCGGCTCAGGTCATGATCTCAGGGTCCTGGGATCGAGGCCCGCATCGGGCTC
>LNAC01000658.1:623793-636514 GCA_002007465.1 Ailurus styani | reverse complement strand
AAAAAAAAAAAAGTAATAGGACAGAGAATGGTCACCTATAGCTGTTTCTTCTGATCTTTTTATTAGCATCAATACCATTTTTCCTGATTCTAAATAATGTGAAAGAGCAGAAAGCCTGCTTAACGGAAAGAAGGTTACTCAGAAGGCTTTCCTCCGGAGCGTTATTAGAAATGAATTTACTGAAGAGAGTCCCCATTCTTTGGGGGCCTGAATCACTCTTTCTCCTTTGAAAATAGGTACAAAGGTCTAAAAGATGGCGATGCTTTGAGAACTTATCCTATAATTCAATTTCCAACCTTCAGCATTTGATAGTGGAAGAAAGAGCACGTAGCAACAGATACTACACAAGTAATAGTATCTGACAGCCCTGGCATTATCAACCAATAAACCCCAAAATGGAGACTCTGCAGGCCAAGGTGAAGGCAGGATTAGGTTTAGACATAATCAAATAATGGGCTTGCATCTGAGCATGTTATCCTTCTAATCCTATTTCTGTGTTTAAAAGGAAGCTTAAGAAAATTAACCATCTTTTTAATGCAATACTAAAGGTCTCAGTTATGATGAGAAAAATGCTTCTAATACGATAAAAGCCCTGAAAGCCTCAGGGTTCCCCAGCTCGCAGGATGGCAGGAGGGGTGTGCAGGATGTCCATAGAGGCCTGACTCTCAGTGGGAGGAAATGCGATCTCTTTCCCATCCTGCCTCCCTGTCCCTGTGCCGGCCCCTCCCCATACCAGGCCTTCCTCTGTGGTAGTGTGTGTGTGTGTGTGTGTGTGTGTGTGTGTGTGTGTGTGTGTGTGTGTGTGTGTGGGTGTGTNAGCAGGTGTGTGTGTGTGTGTGTGTGTGTGTGTGTGTGTGTGTGTGTGTGTGTGTGTGTGTGTGTGTGTTTGTTTGGAGAGTAGAGCAGTAGTGGCCAAATCTCATGGGTGGCCAGTTGGCTTGGTGCTCCTTAAGATGCTTATAAAGGAGCATTCATGTTTTTCCTCCTTTTTTTCCTGCTTCCTGAAGAGGCTATTTTCCTCTTATCTTCATTCTTTAAGAACTAAATACAGCCCCCACGCCTCCTGGAGTCCAGAGATAACCTCCCACCACAGAGCTGAGGAAGCCCACGTCAGGAAGCTATTGTCTCTCATTCCCTTGCAGCTCTCTCCTCTGCTCCCCAAGAACACAACCTGTTTTTTTAATTTCTATCCCATTACCGGCAAGGAACCCTGAATTGATGTGAATCAGAGGCTGTTTTGCTATCGGATTATACTTGGGTACTATTTCTCCTTATTTGACATCTTTCCTCAATTGCCACCTCAAGTTCATTTCTCTTTAGCTCCAGCCACTAATAAAGAAGCTGCATAGAGGGTGACTCTTTGCCCACAGTCCTTTGAGGAAGAGCATTATATCGACTAGGATGAAGATGAATCCCCTGTGAGTTGGCAAAGTTTGGTGGTGGTAGGCATACACAAAAGTCGCCCATCCCTGAAGGGTGTAGGGCTATTATGTGGAGATTGTGTGTTATGGATGACATGCATCTTTAGAAATGAACAAAGAATTCTTATTGGGAAATTTCCAGAGTTAGTATTCCTCTCTGCAGATGAACTGACTTATTGAGGAATTTACAACTGTCCAGCAGTTGATATACTAGGATTAAATCTGACCATTTGTATGATTTATGTGGAGAAATATTTCAAGCCAACTGGGTATTTCAGGGAAGGAGGTGTCAGAGATGGGTAATTTGGTTAGCCTTTTGCTTTATTTTTCTGTACCAAATTCTACAGTGCCCGGAGCTAGAAATTTGCTGAGCAGATGGTACAAATTCTATGACATGGTATTTGGGGGAGATTGTGATTTGGGGGAGATCCGGGTCAAAGTCCTGTGGGCATTGGCTAAGAGTCAGTGCATTTTCAACAATGTCAGAAATAAGGGGTTGGATTCTCATTAGTGTCTCACGACCGGCAGCACCTTACGTACGTTTCAATTGCAGTGACTGTGCTAAGAATAGAGCGGGTCTGGAAGGTGGCGTGGGGAATTGGAGTGGTCCCAAAGCAGATGAAAGGAAAGCCTGGCGTGACTGGGAGCTGGCATTCCTTAGAGGACTTTTACCTTCAGAAAAGAGGGCATCTGCAGCCCTTAGCAGGACTCTGAATCCTGTAGGTAATACAGTGTGTATAAGCGTAAGAAACCTCCCTCTTGCTTCTTAAAATTTGAGAAATCAGACCACTCTAGAGGCTAAGCCGGGAGTAGGGCTTCCTATCTTTAAAGCATGTACCAAGTCTAATTTGTACTTTTATTTTGCCTATGGGGTAGATTGAAAAAAAAAATAAAGGAGTTTTTCTTTGTTTATTTGCATTACTTACATTTAAAATTACTAGATGCCACAAAAATGTCTGCATCTCTGGCTTTGCCTGGAAAAATCAGAAGATCTGGTAACACAGGGCTCACATTCTCATGTGGCCGTGATTTTTGGAAGCTAAGTAGTAATCATTCCCCATTTGTGATGGCTATGTGAGCACTAATTTCTCACTGTTCCCACCTCTCCCTGTGGTCTCCCCAATATGAAGCTAGACCATCCATTGCCATGTATCATTGTGCTTGTCCAGTTGTGTCCTCTTACAGAAGAGCAATATTTCTTCGTATCTGTGCCTTATCAAAAGTAGAATCTGATAGTCCTTGATCCATTGCACTCATTTATTTTATGGCTGGGCCCCTGAAGACATTGGGTTTTGTGGTCTCTGGCTTTAGGTTTGGGTTGAGGGAGAAAACAGTGAGGCTTTGCCACTTCCTTGCCATCAGACTGAACCATATAGCCCATGGCCTGACCAGCTGCTAGAAGGATGAGACTTGTTTCTCAGACCATACAGCATGGGGCTGCTGGTGGTGGTCCACAGGGCTGTTTCTACTGGTGGTGATACACAGGCCATTGTTCTGCCAACTCAGCACAGTCGTCATTTAGGGAGACTCCTATCAGGATAGTATCTTCAAGATCTTGGGCAGTTGAGTGGGACGCATTTTGATCTTTGAGTCAACCCACTTGTAGGTGGTAACAAACCAACCCATATGTAGCCCCGTTGGTGCCCTGGAGTGTTGCTCTTCGCTTAATGCCCACATGATGTAACTGTGCCTTTTTCAGAAGCCAAGGAAAATGACAATAGTGGTTTGACTAGTTCTCTGTAATGAACAAATTTCAATCATTAGGGACTTTCCTATTTAAGGTCATCTGACTACTGCATGGTCATAAATATTGTCTGGGGGTGTATTACGCTTAGAATTATTTGATTCCACATTTCTAGATGGTGAGTTTATCTATTACCTTTTACTCTTCCTATGTGGAACTCAGTAAGGGTAAATTAATAAATATAAATTAATCATGACTAGGTATCTTGCTAGTATATTGAATTTAAATAGGTGAGGGACCTAGTCTAAATTCTAAGCACCATATATGTATGAGAATTTGAAGTAATAACAATGCTGGTTCACTTCAGGAGGAGTGCAATTAGATTTCATACCATGTTAAAGATTTGTTTTGTTTTGTTTTTAACTTTTCTTTTTCCCTGCAAGATCTCAAAGCATGAATATAGATGCTTATACATATATTGCTAGATACCCAGCACAGAGTAGGCCAATGGGAAAGGCAGACTAGAAGTCTGGAATGCATATATCACTGAATGGTGTCTGCAGATGAAATTCTGTATCAAGAATGCTATTTTCCCTTAGGTTTCCAGGATATAGAAAGGAAAGGAAGGAGGTTTTGTCCCCAGGCCAAGGCCTGTCCTTCCCCGCTAGCTACCGTTTCCAATCCCTTTGTTCCTTCCTCAGACAGGCAGGATTCCTGGTGCCTGCTTTGTGCTGCTTTCTCACAGGTGTTCACTGCTCAGGCCCAACCAGATTGACTTCTGGATTCACTTTCTAGTTGCTGGCATTAAAAATTGCCACAAATTTAGTATCATCTTTATTTAACTTTACAAATGATTTATCTTATAGGTACCTTCTCATAGGTAACCTTCTATAGGTTAGAAGGTCACACTGGGCTACAATTAAGGTATTGGCAGGGATATGGGTTTTTTTTCCTAGAAGCTCTAGGGAAAACCCATTTCCTTGTCTTTTCCAGCTTCCAGAGGTGGCCCGTATTTCTTGCCTGCTCACCCCATCCCTCGGTGGGATCATCAAGCTGTTGAGTCCTTCCCATGCTGCTGTCTGTGTTCTCTTTCAATTCCCTTTTCCATTTTTGAAGATATCCTAAATGGCATTGGCCCTACCCAGATAATCTGGAATAATCTCCTGATTAGCACATTAATTTCATCCATAGCCCTAATTCTCCTTTGCCATATAACCTAACATATTTACAGTTTCCAGGGATTAGGTGTAGATATTTGGTTGGGGGGAACCCATTATTCTACTTGCTACAATCTCCTGAAATTGACAGCTTAGCTCTCCCTTCTCCTCAGCCTAAAAAGTACGTGTGGCTAGAACATGGGCTCTGGGGTCACACTACTTGGGTTCAAATTTTGGCTCTGCCTCTTTTTAATGACTATCTCATCTCAGCTGGTAGAGGGGATAAGAATGGCATTTTCTTTATAGAGTTCTTGTTAAGGATGTTAACTTTAAAAAGGAAATGCCTACAAAAAGAACTTCCCAACTTAGATCATCTTTCTCTAGGCTGTTGGGATGAAGGAAGGAAGGAGGGAGGGCAGAAAGGAGGCAGAGAGGGAGGGAGGGAAGGAAGAAGACAGGCAGTGGGCAATCCCTGAGTGTGTCCTCAGGACAGGAGGAGGTCAGGGGAGTTAACTGCTGAAATCCCTATGGTATTGCTCTTCTGTATACCAGTGACATCAAGCACTTACTTTTAAAGAATATTTATCACTGTTTGATGGTAAATTAAATCCCCTTTAGATGGCATTCTAAGGGATTATACAAATATCTTGCTCATATTAAATTAGGGCCTGAAATAAGTGGGTGTAATTAGAATTATTATTATTCAATATGTTATTGGATTATATTATTTTCTGCTGTACCTTCGCATTCTTATGTGTTTCTCATTTTGCTTTGGTTATGTTTTACTCTATTTCCTTGGGGTTCTATCCTGTACATGTGCCTATTTAAAAACACAATCAACACAAACAGAGTGGTTGGAGAATGTTGGGGTCAGGAGATAGGGTGGGCTTTTTGTTTGTTTTAAGAATGAACAAACATGGGAAAGTCCTGCATGGAACAGGAAATCTTGCCAACCTGAACAGGACAGCTTGCTAACATCCTAACAAGAATATTGGACTGTGATCATGTCTTGGGCCTTGGGAGAGCCTGGGAATAGCCTCACAGATAAGAGATGGCCAGTTTCAAGAGAAGAGTCCAGAGGAAGAGCACACACTCAGAGCTAGGAATGACTGCTGTCTCGTGTGCTGACTTTAGTGTGATTCTAGCCAGAGCCTTAGATTATAGGCTGCGGGGATATGGAAATGCCCACTCTATTAGTTATACGATGCGGAAACCTGACTCAGGCTGGTGTTAGCTTCGAAGGGTATTTATTAGCTCAACTGACTAAGGAGACCAAAATTAGATTGGTCTTTAGATTTGGCTGGATCCAGGGTCTCAGATGTTGTCATCAAGCCTCTTTCTCTCTCTTTCTATCCTCCTGCCCATTTTTCTCTGTTGACTTCATTCTCAGGCAGGCTCTTTCTCACATGGCCATATGGACACCAGCAGCTCCAGCTTCAGTCTTAAGAGCACAGTAGCCCCAGTGGGAAAAGAGATTCTCTCTTTGAAGAGTTTCAGCAAGTGTTCCAGGACTGGTTTCATGAACCTTGATGGGTCACATGACTGTCGCTGAGCTGACCACCAGGGCCATAGCTTTAGCCTTAGGAGGAGAGTCAGCCCCATACCACTGGGAGCACAGAAGCACAGCTACCCAAGAGAAGATCAAGTTGCTGGTGCCAAAGGAAAGGGGGAGGAGTGAAGATGACCACTGCCTTTGCTCTGAGGCTGAGGAAGGCACTCAGTGGTGGCCCTCAGGCACCAAGAAAACTGGGTGTTTGAAAGAGTGGGCATTCAAAAGAGGGGGCTTGCAGATCTGCCTGGGTTTTAATCCCAAATCTGCCACTAACTAGCTACGTGACCCTTGCCTCAGTTTCCTTACCACACACATAACACAAGAAGTGTGAACACTCAGCAGGGAAGGTTGCCAAGAATGGTACTGGTTCATGTTGGGGAAATGCCTAGCACATGCCTGCATGTTATCTTATTCTCAATAAGGGTGAACTCACTTCTCCATTCTTTTTCTTGACTTGGTATAATAGAGACCTGAAGGCACCGTTGGATGAAACGAGTTAATCATTTTCTACCATACTTCTGGTATACGGGCACGTCCTGTGTTCCCGAACCACCTTTTTATTAGGTTCTTCTTTAGTAATGATGACTATGATAATAGTTAACGTTCACGGACATCTTAAAATGTGACAGGCAATATTCTAAGCACTTTATGTAGATCATCTCATTTAATCCTCAAAACCAGTCTATGAGGCGAGTGCTGTGATTATCCCCATTTTACTGAGGAGGAATGAAGGCACAGATAAGTCAATATGCTCAGAGTCACACAAGGATTGGAAGAGCTGGGGTTTGAACCATGCAGTCTGACCCTGAGCTCACCTTCCCCACACAGTGCCTAGTTTCTCAGTACGTATGTACTGCCTCTCTTTGAGGTAGAGTTAATCATTTTCTAAGGGGTGCTGGAAGTTGAGTTTGTTGCCTGGACCCCTCTTATATCCTTGTTGTTGTTTATATTTCCTAGGTGTTTTTCCAGGTCTGACCATCTTGCCCTCCATATGAAGAGACATATCTAAAACCCCTAAAGGCCAGAGTTGCCATGGCGTCGGCCGTTGTCTGAAGGAAATGCCGTGAGGCAGGGGGCTGGACTTCAGGCGGGGATCCATTGCCTCGCAGAAGAAAGTTCTCACTCCTAAACCTCTGTGTACACACACACACAGACAGACACACACACAGACACACACACACACACGCACGCACTCACATAGACCCACACACACGCACTGTCATGCACTCAGCTATATTTAAAATATATACGTCTATTCTTTATGCCTTGCCCTTGCCAGATGGTAGAAGACGAAGAAGAAGGAAACCAGGTGAACTCAGCAAGGCAGACTGGCTGCTTACTTCAGCACTATTGGAATTATTTCCCGCTGTTGCCAATGGAAATCAAAGAAAATGGATGTGACGTCTCTGCAGGTGGACGGCAGTAAGAGGGGCTTATTTAACTTGCTTCTCAGTGCAACTTGATAGGAGAATACAACGTCGTAAAGTTGCATATGTGTAGCACTAATGTTTCTTTTTAAATAGTTGGGGGAAAATGACCTAGAAAACCAAATTGCAGTTTGGTAGCCAAAATTAACTCTTGGTTTATTTGTCCTTTGTGTGTGAAAAGTCCTACTATTCCGTGCGTCCGACTTCCTCACAGAACTGTTGATCGGTTTTGGTTCTTCTTAGTACTATTGAGATCTTTCGAGTCGATACCAACGGCCTTAGCGGCGGCAGACTCTGGAATTACACCTTACACCTTTCTGGCCTGCATTTCTCTAGACTTCACTCTCAAGGGAGGAGTTTTCTTTTCTTACTTTTTGACTCTTGCACACCATATGCACTAGGGATTCTGGAAACTTCTAGCATGACTGCAAAGTGGCCAAGAGAATAAAGTCCTTGATGATAAATCACAGTATATCCCTTGAGCCTCACCTTATTGCCAGTGCTAGATTTTTTCTTTTTAATCTCTCTGTTTTTGCTAACGAAAACTTGAAAAGCTTATTTGGAAGCTTAAATGTTTTATCTTTTCTCCATGGACTAAACCTCTCCGGGACTCTCTCGGCACCTGGATGTCCAGCTCTCGAAGCAGCCAATCAGATGGGACATCACAGTTCTCTCATCCCCCCTTGAGGCATCATGACCTCAGCGCATAGTGATCAACCCCGTGCTGTGTGTCACTGCTACCCTAAAACCAGTTTCAGCATAGATGTCGCTAGTCTCAAAGGGCAGCTGCCTATTTAACCTAACTCTGGGTTATGACCTGACAAAAAGCCAAAAATATCACTCTTTCCAGGAGTGGGGAAAACGGAGGATGCCTCCCGAGTCTAGTGGCTTCAGAAAACATCATCCTATCTTCCTCTCTCATACCCACTGAGCTCATACTCCCCCACTTGTTAAAACACACAATTCAAAATGCCATTGTGGGAATGAATGAAGGGTGGACATTTAAGGAAAGGGTTGAGAAGTTTCTCTCACGGTCTGTCTAAAAGGAGAGACACGTTTCTAATTCTTTTTGGCTAGACCCACCATGAATTGTGACCTAGAGCACCCAGGATCAACAGAGGCCTCACATTTACTCTGCAAGCTGACTCCAAGGGGGTTCACATTCCTCACTTTTCATCCCATACACATCCAATAGCGGTCTCTTATCTACCCGCATTCTTAGCTAGCTGGCACTGGCCTCAACTCCAAAGACTGCCTTTAGGACCATTAAATGGCCTATGCAAGCAAGCGGGGTGGTTATTAGGACAGATTGTATATTTTGTATATTCTGGGACCATCCCTTCAAGACACGTCTAAAAAACAAAAATGGCATTTGGTCCGCACATGGTTGCTGCTCCTTCCTACCAGCTGGCTCCCCTTCTGCCCTCCTTTGACTGTTTGACTCATTGACTGTTAAAATGCCGCCCCATACCTATTTGGGATGCAAAACTGAAGTCTTTAAGAGGAAATAATAATATAAGAAATACAAATACATGTATGACAGCAACCTTCAAGATCCTTGGCATTTGGTTTCTCAGCTCTCTGCAACCTTTGATTTCCCTGAAATGTTGACAAGTGCCCGTCAAAGGGTAAAGGAGCCTCCTGATCACGATAGCTACCGATGGGACACCTGGGCGTTCTGAGGTCTGGCCCTTAAAGTTTTCTTTCTCTTTTCCCCTTTTGCAATGTAGACCAAAAACCAAAACAACAGCAACAACAACAGCAGCAACAACAAGAACAAAAACCAACAACAGCAACAACAGCAGCAAACAAAAACAAAAAGAAAAACCACCCTAAAACACACACACATAGAAATCTGCCCATTTACTGGAGGCAATTCTGTATATGTTAGTTGGAGGGTATTTTAAAAAAAAAATCAGTTTTATTCCAAAGATTTAAAACTAGACATGACTTAGAAACATTTTCTGGAGCACTGCTTGCTGACAATCTCGTAGTTCTCTACTGCATTTGAGTGCATTTTGTGGCCAGTCCATCAGGGCGTATCATGGGATTATATTTGAATGTGTGGTGCATCCTTTCTGGATGAAGGATGTGTGAGGGACCTTAAACCTCAGCTGTATTAAACTGTAGCACCTCCAGTCAGTGCACTAGATGAAACTTTAGACACCCCAGATTTTGTTGGTTCGTTGATTTCCCTTTCTGTAGCAGCCTCCGGCGTGAATGCACGCACGGACCAGTGATGGCATTAGCCGTGGCTGCCACGATTTACAAATGTTCTCTCCCCAGCTGGAGCTGCTCTTGCCTCTCGAAATGCTATTATTAAGGGTTTATAATACTGAATTTAATTTTTGAACTGACCAATGCAAGGCTCTATTAAAAAGAAAGTTTAAAAAAAACAGAATGCAAAAGAGTAATCATTGCTTGTTTGCTCCCTGTTGTCATCTGTGGTCTTGAAAAGTTCTCATTTGAATGTGGCAGAACAAAGGCCCTTTGGTCCTCATCAGTGTCTGAAATGTTCAGTGATTCCTCTCTCTTTTGTATCAGTGAGGTCCTTTGTACTGTGCTCCTGATCTTTCTCAGAGCAGGGTGCGCTGAACCATGATGGTGGGGCTTGCTTGCTTCAGAGTCATTTGTGGACTGTGAGAATTGGCCTGAAATTTGGTGGGTGCTAAGTGTATGGCTTTGAAACTGTTCTTCTCTAGCCCGATTGACACCTGTGAACGATAACCTATCCATAAAAGTGAGGGTAGCCCCAATCATTTTGGAAGCGGATTTGTGAAAAATGCCCATCTTCTCCGAAATGGCAGAGATGGTTGGCAAGAGCCTTCGAGAGTGAAAAGGCTCTCCAAGAAATAACTGTCTGACGATACTGGGCTCCCAGGAGGACAGGTTATTTAAAACAGTGCTTTACTGAACATTTAAAATACACTAAACTGTTGCTTTCTCATTTAACTTGTTACCTCCTGACATTCCCAGGGATCCCAAATTTGGAAGGAAAACCCTGGCATGGTGTATCTTGTGGTTGTCCTCTCAAGGACAGGGTTCAGAGTTTGATTCCTCTCAAGCACATTTGATCCAGGGTTCAGAGTTTGATGTATAGAGAAAGCGTGTTTCGAAGCCATTGACAATTTTCTTTATTTCAAGTTGTGCTTCTTTCTCCTGCCACATGGCTGTAAGTCAAAGATGTGGAAACATGAAATTGTAATGCTTCTCCTAGCTACTGGCCTCCTGCCCCACTAGTGGTTAATTGGCCCAGCTTAAAGCCTGGTGGTGATGAGTACTGTGTCCAGAAAAAGAAATGTTCAGATTCCATGACAAAGCTGCATTTTATAAAAATGTCGGAAACCCCAAAATGAACTTCATGCTGACCATTTCCTTCTCCTCTCTATGTGCTTTTTCCCTTGCAAAGCCCTTCAAATCCCCTGTCTCCTCCCCTCCTGCACCCCTTGTGCCCTTTTTACATCTTAGGTTGCCTGATTATAACAGGGTAAATAGACAACCTCACGCACGATTAGCAGAACTCATTCCTATTTTTAAAAAATCTTCTTTGAATCTAAAAGCCAGAGAAGATTTTTTAAGGACTGTAGTTGGGGATAAGCTTCCAGATTAGCCATGTGTATTTGCATCAAAGGGGAACTAAATAGGACTTTCAGGGCAGCTCACCTAGTGCATTCAGAACATTCCGCTCATAGCCCCCGTGCCTGAATTCAATGGCAAAATCAAAAGAAACGAACTCCACCAGCAAGGATGGCAACATCTAGTGATCAGTTTCATTGGTTCAAAATGATTTCCTCAATGGAAGTCGCTTCGTAAAACATAAAATCCAGTACGAAGTGCTTTTGTCTTCTCTTTTGCATGAGTTGGTTTTAGGACAAGGAAGAAGGTAGGGAAAGTCAGGGAGATGCAACATAGTTAACTGCAAAAATCAGGTTCCTTATTTTCTTTCTTTTTAAAAGATCTTACAAGGGCCGGCATTTCTGGCCATAATTTTGCACCCGGTCTTTGCCAAAGTGAAAATTCACTAAGTAGAACCTGTTAGAAATGTACTTGTGGAAGCTTTCCCTGGCCTCTTCTGGAAGTGGCCACTTGCCAAGCGTGGGGTGGGGGCAGGAGGAGAGAGTTCGAATTCTGAGTCTGGGTGGCATTTCGGTAAACATGGTGATATCCCAGTTTGGAAACGAAGAGGGGCTGGCCTGAGCGTACATCAATGCCTCTTTGACGGCCTACTTTCCTCAGTGAGGATCTTTGGGAATACTTGAGATGGAACAACAAAAATGCGTCCATGGAAACAAAAACTGCTTGTCAATGTGAGATCCCATGACTAATGGCCTGAGGCTTCAGGGTTTTCTCTTGCTTTTAACACTCTTAAATCCCCTCTGCTGGTTCCTCATAGATCCCGGAAAAGGGGGAAAAAATAAAGCTGCAATTCACTTTCTTCTGCGCGCCCTTCCAATAGAGTACTGTATTCTTCAGGTGTTTTGCATTTGCGTTTGTAAGTCCTCGGGAAACAGGTGTCAAAAATGGCAGAGCGAAATCCTAGGCCGTCACTTCACTAATATCCCAAACCAGATACTCTTTTCAAACAGGGCTCCCTCTCAGCGGTCATGAGGGAAGGGGGATACGTTCTTTGTTGGGGACTGTTTATACAATTTTTTTCAACTATAAGCTTTGGAATCGTAAATTGCTTTGACTCCAGCTTCTGTCTACTGCCATAAAATGGACCCCACGTCAGAATAATGAGGGTGGTATGTGTGCACACGCCTTGCTACGTGGGCAGATGTACCTATTGTACCTTCGCAGAAGGAAAACAGGCTACTGACGTTTAAGAAGAGTAGCCACCAGTGCCTAATATCTTTTGGGGGGGATGGATGCTTATAATGCCAGTATATCGAAACCACACTGGGAGTTCCACATGGAGGGGAGGGGCGGAGGGCGGGGAGTGGGGACATTTGAATCCTAGGCCTTTGGACTACTGGAGGCAGAATGATTTCTGCAAATCTAGGTCCTGAAAGGCTTCGGGGCTCATTGGCTGGTTCTCAACCTTTTTATTTTATTTTTCTTTTCCAGCATGCATTTCCTATCTAAACCCAGACTTGGTTTAATTTCCTTATCTTTCACTTCTGCTTCATTCCAGGGAGGAAAAATACACCTATTATGGCCAAGATCTCCTTGCTAACACAGAGGCAAAAATAAATGTTTAATGTTTTCGCAGCCTCCCCTTCCTTTCCGTAAATCCCCCCCACACCGAAACCCTTTCTCTCTCATCACCCTGCCCCCACTCCCACCACACAACTCCCTAGCCACCACCACTTTGCTTTCCAGTCTCTGTTATCCTCTTAACAGTTGCTTGAAGAAATTTGTTTTTGCACTATACATTTTCTTTTTGCCAGATGTGTCTAACAAGTGTGTTCGGAGAGACCTACTCCCAGCCCCGTCTCCTTCCCCGCCTCCCCCCGTCACATTCTCTCAGGCCTTCTCTG
>LNAC01000658.1:526182-623505 GCA_002007465.1 Ailurus styani | reverse complement strand
TCACATTCTCTCAGGCCTTCTCTGGTATTTATAATATATCACAGAAGTACCCAGTCTTATAGCCCTCGGTTATGCCTTTTTTTGACATTTTATTTTTTTTAAGCTTTTTATATATATATATAAATATATTACTTTGTCAAGTTTTTTTGCTGTACAAAAGTCTTAAGATTTAAAACTATTATTTGTATTATATGATGGTGGTATGTTAATGTTACAAAATTATTAATGAAGAAAAAATTTATTTTTGTTACTGGTCTGTTTCATAATTCTTTTTTAAATTGGTATATTGTAAGATATCTATGCAAAAAATGTTATGTGACGCATTTTTATTTAAGAATGTAATATGTGTAATAAACAGTAGAATGTGTTTGGCCTTGGAATGCCTTACTGTATTTCTCCTTAGCTTATTTCATCAGGAAGAAGAAAATCCTCAAAGAGACCCAAATGGGTCCTTATATACCTCATGAGAGTTTTCTTTCTCAGAGAGAGAAAGGGAAGGCGGGATTATATTAGGTCATTTTTCTTGGTTGGGGAGGTTGTTGGTCATGGGTGTGTATGTGTGCTTTATGGTTTCACTGAGGTAGCTCAGGGCCCAAATAAGAAGGAACTCTGAAGACAGTTCATTTCTTTGAGGGGAGGGGAGCAAATGGAGGTTATGAAAAGCAATATTTTAGAACGAGGTGGATTATGGGATGTTGTTTGTTTCAGGGGTTAGGAGAGGCTTATTGAAAGCAGTTTATTTGGTGAGAGACGGGGCAAGTTTGTTCTGGGACAGTGTTCAATAGGAGCATGTTTGGAAAGGATAACTGGAAATGGTTTGTGGAGGAGGGAAGAAGGGCCAAGGCTGGAGGGAATGTGTGAGGTGAGGGGAGGGGGGAGTCTGCGTGCAGGAGATGGTTGGGAACAAAGTGAGGAAGAGAAGGCTTCTCTCCAGAGGTGGAGAACTTCCCCGGTGGTCCCACGGAGGGCAGGAAGGTAGATGCAAATATAAGCAGCCTCAAACAGGAGAAGAGGCAGATGAAAGCCCTAGGGAAAACTCTCAGGCCCGAAGAAGAACACTCACTAAAATCTTCTCTTCCACGCACAACCTCCAGGCAAGAACATCGAAGTGAGGAGAAAGGTAGAGAACCTAACCGGTGTTATTATCCCAGCATCCCTTGCAGGGTGATTCCCCAAGAGAAGTAGTGTCATTAACTGGAAACAACAGGAAACATCTCTTTCACTCCCCGGGGACACGGCGCTCCTCAAGCTTTCTTTTCACGCTTTGGATTTGGAAACAGATACAATGGTGAGTAACTTCAGTCCCTCATCAAATGAATCTGACAAGAAACTCTTCCGTAAATTTTCACACACAAAAAACCTGCAGCTGCAGTGACCGAACTTAGCACATCGGCACAGAGACGTCCCAGTCTCTGAACAGGAAAGCAAGTGTAAGGACAGTTGCGGTGGGTTTGGAAGGGCAGCTGAGTGATTGTGTCCTCACCCTAATAAAACTTAAGCTACAAGGAACAGTAGGCACCGCAGGGGCCAGGAAGATGTTCTTGAGAATTGTAAATATCAGCTGCCGCATCTCCCAAGCCGACAAGTGAGCTGGGCAACAGGACAACTCAAGGCTGACGAAGGAGAAGCTCTGGGATTCAGGGGAAAAGTGCTGGCCCAGAGTCCACAGACCAGTCTCCTGGTGCCCGGTCATTCAGATGCTCCATAACTAGATGAGCGACTTAATTCTCATAGCCAAAGCCATTAGCCTAGAAACTTCTTTGCAGGAGGAAGGATAAGATAGCTTTGCAGTGTTAGAACAAGTGTTATGGGGCGCTTGGGTGGCTCCGTCAGTTTGAGGGACTGGCTCTGGATTTCGGCTCAGGTCGTGATCCCATGGCCCCGGGATCGAGGCCCATGTCAGGCTCCATGCTCATCGGGGAGCCCGCTTGAGGATTCTCCCTCCCCCTCTGCTCCTCCCCCGACTTGTGCTCACTCTCTCTCTAAAATAAACAGATAAATAAATCTTTAAAAAAAACCCAAGGGTTATTATTCTGTAATAATAAGCTGACTAATGAAAGGATAGCAAATTGGACATTTTAGGTGGAGGACAACCAGCACTGTGCTGGAATGAGGGGAGGGTAGTAAGTCCAATCATTTCACATAAGGAAACGAGATGGTTTACATAAGGGGTTATTCTAGACAACTGAAGCTTCCACATTTAGAGACTTAACTTTTGCTTAAAATATGTCTAAAAATACACTACCCACTTTACAACCTCTTTGAGCATCCATTTCTGCAATACAATATAAGTTCAGGGATGACTCCAGACTTTGGGATTACTGACCTCACACTAAATGACTCCACACTTTACACTCAGTGACTCTACTTTCTCTGCTGTGTCCTCCCTATTAGAAGTTGAGTGCTCTTTGTGTCAACTTCTAGTAATATTTACCTCTTCGTCAACTAGCAGATCAGAGGAACAAGCTTCGTAACTTAGTAAGTGCAAAAATAACTGTAATCCCAATTCAGGCTGTCGTCTGAAAGTGTAACCTGGCTATCCTAGGGGTGTGAAGTGCATAAACCCTATGACATTTGTAATCTGAGGTTGCATATCCAGTTGGAGGTACTCAGTGCTAATGAAGAGGAAACTCGTAAAAAGCAGAGTTCAGTGCAATTAATAAATAATTGAACATATCTAGCTCATCTTCCACTCTGATTATAGGTTTAGAAGAGGAGAAGCAAGATTTCGAGGTGACTGCTAGGTGATGGTTTTCTGGGGTACCCATGAAGAGCCAATTCATGAGTCTTCTCCAATATTAAACATTTTGTCTGAGCTATTAAAAATGATCAATATTGACTGTCTTGAACTTATTAGTTTCTTTTTTTTTAATGTAGGCTCCACGCCCAGCATGGAGCCCAATTTGGGTCTTGAACTCACAACCCTGAGATCAAGACCTGAGCTGAGGGGCACCTGGGTGGCTCAGTGGGTCAAAGCCTCTGCTTTCAGCTCAGGTCATGATCTCAGGGTCCTGGGATCGAGGCCCGCATCGGGTTCCCTGCTCAGCAGGGAGCCTGCTTCCCCCCCTCTCTCTGCCTGCCTCTCTGCCTCCTTGTGATCTCTCTCCCTCTGTGAAATAAATAAATAAAATCTTAAAAAAAAAAAAGACTGAGCTGAGATCAAGAGTCAGATGCTTAACTGACTGAGCCACCCAGGTGCCCCTTAACCTTTTACTTTTTAAACAATCCTGTCTGATCACAATATAGTTATACATACCACCATACTACTTTAAAATAACAAAATGACAGTGATATTTACAAAAAGGTGGTAGAATGAGGGTTAGGTTTGTATAGAATTTTCACTTTGCATGCACTGCATTTGAGCTGTCCAATAAGACTGCACAGTCATGGAATAGGTATCATTCACCACCATGACCCTTTACCCTCACAAATACAGAACTCGAGACTCAAAGAGGGCACATAACTTTCTGAAGGCCCAGGAGGCAGAGAAAATGGCAAAGCTGGCTTCTAGTTCCCCTGACTCTCAATCCAGTGGACTAACCTGTATACCTCACTGCTTTTGAATGATCCAGGAGCTAACTTGATGCTTATTTGTGTCTAGCCATGATATCACCATTGACCACATTGACTTTATTTCTCCATTTCCTCCCCATTAGTTACAGAAGGTAACCTTTAATATGGATAAATCATCACACATGAGAATTGGAAGGGAAGTTAGAGATGTCTTTGAAGGCTAGTGTTGTGCTTGAGTAAACTGTGGCTCAGGGAGGTTGCAACTTGCCCAAGGCTGTCTAGCACATCCTTTGCAGAACAAGAGTGAACCCAGGGTTGTTGATACGCAATAATGCTCTAGTAAAATTGGCAGCATTTCTCGAAATTTCTCAAATTTTGTCATTTGAGTATGACATTCAGGATTCTTGGGATATTCTTGCACTATTACATCCTTAATATATATATTTTAAATCAACTTACTGTTTGAAACCTTAAATATCTGTTTTAGCTTCTTTTAAGCAAAAATAAACCTGAAACCACCGATTCAACTGTTTTTTTCCTTTCAATACAAATGAAAATAAACGTATAACTCAAGATAAAAATGTTTCTCATTGTGTCACATTAAAAGACAATGACTGCTGCTGGTAGTAGAGAGACACTGTTCTATGCCATAGTCTAAAATCTATTCTGTTCCATTTCTCTTTAGCTAATTATTTAGTCCATATGATGCTCCTTGGAGCACATTTCAAATTGAATCTAAAACTAAGTGCATGTGAAAATTTAATAAAGACTGATTTGATGACTGGGAAGTTACTTAAGGACCCAGAGGTCTCTTAGGAGGAAGCAGATAATGTGACCGTGAGTGAAGTGAGCATGCATTCTCTGCCATGTTTTTCCCATCCTCAGAACACCCATCTTCCCTCAGGGAAAATCACTCTCAGTGGATGGGCTCATGGCCAGTTCATGCCATTATCCTGGGAATGGAGCCTGGACGTTAGGGATTGACTGCATCAAGGAAATCACCTTTTCCTCGTGCCCCGCCCCCCATCAATAGTCAATGCCTAGAAACTAATGTATATGCTATAAAATACGATTTCAAAGATGTGCTAACCTTCATGGTAGGTTTCCTGGAATCCCCAGGCCACCATCTGTACGTGTGTGTGTATACACACACACACACACACACACACACACACACACACACACAGTGCAGCCTCCAAAATATTTTTCCGATTATCTTCCAGGCACTAGATAGTCTACTCCTAAATATTTATTTTCTGCCTAGTGGCTTTCCTGTTTTTAAACTACAAGTAGCCAGAAAGAAGTAATGCTTTATGTCTTATCCATCGTGTGTAACTTAATGTGCATGAGTTTATTTTCTTCTTTCACTAGAAAAGGCTTCAAGTGAAAGGCAGATGAGAGGTAAGGAGATTATGGATTGAAAAAAAACATAGAAGCAGGCAGCTAATGCTGGGACCTGGGAGGTGGAGAAGGGTAACCAGCCAGGCGGGCAGCTCTTTGCCCATCTCCACAGAACACCACAGGAGAGTCAAATGACCTCATAAAGGGACTGAAGCAATGTTTTGTTGCCAGCAAAGTCTGCTATATGATCACAATAAGAGTTTACAGGAAGCTGGTCTGTAGAGCTTATCACAGGAAACAGCTACCAGCAAATGGGTGGCCTCTGGTTCGATAATAATGACAATGACAGACCCCCGGTTGCTGGGCTGGGTTCTCTTCCTTGAAGCACCACTTCCTGGGTGCTGGTCTCGTGAGTGGAAAGTCAAGCTCCCTTCATAAAAATGGGAATGTGCTTGAATGGGAATGCGCTTGAGTCTCTGGGGGAATGTTTAAAGAATCATCACTGATGGACTCTAAATAATATGAAAGATGAAGCAAGCCGGTGTATTTTCTGCAGCTCCACAACACACGGTCTTCTTTGGGTTAGGTTTGCAGATGGTTCTGAGAAGCATATGACCTGGGATTATGGGATCACCAGTCAGAGATCCAGGCTATAAGAAATAAACACCCTCCTCATCTTATTTACATGCTCCAGAGAACTCACAGAAACAAAGAGACATATTTGTCACCCGAAACGTTACAGGAGTCATTCAGTGTCAAATCTGCTACAAAATCATTTTCCATCCCTGCTTAGAAATAACTAATCACACCCTAATGTATATAGTATATGATGACAATATTAATGACTGGCTATAATTTGAATCTTGTCTTTGGCTCTGGGAACTTTTAATACCTTCTGTTTCCAATCTTGGTTTTTTTTTTCCTTTTTCCTTTTTGTTCCCATTTATTCTCTTTTCCTCTTTTCTTTCTCCCTCTTCTCTCCCTCCTGGTGTTTTCAGAAAATCCTATATTGGTCCTCCCTCTCTAGCGTTGTCCCAGTGACCTGGCCTCATCTTCCCAGGTGCCCCCTTCTTCCTCCTCCCCGCTTTCTCTTTATCTTTATAGCATCACTGTGTCCCAGTTGAAGCATGTACATTTTTCAGCATAACTTAAATGGTGCTACTAAGAGAATGGTTTGGGTCATTCTCCTAGTTTCTCTAGGTACAGTTAGAAAACCAGGATGACATGGAGGATTCCAACACGTCTTCATTTGCTAAACAGTGTGATGTCCAGGCAGTGGGTCAGTCACTCAGGATATGTCTGCTATACAAGCCATGCTGGCCGCAGGCACACCCATTTGCATGTTTCTACAAAGACACATGAACAATCATGCAATAATAATAAAACGAATCTCAGAGAGTCAGGATTGTAAAATACCAAATGTAAATTTTCTCTCTTAGCTCACAGTCCTGTCGATCACAACATGGGGTGGGGGGTTGGTTTATGCAACATCATTGTCCCCCAAATAGAAATTGACTTCTATTCATGCATATGGAAACCAACTGTGTGCGGTGTTTTTCAGAGTGTGAACCATTCACCACCCACCTCAGAATCATCAAAGTTTCTTTTCAAAAACGCAATTTTCTGAGTCTCATCCAAACCTGAATTGGATTCCTTGGGGCGCTGGACCTAGACATCCACATTTTAACATGTTCTCTCAGGTCCTTCTCAGAACACCTCAGAGTCTGAGGAACACTCACGTGTAAGGCAAGGCAACATTTTATAATTTTATGTAAGTGTTTTCTGGTTTTAACTCTGTAAAAATATGAATTTTCATATGTACTTATGATTTGCTCACAGTATGGTATGTTCATCAGACCTCATTGGTTTAGGATCTGACACAATGTGAATTGTCCTCCCACCAGTTACTCCTGGGGGACCTCCAGCAATGTAGCTGATCAGGTGAAGTCCCAGGGACCTTCCCACTTTCTCTGGGAATTTTCTTGGAAAAGAACTCTGGCGGTAACTCTTTGGGGTCATAAGGTTCCTCTTTGTTGGTTTTGATTCGATCTTCTTATCTGGCCTTGACAGCTCATGCTCTGTGCTGAGGTGATCTCTAGGAGAATCCTAACCTAAGCATAGAACGCCAGCCTATTACCGAGCCTGAACGACTCACCCCTTCTGGGCATAAGACCAAAGTCTGGGCCCTGTCTTTGGCTTCGGAGGCCCCAATAACACCCTCTCTCTGTCCAGTCCTATTTGTCTTTTAAAACGTTGCCTCCTTCATCATTGCCCCTCGATGCCGTTGAAGTTCATCTTTTAAGCAGAAGTCACCTGGGACTAAAAGCTCGAGGACCCCAGAGGACACTGCTCTCTCACAGCCCTTGAGCTTGTAAACCCAGTTTTACATCGGGTTTTATCAACTGAACTAGAAGAAGAAATCCATGTCACAGTTGGAGAATATGGGTTTTTTTTTTCTATATTCTGAGAAAGTTATTCTAAAAATAGGCCAGTGGAAGACCTAACAGGGAAAACTAGGAGGAAAAGGGAATTTTCAAAATGATTGCAAAAGCTCTCCTTGAAAATATGGACACAGCTTCCTGCTTATCTCCTTCCTCTGACCTGTAGCACCCCAGAGATGAGGTGGTTAGCTCTGGGAACAGGAAGGGAGTTGCCATAAATCTGAGCTCATTTGGAAAGGGAAGGATGAAGCAGATACTCAGCAATCAATAGAGTGTCGTTTGGTTTTGTGGTAAATGTTTACGGCTCTGTTGCTGGAATGTAATCCCGCTGCATCAGAACATGGGCCATCAGAGGGGAAATGAGTTCACCTAATGCCCCCCTGTGTGATTGGTATACATCATTCTTCAATGTGCAGCATCCAAAGTCCCTTGCTTCCAACTAGAGAAAAGGTTTTAGACAATTCTCCACATCCTCTTTACCTTTTATTACTTCACGATTCCCAAGAAAGAGAGAAAAATGACCCATTTCTCTTTATCTTAGTTCCTCATGTTCATAGGATGGAATGTACAAAAACCACTTAACTTTTCCTTCCACTCCTGAAAGTGCTGTTGGGGGAGCAAGCAAGGAACCGAAAACCACAAGAGAACAGGGACTAGATTGTTCCCTCTCTGAGTAAGCTCAAGGAGGGATGCATTGCTCAGCCGCCAAAGCATGTGTTTCCTTGTCATGGAAAGGAGAGGGTATAAAAAATGCTTTGACTGAAAAGCGAGTTCACTAATTGGTTGTTAATGACTATGCAGCCCTAAATGTCTGGAATTTGGTTTAGATTCAATGTAATTTGACATTTGCCAACCATTATTAAATCCCTTTGATGCTCTCCCTGTGCAGCGGCGATGAGCAGCTGATTGGTTCTTGGGGATGGAAAATGAGGATGGCTGGGCACGGAGTCAATGGGGGATCTGGAAGGCAGCCATCGTCACCCAACTCCCCTTGGCTCCACTAGGCATTGGTCTTCCCTGCTCCCCTTCCCTTTTTCTGGAGGCTTTCTTCTCTTTCGCTTCCCCTCATTCTCAAAGTGCTCTTCCTTTTCCAGCACTAGTTCACTTGCCCTTTTGCTCTCCCAGTTCTTCTAACTCAGAAGTCAACATCTCTTTGCGAGTAACAAAATTTACTACAATTGTATCAAGATAAAAAGATACATAAAAAGATGCAGGGGAATTTCATGACAACTCATTGTGGGTCAATTGTCCCTGAGGGAATCTGAGAGTCTTCGGGCTTCCCACTCCCACCTCCATATTTTATGTCTGTTCTACTCTGCCCTCCCTTCCACCAACGAGCTTCTTTGCTTCTTCAACCATTGCGTATGGTCCTACATAGCTTCCCCTCTAGCTACCCTTAATAAGTTCCTTCGTCCCCGCCTCTACAGGACCTGTCACCTGGCTACCCACAGGAAAGGATGGTCTCTGGGCTCCAATTCTAATTTCCCATGAGGAAAAATGTAATTGGCCAAATTCGGGTTTAGGGCTTATCACTGGCTGTTAGGTATTGCAAGGGGAAGTGGGGGCACAGAGGCAAGGCACTTAGTGCCTATCTTTCCAGAGCTGTGAGTGGCTACAGGCAAGAAGGAAAAGACAGGCATCTCTGGTCTACTTCTTTAGAGCACTGTACAAGGGTCTACCTCTTCACTTGTCAAGTGTCTCAGAATATCAAACACAGCCTTGCAAATAGCCCTGCTTTGTATGTTCCTAATTTATAATACACGCCCCCATTTGCATTGACCCACTCACTTTACCAGAGGCTCCAATTCCTCCTCATTCACATTTCTGCTACATCTCCTTCCAAAAGATTGAGGAACGAAAAGAAAAAAAAAAATCAAAGGACCAGAAGAACCAAGAGAAAAGCTGCAACAATAGGGAAAAACACACAATTCTACTAAGGACAAGGATAAGTTTCCATATTAATTCATGTGTGAGGCAGTGCAGGCAGAAAGAACAGTGGATGAGGAGTCAGGGAACACTTTCCCAGTTCTCTAACTAGGCCTCTGGTGGGCTGTGTGACCTGACGCAAATAAATCATTTAGCCTTTCCAAATTGTTTTCTTTTCCTAAAACATCAAGAGAATAGATTAGATGAATCTGTAAGTCCTTTCTTATTCTTCAAACATGTGATAATTTCAAGAAACATTTGAAACAGAAATTATAGAACAGCAATGTAGGATGGTCTCAGAGAATGGTTCCTCTTTTTAATCATTCTTTCCATTTCTTAAACAAAAATTTATTGAGAATGCTTTAATGCTAGCTAATCTCTGCACGAGGCTCTGGATATGCAGAAGGCAACAAACAGATATGATCTCTATACTCACTAAATGTAGTTTAGCACACTAAGGAAAACGTTATCATCGACATCACCGGATTTCTGAGCCAAACCGTACTTTTAGGTTTAATGCTATGTTGTGCGAGACAACTCTGCAGGGACCGATGATGCCTGGCTTCTTTCTTTTTGCCACACGGGGAATGCAGTCTTCACTCTCTTGGTAAAACCCTTGGAACCCCTAACATTTAGGCACTGCAGAAAAACATGGACATGGCTACATAGAGAAATTGGCCCGCTTTTCCATCTCCTTCTGTGTCAGGTCATTCTAACAGAGCTTTCTTTCTGGGTTTGGAATAAGTTCTAAGACCATCGGAAGCCTTTATGTCCAAAAATAAATGTCAGAACATCGTGAAACACAATCAGACATCAGTTACGAATGGTTCTCCCATGTTGACGGTCTGAACCTCTGTTAACAACTGGAAGATGGTTTTAAGAGTGATGTGAGTTAACACATGGACGTGCTGGGACTGGCACCCGTACCTGCTCAGCAGGTACTGACCTGCTGCATGCTACATATTACATATTAACAGCACGGAAACAGTGCGACTGACATACGCTACATGCCAGCAGAGTCCATAGGCTCAGTTAAGTGCTGGCTCTCATCATCACTAGTGGCAAGCTGAAACATTTCAGGGGAGAGTTTCCTGGATCTGAATCTCATCATAGTCTTTGAGAAACTGGACACGTTGCTCACAGTCACCCCAAATCTTGGACAGCAGCCTCTGCTTTGGGCTTGGGAAAGAAAGACCACGAGAGGAGCTCTGGTCACAGCACACGGTCTCTCTCTTTTCTCTCCTGTCTCACAGGCACCTCAAATGCTGTGGCCCCCCACTCCTCACCCTGGTTCACATTCTCCTTAACTTTGAAGTTGCCCGAGAGGTTTAGGGGGGTGGCAGGGACTGGGGAGGTTGAGTGTTTTCCAAGTTCAGCCCTTCTCTTTCTCCAGAGACTTTAGCCCCGAAAAACCAATCAGCGTGTTCTCAGAAAACACTACCCTGGTGGAAATGTTTGCCATTTTCTTGCTAAGTGTTATTTTTTCCATATTAGAGGTCCGATTTCCTGCAATTCTTGGAGAGCACTAGGAGGAAGAAGGGTCAGGAAATTCAGCACAGAGGGGAGCAGTGATTAAGTGCCCACTCATTTCCATCACGACGGCAGGAAAGGGTTTTGAGATGTTCCTGCATTGGTTATTTTTGTACAGAAGGAACAGGGCCTTTGTTAATGGGCCCCAGATGATACGACAGAAGATTCAGCATTTTCCCTGTGGTTTTGTCACTCACCAGCAGTGGCTTTCCAAGAGCCTTGTCTCCTCGGGCTAGTTTCTTCAGTCCCTAAATGGAGACAGTATTTGTTTGATAAGTGATTTGGATTTCCTTCAAAATAAGACATCAAGCAAGTCTAACTTACTACTATTATTGTAAAAGCCTTCTGTCTTGGGAAGGAGCGACTCAGTGAGTGGTGAGGAAAAGAAGGGAAACTTTCAAAAGGGAGAGGCACCAAAGAGAGTTACAGAAAAAATGCGCTGAGAAATTCTCCACATGCCCCACCTCTCTTTAAAAGGAACTTTATGGTGTTTTTCACCAGCCAATCACAGGTGGCAGTGCTCAGAGTAGTAAAACTGTGATAGGCTTGTAGGACCAGTCGATTTGACTGGATTAAAATAGCACTCTCCATAGGAACAAAATGAAGAAACATGACTTATTCAAGTATTTACTAGTGACATCATAGGATAATAACAGAGGTTATACCCTCTTTGGTTATTGTCTTAATAGCTTGTCTGTAGCTTTAACATACTATCTCATTTAACATTCACAATACACTTGTGCAATCAAGAAGATAGATACTACATAAGCCTAACTCCCTACCCCTTCTTTGTGTTTTGAATGAGGAAACTGAAACCAAGGAAGACTGGGTGACTAGCCCAGAGTGACAAATGTGCTAAGCAATAGAGCTGAGTTGATCACATCACTCTTAATTCTCTTTCCTGTCTACCATGGGCCATCAAAGCTTCCTGAAGCCAATGTTACCCTACTGAGATGCAACACTCATCTCAATTACTCAATTAATTGAGTAATTCTAGTATTGTGGAAGTTGGTTCAAAACCATCAGTTTTGCTGTATTTTTTATGAAAGTAGTCCTTATTTAAAAGGTAAAATTGCAACTGCATTATTGGTTCGGTCAATTATAAGATCAGGCATTTTTATTTAGTATTGTGAAAAGTGTATGACACAGGAATTTGGAGAAGGATTAATTAATTTACTAACTTATCTGATGACTACAAGAAGCTAAAGACCATGTTCTCTGTTGAGCATTCAAAGATTCCTAAGCAAATATATGAATTAGAATTATATTTTTATGTTTACTTATTTATCTTTGGTGGTGACAGAAATTCAACTTGAAGTGGTCTATGCACAAGGTCTATGCACAAGGGGGAATTCATTATGAGGATTGGGGTATATAATTCATGATAGGAATCTTAGAGTATATTTGTGGAAGTGGGACATGAATTCTAGAACAACTAGAAATGGGGATTCCAGAGCTCAGGACCCTCCATCTCAGCTCTATTCCTCTCAGCTCATTTATTACATTCTTCTCTTTCTAAACACTTCCACTTCTTTTGTGCTCATATCAGATTACATGACTGCCAATAACTCTGGAGTTTATTGCTTTAAAACTAAGAGAGGCTGGGCTCCTTTTCTCAGTCCAATTTCCAAATTGGGCCAGGAGCTGACCCTAGGCCAAATGACTCTGCCCATTCTTGGGGTGGGATACTCTGCTTCAGTTAAGTACTTACTCCTAACCAGCCAGTGGGGCAAGGGGTGATATTACACTGGACCAGGTGTAATGGGTCCTTACCCAGGTGGGTCTTATGATCACCATATGGGTGAAGGTGGAAATGAGCTGCTAGTAGAGGAAGGGTGTAGAGAAAACAATCCTGTGAAAGATGGACAGTCCCAACTCTCATGAGACTCCCAATGTCTTTTGCTATATACAGATAATGACACTATAATTACATGAGCTCAATAAAAGAAATACATCAGATAGCTCTAAAAAATATAGAAGGAGCAATGATTCTGCCTAAGAAGACATCAGGAACAGGGAAAGTAAGGTTCCAGCTTAGTCCTGAAATACGAACAACAACAACAACAAAAAAAAAAAGTCAGTGGGGAAAGGACATTCCAGCCAGAGGGAACTACACGTCTAAAGGCTCAGCAGAACCAAGACATGGAAGAATGAAAAATGAGGCTGCAGAGGGGAATAGCACTCTGTGTCCTCTTGTACCTGTGACCCATCCACCTTCTCCATCCTCTAAGGAGCAGGGGACATCCTGAAATGAGAGGAAGCACATTGTATAGCACTTTTGGTTTCTTAGAGCATTTTTTTTTAAAAGATATATTTATTTATTTTTGAGAGCGAAAGAGAGAGCACGTGGTGGGGAGGGATGGGGGTAAGGGAGACTGAGAGTCCCAAGCTCACTCCAGATTTAGCCCCAAGCCTGACTTGGGGCTCTATCACACGACCCTGAGATCACGACCTATGCTGAAGCCAAGAGTTGGTCTCTTTACTGACTGTGCCACCAAGGTGCACCTTCTTAGAGCACTTTACATAAATTTTTCACTGGATTCGCACAATTTTGGCATGATGTAGACAGGACACGCGTTTCCCACCCCCTTTTATTGATGAAGAGAAATTGTTGGAGGACTGTGACTTGGCTAAGTTTAGTTCAAGGGAAGAACTATGACTAGACTCAGGTTTTTAGGTCCCAACTCAGTGTTCCTTCTGCCCCTCCTCAGGGTTTCCTTGAATGTCAGCATAAGGGATCAGATCCATGTCACTAATGATTCAGTCTATTGAGACAAGCCACTTGGATAATACCAAATAAGCTATGTATATTTTGCTCTGGTCGGTATTAAAATATCTTGCAAAACCTTCATTCCAGAAGATTATCTGAAAGAAAAGATTCCTCTCGCCAGGAGGGGAAGGGAGTGGGACAAAGAAATAACCTCTCAAGAACTGGCTTATTCCTGGGAAGGCTGGGTGGCCCAGTTAGTTGGGCATCCGCCTTCAACTCGGGTCGTGATCCCGGGGTCCTGGGATCAAGTCCCGCATTGGGATCCTTGCTCAGCAGGGAGCTTGCTTCTCCCTCTCCCTCTGCCTGCCCCTCTTTCTGTATTCTGTCTGTCAAATAAATAAAAATCTTAAAAAAAAAAGAACTGACTTATTCCTATGATTCTTTTGTTATAATCAGTATATGCAGATGTAAACAAATCAGATAAATACATAAAATGAACTGGTGATCATTTTTCACCTCACCAAAGAATTGCCTGCTAGATTTTAAGCTACATGAAGACACATTTTTGAAGAGCCAGTATTTGCTCAGAGTGGCCTGTTGCTCCTGGCACTTAATTTGTAAATGCTCGATTAATGTTTAATGAATGAATAAATGAACCATCCAATACAAGGGACTTTAAAAAACAAAGACACAACATATATCTCTGATTAAGAACCTTCGTGGCAGATGTAATTTGGATCAGTTTGAGGCTGTACCACCTACTGAATGTGAAACAATCAGGGAATTATTGTCTAAGCTTCCATCTCCTTAGTTGTAAAATGGAAATAATAATGGAACTTACTCCCAAGGTTGTTTATTTATTGAATAAAAATGTATTTAGGAACTACTAGGAGCCAAGCACTGCTCAAGGTTCAGGAAGGTATTTCAGAAAATACCAGTGACAGGGTTCCCGGGCAATTAACACGAAAAGAAATAAGTAAATGAAGTAATTAAAAATGTGATGCAGCACTGTGAAGGAAGCAGAGGGCAATGTGGACTCCACCATGGCCATGAGTGTGACTTTAGGTGGAGTGGTAAGAAGAAGCTTCTCTAAGGATGCGACATTTGAACTAAGACGTGGGGAGAGGAGAGTGAGCAAGGAAGAGCCAAGGAAGAACAGAGGAGGCAAGGGCCAAACCGAGGGAGAGGACAGGATTGCAGGGCTAGAAGAACAGAGAGGAGGCTCTGGGGCCAGAGCTTAGGAAGCAAACGAGGTAGGAGGCAGGAGAAATTGGCCAGGACACAAAGTGCTCTGTGGGGCAAGCTCAGGGACTGGGGCTTTGCTCCAAGAGCCGTGGGGATTCACTGGGGAATTTAAACAGAGGGGTACCCTGATCTACACTGTTAAACAAGCACTCTGCCTCAGTAAAGAGCACCAGCACCCATCTCATTGCTCCCGTGTAAAACCTGAAGCCCTGGCTCCTCAGTTTCCTTCTCCCTCTCTATCAATGAATCCAGTGAACTCACTCTCTAAAATATACCTCAAGCATCTTGTTTTCTCTTCACCTCCCCTAAAACCAACTTTAGCTCAGCCCCTCTCTCTTGCCGATTGCCATGCCACTTTCCACCCTGTAAGTGTGGGAACGTAGTAGATTTTCAAGGAGAGGGTAGTCAAGGAGGGGCTTGGACATTGAAGACTAAAGGTCAGGCTGAGGTTACATGAGATCAAGTACATAAACACTTGGCAGAGCACCTGGCTTCTAGAATGTTCTTACTACACATAATTTTTTTTTTTAAATAACATCCATGCTCCTTGTGCTTTGCAACACGATGAAAAGATCAAGGGATTTGGAGCAGGAGACTTGGGTTTACATCCTAGTTTCAAAAAAGTGTGGCTTTGGATAAGTCCTCATTTCTCTGAACTGCTATTTTCCCTTCTGGGAAATGAAGATGTAAATACCTGTCTTTTCTATCCTATAGGACTGTTGTGAGTTTCAAATGTGATGATGGATGTGAAAATGCTTAGTAAGCTGAAAAGCATCTCTTCATGAGCAATCAACTATATGAAATTATATTTAATTCAGTTTCCTTTGTACGTGACCTCTCGGGGTCCTACACTGCAAGGCAGCATTACAAAATAAATTTTATTATAGGGCACTGGGGTCTTCAGCTTCGAAGAACACTGAGTCCCAGATTCTTAAACCTCTGCCTCATATAGTCCAAACCAGTCCTGTCAACAGACCTCGCTGCTGACATGAAAATAGGGATCTGTGCTGTCCCGTATGATGACCCGTGGCCACGACAGCTTGCAAGCCCTTGAAATGTGGCTGGTATGATAAAGGAATGCTACATTTCATTTTTTTATTGAGTTAATTTAAATTTAAGTAACCATATGTGCTAGTGGGTATCGAACAGGACAAAGCCAAAAGCTCTTCCTTCTCACAGCCCTCACCTATCAAGCAAGGTCTTTTTTAGTTCTTCTCTGTGCTTCTCCATACACAATTCAGAAATAGATAAGTCAATTTGAATAAAATAAGGGCTGAATCCTGAGCCACTTTTCTTATTCTTGAGTCGAAGATAATCCTTGATTTATTTTTTTAAAGTCCATAGCTGGTTAATTTATCAACAAGACGGAAGACGTCAAAACGATGACAATAGAGTGTCCAGGAAAAGGCAATTCTGGAAGATGAGCTACTTTAGAAACACATTCTCCTGGGAGTTATATTTTGGTATCAAGTAGGCTACCTATTCCACAGTTAGCGTTCTCCATTTCTCATTAAGAAAAAATCGCCAGGGAGAAAATATTTGGAATTGAAGAAGTATGCGGATGGCTGCATTGGGATTGTTTCTGTGACGCTGAGAGTCGCGCCGTCATCGGGGGTTTCCGTGTTGAAACCGACACTAGTTCTCTCTCTTCATGTAAGGGCTGTTTCCGTTACTAGATATTTAGAACATAAGGCAAAATATGGAGAGGAAGGGACATGAAAGGAAGGTAACATGATTGAATTGTTTCCAGCAAAAATGAGAGCTCAGCAGAAAAGAAACCCAAGACAACAGAAAAAGGACCAGAGATAGGGGATGGCAAGGAGTGAGAAAAGCTTTTGAAGCAGAGAAATGAATATGGAACTGAAATCAAGAAGACAGAGAGGGAACAGATGGGGGTAGGCGGGGTGAGGACCAGAGAAGAAATTCCAGATCCATTTGTGAACGACACCAGGAGCTGTCTGTGGGGGGAGAAAAATAAGGAGCAAAAATGAGGAAGACCAGGAAAAAAATTACTTTGGAAAGAAAGAGAGTGACAAGGTAGTGAGGACAAGGAGGGACAGCTGTCATCTCGTTTAATTAAGAAATTATTAATGGAACAGACGGGACAGCCACAATGAGCCTTTACTGATGAGATGCTACTAAAATTCCAGATAATAGCAGCTGAAAGTTATTGAGAGCAAAAGTGGTGAGGATGCCAATTTCACTGATAATAACATACTTAGCACCATGCTTAAGAATTTAAAAATCACACATCAAATAAATTTAAATGATTTTGGTTATCATCTAATTATGGTTGTTTAAATAATATAATACAATTAAATGTTAAAAAAATGAAAAAGGCCCGATAATTTTCAGTGATCACTCTTGTGTTCCGAATCTTCCTTGTGAGCGGTTTCTGTTCAATCCTGCAGTCCTAGGGGAGATATTATGCTGATGGCCACATTTCTGCCAAATGTAGATAGTTGTCAGTCAGAAGAAGACAAATGGCAAACAGGTTCTAAATGCCTTATTTTTCCCCTCCTTTGTCCCTTATTTTCCATTATTAGGATAGGCGTCTTCTCTCCTCAAGCAACCACTTTTTCTTTCTTCTTCCTCCCCTCGCCAGGCAGGTTCCCTGACAGTACTTCCCCCTTCCTTCATCATAAGACAATGTGGCTTTAGTGCTAGTGGGCTAAATATAATACTGGCCAAACAGGAGTTCAGCCACGCAAGCTTATTCCACAGGAAGCTATCTAGATGGCATCATTGAAAGCCAAGGGCCATGGACTTGTGGCCATGACCATGTTGTTGACTGAGGCTGGAGAGAAAGGCTTCATTTGCTCACCTGGCTCCTTTATGGGAATGAGTCCTGAGCTTCTCAATTAGAGTAATGGCCTCATAGTGGGTAAAAAGGAAAAAAACAAAGCAACTGCTTCATTTGAAAATATCTCTATTTTTTCCTAATAACACAGAAATATTGTAAATTTTTCCAAAAAAAAAAAAACCAGAGAAAGTTAGAACCTACCCAGATAATCTTACAACCTTATCNAATATCTCTATTTTTTCCTAATAACACAGAAATATTGTAAATTTTTCCAAAAAAAAAAAAACAGAGAAAGTTAGAACCTACCCAGATAATCTTACAACCTTATCCAAATATCACTATCAGGAATTTGATGCATGTTTCCAGAAATCAACATATATATATATATATATACATATATATATATATATGTAGATAGTTGTCAGTCAGTTATATATATATATATATAACATAATAAGATCTTCTCAATGCGGTGTTCTGTAGGATCCTTTTTTAAGTTCATGTATCATGGCCATATTTCCATGTCACTATGTCATGCTTCCATGAATGAAAGACACTTGTGATTGTAAGGTTATGTACCTGAAAAAAAAAAAAGTGCTGCAAATTATAATCGGTAGGCTCTGTAGACGATGACATACCCTGATTTCAGAGATGTTAAAATATTAAAAAGGCAGTTTAGAAATGATGAAAGAATTTAAAAATTACCTTAACCTTTTGATGGCTCCAGAATATTGCATTGTTACAGCCATATCATAAATTACTCAACAAATCCTTCATGAGCAGACATTTGTGTTGTTACCAATATTTTCAAATTTTTATGAACTTTGATGTATATCTCTAGACACTTGTCATATTACTTCCTCAAGGTGAATTCCTAGAAGCAGGACGGGTGGATTAAGTAAGAGTGTTAATCCTGTTTACACCAGGTGATACTGATTTACACTCTCAGGGATTGTGTCTCCGAGTGCTCACTTCCTCAGTAATTGATATACCATCTACTGAAACCTAGCCTGAGCCTCAGCTAAGAAAATCCAAACTATACACCTCATTTGCCATCCAGTATCCCTCTTATCTTTCTTCTTGGTGTCCCCAAATTTTAAAAACTTCAGGAACTCAAAACGGTGATGTCCGTAGATGATTCCCCAATAATGGACAAAGGCCTGATCTACTTGGCTGCAGAGAGCCGCCCTCAACAACAGGGGTGTACTCAGTGATCAGCTTGATCACTTTTCATCTTTCTGCCAATTAAGGACAAGGCCTAAGGGTCACAAATTTGGATGTGACTTCATATTAATAGCACCAGGAACTAGGAATTATACTGGGGCTACTTTCCTGAGCTCTTCTGTTCATTTGATCGGAAATCAGTGAACCCACACTGTGCGTTAGGCTGTGGGGACACAGAGATGAACGGCTTACAGTTTCCTACCCAAATAAACCTGCAGTCTAATGGGGGAGATGAGATACAAACATATAAAGTTATAGAACAACAGAAAATAAGATAATCGATTTCATGAGATGGGATATGATTTAGTGTCAAATGCGCAGACATTAAGTCCAGACTTTGAATGAAATCTGGAGACAGAATGCTCTGTCCCTCTGCGAGGCACCAAGACCAATGCTAATGTGCCGTGACCCTCTGGAAGCACAGGATGACACATGGTCGATCCTTTTCTAGGCAGCATCTGTGTCCTGCACCGTCCCCCAGGAGTCTAAGGCACATCGACAAATGCTCAGTCTTTTCCTGGAGCACCAGAGGCCAGCTGTCCCAGTGTCCTGTCTGTCCTGGAGGGGAGGAGCCAAACCATTTGACTTCAGCCCCTCTTCAGGAGAATTGCCCCAAGGGCAAGACACAGAGTTCCAGGATCCTAAGAGCATGGGACTCAGGCTACGATGCTAGGAAAGTGAAAATGCACATTTCCATGCCTAGTGGCATAGGGACTAAAGTCCCATTCATAAAGCAAGCTTCTTAGTTAATCAGTAATTCAAGTTTAGGGACATATGTCTCCCAAACCAAATTTCATGAGAGTAAAAGGGGGAGGGGGAGCTCTTTCCTTTCATTGTTTCTGAAGCCAGATACGCATGTCTCTTAAGAGGCACCACATCAGCACCACATCGTGTCCTGCTTCAGGGCGCTGATTTAATAAGAATTGCAAGAAACAAATGACTCACTTGCTAATATTGAAAGAGGGCAAACACACCTGCCCCAGGCCCTCCAGGTCAGGACATTTGTTTATAAATGACATGCAGGCTGTGAACCCGTGGGAGGAGCCCTGGATGGGGAGTCAAGAGAGACAACTGGGCTCCTTCAGTGGATCTTTATCAGAACTGTAGGTCAGAATACCAGAGAGTTTCAGACTAGATGCAGGTCTGGACATAGTGGACCACTTGAAGCAAACTCTTGGGGCGGGGGTGCGGGTGGCATTGTTTTTCAAGAGATACCACCGGTGACTCAGATGTGCTCCTCTGGTTAAAAAATCACTAACTTAGGGAATCTCTAGCCAGGGATTATCAGACTCATATTTGACTTTTGGGGGCTTCTCTGCAATAGAAAGTCAAGTGAAGCTTAAAAATTATTTAAATAGCATTATTTTGAACTTATAATTTGTGTTTACATTTAACCTAATAACACTTAACATAAGATTGCAATGCAATTTAATCTCACAAGATAATTAAAGATTTATGAAAAATAGTTATTCTTAAGGAACCACAGGCATTCTGATCCAAAAATGGAACACAAGTTTGAGGTTGTATGATGAATGGCTTTTTTCAGTCCTGTCGGAGGAACTCTGCCACTGAAGATACCACCTCATTTGGTGGAATGATTAAATTATAAATTTGACCCTCTTCATTAGCGGGGAGCCCAGACTCACAGTTGTTCTGCCTCCAGTTCCTTCCTCCCCCACCAATGAACGTTGTACCATGAAAATCCTGGGCTTCAGCTGTAATGATCAACAATCCCTTAGTAGAATGTTGGTCATGACACTCTAGGCTGACTACTTTACCCCCCCAGGGGAGAGTGGTTAATGATGATATTAATAAGAACAGCTAACAACTGCTAAGCTCTTACTGTGTTTTGAGCTCTATGCAAGGGGCAGAACATGGATTTTCTTTCCTATCCCAGGAATCCAGGTCCCCGAGAGTTTACAATTCAAGAGAAGCAGACTGTTTTCCATAATAGGCTCCTTAATCGTATTACATGTGTGAAATATGGTTCTTTCCTATACTTCCAGCCAGTGTATTGGTTTTCACATAATTACCATCTCTGTTTAGGATGCTCGAGGACCATTGAGGGTCCAAGCCCATGACATTGGACACGATCTTATGATTTAGTGATTAAGAAACACACAGAGCAGATGAGGCAAGACTAGATACAGAAATAGGAGGCCTCCAAAAGAAATGATAATAAGAAAGTGATGGCAGAGAGCTCACAGCTATACAGCCCGAAGTGTCAGTTTGGTCCTCCTGGGGTCAAATCTCTTTCCAGCATCCTTTGAGACATCTTCAACTGAATACTTTTCTGAAACTTGACGCTCCACATTCCTAAAATCAAATTTATCCAAGTTCTTCACACCAAATCCAAACCATCTTTTTCTCCTAACTTACATATTTCTATTAATTGCTTGATCTAAGACCATTTCTTGATCTAGCAAGAGCTCAAGGTAGAAACATACCCCCACCACCCCAAGATGAGCAGAGTGAGGAAGGAAGAGTGGGCTCTGCTCAGTCATTTAGGATTCAGGCAGATAGAGGTTTTGCCACCTTCAGTGCATGGCTTCCAAGGAAGTCTCAGGGGCTGACACACAGATGGCAAGATGAGAAAGGCCACTGAAAAGATCCGTATGGGAGGTTTACATTGGCAAACTCTGGAAGTGACATGCATCATTTTGTTTACATTCCCTTAGCTAGAACTTGGTCACGTGGCCTAGTTGCCAAGGAGGCTGGGTCATTTTATCTAGCCGTGTGCCCAGAAGGAGATGGGTTTATGTGAGTAGTTAGCCATCTCCTATTCTTCCTTTGGACCTGAGTCCAAAGCCTTGAAGGGGGAATCCCTTATGTATTCCTCTTCTGGCTGCCTTCCCTTGTCCAGTTAGTCCCCAGGTCCTGTTAGTATTGCCTGATGCTGCTGAGCATATCCAGCCTCTCTTTTTTGTCCTCGGTACCATCATCTTACCTCAGGCCTTTATAAACTGACTGGGTGGCCCTAAGGTGATCTAACTCAAGTCTTGCCCTTCTAATCGTTCATGTATTCAACAAATATTTATTATATACCATGTTAAATAATGAGGGGAGAATGAGGAAATGAATAGACCTTGCCTCTGCATTTACAATCTCATAGGGAATATAGGTGAATAAATGGCTCTTCCCACCTTAGGCGATCAGTACCTGTGATGGGGAAGTATAAGGGACAAGGTTGACAGTTGCAGGGGCTCCAACTCCCCTGACCACTCCACTGAAGCAAGACACACTGTGCCCTACTCACTGACCCCCGCCCCCATTGCTCATATTTGTCTCTGGCCCACCATCTTGTTTTATTTCATCATGGTCCTTAACACCATCTGAAATGATCATGTATATTTATGGGTTTATTTTTTGGTTTTGTGTCTTCTTCCACCAGAATGGGTGTTCCACCAAGAGCGGAAACCATGCCTAATTTGTCATCAGCGTGAAGACAGGATCCAGGAAAGTGCTGACATGTAGTGCAGTTAGAAGGGACCGAGTTGGTGGAGGAGGGCAGGGAAAGGGTCAGATTGGGCTCCCGAAGAAATGATCTTTAGGTTGAGGCCTAGAGGATGTGTAGGAGCTAACTAGATTTCCTGGGGGTAGGGAGGAAGGTGGAGGAGGAGCTATTGATCTAAACTGAGAAAAGAGAGAGAGAGCATGGCTAAAATTCAATGCTGGGAAGGAGAGAGCTAGGGAAGGAAGTGTGAGCATGGCCCTGTAAACTGTCTGTGTGGGTTTGGATTTTCCCCTAAAGCCGAAGAGGAGCCATGAAGATTTTTCACTAGTGGAGCCACGTTAAGATCCAATTAGAGCTTTAAGTGCCTCCTCTGCTGCTCTTTGTAGAAGGTACAGGAGGAGGGCAGCATAGAGGGCAGGACAACCTGTGAGACTCTAAGGACAGACCCCAGTCGCACAAGCCAAAAGAGTGCATTTCACGTTAAGTCTCTTCAAAAGTCTCGGTTCGGTCAATACCATCCTCTCCAAGAAACGCCTCCAAATGGTCAACATTGTGAAAAGTAGAATGATTACTACATTTTCCACTTCTGTTTTATCTGCCCTTCCAGTCCTGCCTCCTCTCTGAAGCTTTCTGACTTACCCCTACCCTGAAATGTGAAATTTCATATTTATGGAATTCAGTTAGCACGAATGCACCGTTCTGGACTTTTCCTAACCTTTATATTCATCCCCGGTCTTTCCCCCAAGAGACTGTTAGCATCTTTGAAAAGTGAACTTTGCCTATTATTTCACAAAAATGTGCTTTTAGGAATGTAATTTGAATTAATCCACACTATGGTGTTTGTCACTAATGACAACTACCCCTACGATGTTGGAATTCTAAAAGGGAGAACGAGTTCTTTGGGGAAGGAGAGATGTTTAGCTCTGTCTTTCTGAAATCATATCTCCTTAGGAAGCTCCAGACTGCAAATATGGCCCATCAGTCTACCCCAGGGCTACAAGCCAATCTTCATGGAATTTCTGGCACTTCCGGGGGGATATGTTTAGGTGAAGCCACCTTAGAGGCAGTACCTCCAGGGAGAGCCTGAAGCCAGCACACCAGCACTTTCCTAGAGCTCCTTATCTCCTCAGGAACATCCAGACGCTGGCCATCAGACTCCGCAGTGGGTCTGAAGTGGCTCAAGATAGCACGTGGCCCTTTGTCTGGGTCCTTTGTTGACAGGATCACAGAGCAGGGGAATATGTTTTCATTTCAGCTGATGTTGGAGGTCCACCCGATGCTGAAAAGGAGATTTTTGTCTTAAAGGTAGCCTTTCTTTTCCTATTTTTATCCTCTAAACTCTAGGTCCATCAAGGCCAGGCTTGCAATTCAAAGAAAGAAGAGCACCAGAGGAGCCAGTGGGGTTTTTATGTATTAAGTGCTTGGGCTGAGAGGGGTCGAAGCAAGTAGGGAAGTATTTGGAGGAGGCAGAGTAATTGTCACCTGGGAAGCCAGTTATTCACAAACTCCATGCAGTAGAAATGAAAAAGCCCTTTTATGCAACTCCTGTCTCCCCTTGTCAGGGAGGAATATGCCAGTGATAATTGCCGCTGAGGCGAACATCTCAATGTTAAGATATCATTTATTCCCCTTCTCCTTTGTCTTTCAATCCACACGCATGTTCCTTCAGCTTACTCCATCTGCTCTTCTTCTGTTTCTTTTTAATAATAATGAAAATAGCAGACACTTACCTTTTGTGGGAAGTATCTCTGGATTTGTTTTGCATTTTTCATTTTACATCATCCTTGTATTTATATAAAAATGTCCCCTTTTCATAAAAGCTGCATTTTCAATAGCTCTTCTGACTGCAGTGTTAAATCATCATGGCGGTTGTTGGCTTTGGGTGTAAAGAGATGTTGTGTGCATGAACCACTCAAGCACTAACACCCATGTACCATTTACCAATTTGGGCAAGAAGATAAACAAGAATATTCCCCCCACACACACACACACAGAGTCAAATTAAAAATCTGGTGTCTGTTAGTAAGATCTAAACTAGATTCTATGGAAGGGTTATCCATAGCTCTGATTTTTTTGATATTCAAAAAATGTTTTGTCCATTCAAAGAAAGAAAGAGAGGGGAAGGAAGGAAGGAAAGAAGGCAGGCAGGGAGGGAGGGAGGGAGGGAAAGGACAGCTAAACAAACAATCCCAGTGTTGCTTAGAAGCAGGCAACCACATTGGCCAAGCTGCTAGTGTTCTCAACCCTTTCCCATTGCCTGCCTCTTCGGAAGGGGTGTTGAAGGCGAGTAGCTAGTGGGGGGGAACAGGAAAATGAGATTCTCATAAACCACAAACTGGGTAAGCAGCCTCAAATCATAGAAAATTGACTCTTCTTATTTCTTGACACACCCTTGGGCTGAAGGACCAGAGATGTTTTGTACACTCCACAGGAAGCTGTGGGCTTGCAAGTTCTCACCAATGCCTATTTCCCAGAGGCCAAGGTAGCATGTTCATATGCCATGTGACCAACTTGGACTTCAGACTTGGCAGGTTTTCATTGCTTTCACTCAAAACCAGACCCTGAGAGGAACACGAACTTGATCCCTGCAATAAATCAAGTTCTAATACAGGGTGAGAGCCTTAACTCTTCTCCTCCTAGCCCCCCTCCTGTGGCGTTCCTCCACATGCATGCAGTGCTATTGAGTTCAGAGAGCTGAAACAGGACTATTTTTATCATTCAGTCCCAAAGGTAAAATGTTTGGCTGATTTGGCTCTTATTCCTGACCCTCACCCCCCACCCCCATATTTAGACATGGAAGGGGAAGGAATGCTTAGTCAAATCCGTCTAAGTCAAAGCTTAGAAAAAAACAAATGGAAGGTGGGAGGGAGAAAGAAAACCAGCAGAAAGGATATAACATCTGTCTGGACAATCCCCCTTTGTCTTCAAACCGTCCCCTCCTCCTCTTAGGACTGTTTCTTCCTTTGCTTTTATTAAATTTTCTCTGCAGCTTATCTCTTAGCCCTTAGGTAAGGAAAGATCAGAGCCTGAGAGCTCTGGGCAGCCAAGCTTGCAGGGAGCTCGGAGAGCACACTCGGCAGCTGAGACCAGCAGGCATCCAGCAGGCGCCCAGGCTGCCCTCCATGAGAAGAAGGCAGTCTCCTCATCCCCCACGAGCACCCTGAGGGGCATTAATAACCATCCTCGGCATTGGGCATTTGTTCTTTCTTCTATGTCCTTGACATGTACAATATCTATTTTAATGCCTCTAAGCAGAAGGAATAACCCTAAAGGGTTAGAGTAGGGAGTGGACAGTGTTATTCAGAGGCACTGAACCCTTAATGACCATGCTCTGGAGTTGCTATGCCTTCCAGTGTGGTGCAGGTCATCAAAATTATCACAGGGCCAAAAAACTAAGGGCTTGATAAGAACATATTTTCAAATCAATGTTTGATCCTTATTATCTTTGTGACTTTGATGAAGTTACTTATACTCCCTTAGACTCAGTCTTCTCATCTACAGAATGGGAGTGATAATACTACTACTGACCTTGGAATGCTTTGAGATAATTGGATGAGCTGATGTGAAAAACGTGCTTAGTATAGTACAGATTGCCTCTAAGGATACCACACACTCTGGTTGAGTAGTGAGAGATGCTACTATTATTGTTGTGATTGTATTATTAATTTTAATTATTGAGAGGTAATCTGAAATCTGAATAAATGTGCAATCTGTATCTGTATCAGTAAAGTGTCTCAGAAAAGAATAGAATGGGTTGATAGGCAGGACCAAGTCAGGAAAACAGTACCCATTTCTAAACATTTTAAATGGAAGGAATTTAATACAAGAATTGATTATGAAGGTGGTAGAAGGGACAAGAAGCCAAACAAAAGATGGTGAGCTACCCAGAGGTCAGCAACAGCAGGAGGATGCTGCCACCCTTAGGACTGAAGAAATACAGAGACAAGGTGATGTTACAGAGGCTAGAAGCCAGGGACTACCTTATAGAAAGTAGGACCTCAGAGAAAGGGGCTATGAGGAGGACGTCTTGAACCACAGAGTTCAAGCACTGTTGTCAACTGTCACCTGGAGCTGACAGAGCTACCCTGAGTCCTCCCTTCCTCCTGCCCTTCTTGACCCTCCCATTGACCGAACCTGGCCAGAAGCCTGTTGATGAGGCAGTTTGGGAAATGTGGTTTGCAGAGTCATCAACAGAGATGTATTCCAACCTTGGAGGAAAAAGAAATCTTCATGCCTATGAGGTATTGACTGAGGAACTGCTTGATAGATTGAAAAGAAGCCATTTAGATTCTAGGTTTCAGCATTTAGCTGGAATGCCTAAAGACCCAGAAGTTTGAAGCAAAGTGATTATTTTGTTCTAAGTGTACCTGTCGCATAAGATGTTAGAGCCACAGGAAAAGGAAGGGGATGACAATCCCACACCTTTTGGGAACCTGGTTTTTTTTCCCTCTCTCTGTCATCTAGAGAGCCCTTAACCACAATCATTTCAATAACTTTCACCAAAAAAAAAAAAACTCCGTTATTATTTATCCATGCCATCTGTATACATTATTGATCAAACCACTATTGACCATGGCAAGAAAATGACTTTGCCATCATGGAAGGCCAGTGATGATTCTTTGGCACAGTAAAAGGTACAAAGGGGAAAAAAAACCTGTTAGTGTCTTGGCTTTCTGCAGACTTGCTTTCAGGCTGAGGAATGCCCCTTTGAAAACATATTAGTCTTAAGAATGAGAGAGGGCACTAGATAAAGATTCAATCTTATCCATGCTCTAAATGCTCAACTAATACCTTGGCTTCATCTCTCTGTCCTAGACCATAACACTTGTTTCTTACAAAGTGCCAGATTCTGGCTCCCTTCCCAGCACAGAATGGGCTCCCTAGCCATTTCATTACCAGAAATTACAATGATCATCTGCCTAACTGGGAATAGCATTATCTGAAACACAATTAGAAGTAAACTGAAAGTCTAGGTGGCCCAGTGATGACTAATCAGAAATATGACTGCCTGGCACACCATGCCAGATCATATCTCAGGATCATCACGGGTTGTTTTCATTTTCAGGAGCACCTCGATTACCATTAATGTGGCTGGAAGGTATGAAGCAATTATTAATATCTTCAACTTAGATATCAAAGAATTGAAGCACACGAAAGTCCAGGGACATCAGGATCAAAGGCCTGGGTCAAAACATTTTCTAAGTAATGATTTGGTACAGTGTGATTCTAAGTCTGGAATTCTCATCCAGTGAGAATAGGGAAAAAAGTGACCCTGAAAAATTGGACTGCTCAAGGCTAGAAGAGCACACCCTAATCTAACAAGGTAGCAGGGCGCATGCTCCAGGAGAAGCATGCTACTGGAATTTCTCAGAAGACAGAAAGTGCTAGAGTATGGCTGTATTTGCATCTAGAAATACACATAGGAAAAATCACCTCCATATGAGTTACAAGGACCTAGCCTCAAGGTCACTGACTCTACCAAGGCCAAGTCTCCCCTCTCTAAGGCAAAACAAACAAACGAAAAAGGGATTGCACATTTGTTGGCCAAAGTATGTTGCATGTGTTAGGCCTTGCAATCATGCAGTTGTACGATGGCAGAATGTTTTCTTTGTTGTTCCCAGTCTGAACTTTGGGCCAAAGCTTGGTTCAGGTGAACCTAAAAGGCTGAGAACCAAGAAGTCACACAGGAGAGTCAACTACCTATCTAAAAGAGAAGGATCAAGAGCCTTATCATCAGCGGCCCAAACCACTCTAGATTGTCTTTTTCTAAATTGCAAAGCCATCAGAAGAGGTGGAAATAGCATTGTGTACCAGTTGCCAATAGCAGAATCCAATAGGAACCTTTCTGGAGCTGCCTAAGGACAGCCATGGTGGCTGGTAAGTCAAGCCATCCCTGTGACCGAAGCAAGGGTAAAGAATAATAAAATGAAGATTTAGTTTGTTTCGGCACTCCCTGTGCATTAAATATAAGAGAAGTGTCCCCAAATGAATTGCAGTCTTTTTGAAAATGATGCTCTAGGAAAAAGAACAAATATTGACACTTCAATAATGTTTGCCCAGCAATCAGTGAGCTGTATACAGCACTCAGGGTATCTATGTTACTGGAATCAATTAGGAAAACGGAGAATTGATATCCTCCAATGAGAAATATATGGTAACTGCTGACATTACAGATAACATCAGCTCTGCAAATCATCTCTGAAGTCATAGGCCTACCCCACACTGTCACTGATGTTGAGAGAATCTGTCTGAGAACATAGCTTACTTCAGTTATGCTTCCCACTGCTGTTAACAAACACTGTCTTCCCTGATGTGCAATTTCCATCCCCCGCAACTAACTCTTCCAATTCATTCATTCATTCAACAGATTTATTGAGAACATACCTTGTGCTAACACTACGTGAGATTAGACAGAGTCCCTGGTTCTAGGGTTTGTTTTTTTTGTCGTTGTTGTTGTTTGTTTTTTTTTGTTTTTGTTTGTTTTGTTTTGTTTTTGAGGGGGAGGAGGGCAGATGGAAACCATGGAAAAGTATAAAGTGAGACACTTTCATATAAAAGTGAAAATGAAGGAGTCATGTGAAAATTTGAGAAAAGAGTAAAAGAGTATTCCACCTAGGGGACAACAATGCAAAGGCCCTGAGGTTATTCACCTGCCTTCTCTTTACTCTCCTGTTATGTTTGGTTGTTCTTTAGTCTCTGATGGTTTATCAGACTGTTCGCTTCTTCTTTCTTTCTTTCCTTTGTCCTTGCTTCTTTCATATTATTACTTATCTATTATTTATACTCCCAGAGGTCTTTTAAGAGTGTCTAATGACTATGAAGATCTCACATCATAAAGACTTCTTTTCCCGAATAGAGCTGTGTTGTTTTTCAGATGCCCCTCTCTCTTTTCAAATAGATTTGAAGTTCCTTGAAAGAAGGACACATCCAAGTATCCTAGATTTTTATGGATTTCCCAAAGTACCCAATTTAACAAGGGGGCATATAGGAGAGGCTCAGTATAATAAACGGTGGCTCAAACTAAAATGCTTATAGTTGGAGAAGCTTGTTGAGATAAATTTGCCCACCCAACACATTTTTTTTTGTCTATATCTTCCTGATTTGCTATCTGTTTGTTACAGGTATTCAGTTAATTTCCAGGGAACTAAAAATTTTCAAAGTATTCTGGGGAAGAAACCCTTAGATGTTGCCATTGGTTTTCACTTAGCTGTGTCTAGAGTATCAATTCTCATCCTGTAAAGTAACTGATTAAGTCTTTATTGATAAAGGGAATCCAGTAACAAGCAGTTTTTAGGTAACAGGTATGTATGTACAGTGTAATCAGGCTGGATGAAGTTGAAAGATAAAGTTCATTAGCTTCTTTTAATTGGAGATGCTTGCAAAGAACCAACCAATGATTTATACGATGTTTGGGGAAAGCCCCAGTCCTTAGCTTTTGGAGCCAGTTAAAATGTCATTCTCAGTGCTTCTCTTTAGAGAAAGATTTCATGCCCCTGAGTGAGATGGGGCTGGGGTGAGTGTTAAGGTGCATTTTCAGTCTGTGGATTTCAGGATCACAGCTTTGGCCACCTAACCTAAAACTAGTGTCGATGAAAAGGGTTTTTATAGCAGCAAGCTGGTGCCATAGTGATAGGATGGTTGCTAAGGATGTCATTATCACTCTGATTGCAGGAATCGGTGAGTTAATTGGCATGACCTCATTCAAGTCCTCAGGGCCTACCTGTTCACAAATTACAAAGGAGACAAAAAGTTGATCCTTTTATAGTGTCAGGAGGCAGCACCTGTTAACATTTGAAATAAGCTATAACACACATTATTTATCTACCTGTTATCTTTTTCTCACACTGTATCCTCTTTCTTCTCTTTACTACATAGAATTAAGACATGCCCTTCTGAAAATTTTTTTCCTTGCTTTATTTTCCCCATTCCCTCTAGAGGAAGGGGGATTTTTTTGGGGGGGGAGGGGGGTCTAAAAATCAGCCGTTAAACTGAAGAAGGCTCAAGGAAATGAACTGAAATGTCTCATAGGAAGAAAAATAGCGCTATGAAGATGAAAAAAAGCCCAGGATAATGGAGATTGATCGCTCGATCTATCTATGGCCTCAAATAAAACTGATTGAATTTAACATGTTAGGTTACAGTTAAGAAGCTTAGTTGTTTCAGTCAGGGTAATATAGTTTCAGATTTTCATAGGGAACCATTTATTTATTTTTGCATTTGTGAGTCATTTAGTCATTCCCTTGTGAGTGAGAATACATTTATTTTCCAACTCCCTGCTGTTAGGCGTTCTATTAATACCACACTAGTTGAAATAAATGGAGCAGTAGAAACTGTTTGGTGGTGAATTTGTTTTTCAGATTTTTTTTTGATTCTGCTATTTTGGTAAGTTGGCTTCCCGACCTCTCCAGCGGTTTAAATAAAGTCTTAACTTCTTCTCTTTCTCTTCTCTAGCTCCACATTGGATTGTTGCTTTTGCTTCAGTATTGACACCTTCAAGGTAACCAAAAGCCCTATAACCCAAAAAATCCATCTTAAAGAGGGGGTGTATGTATCAAGCAATGAGATTGTCCAAATTATGGAGAAAGTGACAATTTTCTTAGCCAGAAGTTTTCTTTCCACCCCTTTGTCCACTATCCAAAAAGAAAAGTCCAACCTAATAAAGAGGGGAGTTGGTTCTACAGGTCATAAGGAAATGGCAAGGGTCCTGTTTTCCAGGATTCTGAAAGGGTATTTTCAAATGTATTTGATGGTGCTTCAGCACAGGAAGGTTTGTTCCTGCGCCTAGGAGTAAAGCTGAGCTAAGATAACGTCCTTGTTATTCTGGGCAGCTAATTACTGTCAGTAATTGTTGTTTGTGATGAACAAGATGCAAGATAAAGGCAGGCTGGGGTGGGGGAGCTGGGGGGAGGGTCCGCTAGTCTTTGAACCACAGCCAGCTCTCGGAGGCTGATTCTGCGGAGCCGCAGGAGGGCTCCTTTGGGGACACGTTCAGAAAGGCCCCAAAGGGGTATTGGAGGAAAGCATGTGGATCTACACATTTTCCGGCACTGGCAAAGGTCAGGCAAATAATCGAATCACTCTTCCTCGGCTTTCAGTTCATCGACTGCACTGATGAAGACGGGGGAGGAGGAGGGATGGGGAGGTGGGTGGTAGTAGGTGGTCCACCCTCGTCCTGGCGAGGGGGAGGGGGCTGGTCAAGGACATTTCATTCCCTTCGCTACTCTCACGGAAGCCTTGGGAAAGAACAAAGAAAGACCGACAAGGATACAGGCATTCAGGGCACGCGCATTCACAAACACACACACGCAGCACTTGCAATAGGGAGTCAACAGGAGCAAGGATAATTTATGCCTAGGCTTGAAATACTGAGAGAAAGCCAACGCGGAGGTGTAATGTGGGAAGGGGGGAAAGGATGAAGACAATCCCTTGCATTTCTAAGTGTTCGCCATTCCCTAAGCTCTTTGATTATACCTATGCCTGAGATAGGTACATAAGAGGTGGCACCCGAAACTGACAAGTGAGGAACTGGAGGCTCAGAAAAACAAAGGGAGTCCTCCGAGGGCACAGATCACGGATTCAGGGAAGTGACCACTATCGTTCAGGGGTGTGTGCTGAGCTGGTTGTTCATGACCTTCTGCACAGGTGGCAGTGGCTGAGAGCAGAATGTTAGTGGAAGGACCAGAGATCAGGAGCCCACCCGGCAGGCTTCGACCTGCTTGGTATAGAGACTTGTGTCTTGGCAAAGTTCTAGACTGTCTCTGATTCTTTTCACTTGTTTTATGAAACCAATAAAGTCAAGCCAATGAAACATTTTACTGGCAGTTCTGGGTGTCTCCTAATTGGTCTGTAGTTGCATTTCTGTTATTGCCAGGGAGAAAGCAACTGCTTCAACTCCCTAAAGATTACTTAGGGGCAGATTTACGAGAAGGAAATAGGAACAGGGATAGAGACTCAACTTCCTAAAGCCATTTTCTTTTATTGGAGGGGGAAGCTTTGGCCACCAACTTCCTGCCAGCATTCCTAAAATTTTCACCAAGCTCCCTCCTCCACTCTCATTTTCATCGACACATTCCAAATCACCAAAATGGACTTCCAAGGCCTACCTCATTCAGAGGTGGACCATCACCTGAGACAGGTCCCAATCACATCCCACCTCCGTAACTGGGCCAGGCTGGCTGCCGGCTGGGAGATCGGTGGTTCTAGTGCTTTCCCCGCCCAGCCTCCCCCAAGGTTGGTTGATGAAACTGATAAGGAGGTGGCTGCCTCTGCCACCCTGACCACAGTGACTTTGCATTATGCTGGGGACAATGAGGGTACTGTTTGCTGGCTGTGACTCTCATAAGCAAATGTCATTGAATATGTTTGGAAAGAGCATGCTACTTGGACACTGTCATGCTGCAGGAATCAAAACTAATGAGAAAAGGAAGAAAAAGTGCACAAGCCTGTTATTTCTTCAGCTTTAGTGCACAGGATCTGGACTAGGACCTACATTCGAATCTCAGCTAAAGCAGACTGTGACTCTCGGTCAAGTTATTTCACTTCTTTTGTGCCTCAGTTTCCTTCTCTGTAAAATAAAACAAAGCAAAACAAACACAGGATTAGTACCTAATTTACAAGCTTATTATGAGGATTCAATTATATTATTTGTGTGAAGCAATTAGCACAGAGTCGGGAACACAATTAGTACTTGACAAACGTTAGTTTAACAAGCCTCACTCTGAGGTCCCTGTGTCTCAGTTGCCCTTCAGCTCTTCAATTTGTAGAACTTAACTAATACCTTACAGGTGGTTATCTTGAGGAGATGATGAGCAGGAAAGGATTTAAATTTTGACTTTTGTATTTTGTCGTGATGTTTCTTCTAAATACCTCCCATTGAGTAGTTACAGAGAATGCTGCAGAATGAGAGAAAGGTTTATAAAGTCTTGCAAATGTTGACTTTCCTATTCTGCTGAATCTTATGATTTGGTACATTCACATGGAATTCCTCATGATTGACAGGTTTGTCAATATTAGATAGACATCATCAAATGCCCATATAGGCCCCACATAGTTTTCATGTTTTAGCAGCTTTGTAGTCAAAATGAACAGACTCCATTTTGGTGGGATATGGAAACATTCAGTCTCACATTTAGATATGACTCCATTTTCTGCAGGAAGTTAGAGCAAACAGGACTCATCCAGTCTGTGGATGTCTGCTCAGATTTTCCAGGGACAGTGCAGATACTGAAGTATAAAGGAAGTCCATTCTGGCTGGCAGGTGAAAGGTGGTAGCCCAGCCATTTCCCATCACCAGAGGGGCTAACACATTAGGGGATGGTTAGGTGACAACATGAAAGGGAGGAGCCCAGAGATAGAGAGTTCAAAGCATTTGGATATCCTGGCAGGTGGGCAACATCAGGGATGTTTTTGGGGAGCTGGGAGGGGAGCACAGACACTGGGTTTCTTCTCACAAAAATGTATTGAGATTGTGGAGTCTGGTCCAGGCCCTAGTTCTAGAGACTAAATTCTAGGCAAGCTTTGAGGACAAGGTCTTCAAGCCTACAGTTAGGAAGCAGCTGCCAGGATTGGAGAGTAGGCAGGACCATGTCTTAATGCTTTAGTTATGTTAACTAACCTTCACAATATGCCTCTGGGTTGGGTATTATTGTTATCATACCCATTTTTCAAAGAAGGAAGCTCAGGCATAGAGAATAACAAGGACACACAGTAAGTACCAGAGCTGAGATTAAACTCAAGCAATCTGGATCCAGCATGCAGACTCAACCACTGCATCCAATGTACCCTCAAAGCAGATGCTCCTTTAATGTCATAGTGTTCAAGAACCTTGGCCATGGTATAGCCTGTAGGTGAGTATTGAGAAGCACTGGCTATGGGGTGGATGGGACCCAAGGTGTAGGAGTTAGGCTTGGCCTGACACTATGTCCCAGTGTCTCTTGGAGAAAAGCATCTCAGGTCTTTTCAATAAGTGGCAGTTTATGTTCCAGTCAGGAGTTCCCTCCCCTCCAGTTTAGATCTAGGGATTTTGGCTCAATGCTCAGTCCTTCCTAACCCAGAGATTCCCCTAGGAAACCAGGTAATTTCTGGCACTGACCTGTAGAATTTAATGCTGCTATAACAGATATAAAGATCCATCTGCTCTGGGGTCAGACCATGATGAAGTTCAAGAGAGAAAGTGAAAAGTATTTGTATTTCAATGTATAAATCCTTTTCTTTGAAGAAGAGAACTTGAATTTACCAGGGGCCTACTATGCACTTTACATAAATAATTGCTTTCAACATTCACGATGAATTAATTTCCCAAGGCTGCCATAACAACAAATTGGGTGTCTTAGAACAATGGAAGTTTATTTCTCCCAGCTCTGGAGGCTGGAAATCTAAAATCGAGATGACACCAGGACTGTGCTCCCTCTGACACCTATAGGGAAAGGATCCCTCCTTGCCTCTTTCTAGCTTCTGGTGATTTGTCAGCAAACTTTGGCCTCCTTGGTGTGTAGATTCATCACTCCAATCCATCTTTACATGGTGTTCTCTCTAGGTCTCTTCATATTGTCTTCCTTCTGTGCATGTTTTTCTGTGTCCAAATTTCCCCTTTTTATAAGGATACCAGCCGGGCACCTGGGTGGCTCAGTTGGCTAAGCAACTGCCTGCAGCTCAGGTCATGATCCTGGAGTCCCAGGATCGAGTCCCACATCAGGATCCCTGCTCAGTGGTGAGTCTCTTTCTCTCTCTTACCTCTCCCCTCTCACGTTCTCTCTCTCTCTTAAATAAATAAAATAAAATAAATCTTATAAGGATACCAGTCATATTAGATCAGATCCCATCCTAATGACCTCATCTTAACTCGACTGCATCTGCAAAGACCCTATTTCCAAATAAAGTCACATTCTGAGATTCTGCGGATTAGGTGTGTGGTGGTAGTGAGGGTACACAACAACTCTATTCATTTAGTATTCCCTTTTTCATCTTGCAGATGAGAAAAGTGAGAATCAAGTTCACTCAGCTGCTAATTGGTGGAGAACAAGAATCACACCCAGTCTGATTCCAAGGTCTATACTCTTCCTATCTATAACATTCCTATCCATATCCATATATCCTACGTTCTTAGGAAAGCAAGTAGTTTGGCTCCTTAAGTGACACCAGATACCATTTAAGAACCCATGTGTTTGTTTATGACTCAATTCAATCTTGCTAGTGACCTGGAAGGTCCGGTGCCTACTCAACACAGGTTCTTTGAATAGGTCTTCTGTTCTTGCTGCTGAATAAACACAATGTATACCCAATGTTATCAAGGGGATTCATAGATGAACATGTGTTGGGTGCCTCTAAAGGTCTGCGCTGCTCAGGGGAGTTTCTCATACTGTCTAAACATCAGATGTTATATGATATGTTTTACCCTGGAAATCTGCATTTGTTGTACAAAGAGTCAGAAACTTGGAAAGATAATCCCATATTGGCACCTGATGCCTTGAAATAAAGGGCACCTCACTTAACCTCTCAGCTTCCACTTGGGGCCTGGAGGTAATGATGGTCAGCTCCTTGGAGGAATCATTTGGGCAGCTTTAGAAAGACCTAGAAGACTTTGGCAAATGGGAATGCTCTACTAACAGCAAAAACATTAGCTGAAAATAATTGGTATTGATAGAATGCCATTCTTAGGGATCTCACATTTCTTATGCCTGATCCCCATTTTCACACCTCAAGAATTGGAAGAATTAATCTGGAATGTTGTTAAAATGGACTCCTCCCCAATCTTCTTCGCTATTCTGTTTTCAGTTAGAATCATACTTTGAGTTCTCACTGAAAAGTGAACACTGGTTCAAAGGGGAGGTTTGAGATTATTAACTACCATCCATCTTCTGAGAGTGAATGTGTTTCTGAATCAAATTCTTCCTTTGATTTCCTTCTTTGATAAAATATATTCAGTATCTAGTCTCAGAGCCAGGCTCCTCTCCTCTAGTCTTCCTGACTCACTCAAATTATTTAATTATATTGTTTTCACTATCCCTTACTGTCTAGCTTTTGGATACCCATGTAATTATCAGATTAGCTCCTATGTAAACTTCTTGCTTTTGGTTTTCCTTCCAATATGCTAAATATACATCTAGTGGCAAAATGCTGGCACTGGTACATTAAGCAACCCAGAATAGAGTGGAGCCAGATGTAAAAGGATCTCATTTCACTTGTATTAATAATGATCCAGAGCTGTAGATATTCTTGCCTGTGTTGAAAATCTGTTTGGAAGCAAATGGCATCATAGCACTATTCTGCAGCATGGGTCCCATTTATCTTTATTAAGAACCAGCCCATTCATAAGTTCCAAATAAAGAAGGCAATACAATCCCATTATATTAATTTTTCCCTATGAGTAGGAAGATGACTAAAATTATTAAAAGTAACACCTTTGGGTGGGTCTGAACTTTCTACTTGCTTAGAGTTCTCAGTGCCCTTCTCAGTGTCTCTACTTGCTTTAAAAAAGGATAGACAGATTTGGAGCTTCCCAACGTGTGCAAGTATTTTTCCAGCATGCACATTTCCTGGAAATCCATTATTTGATCAGAAATGGAGTTATTTGATAGAGTGTTTAGTCCTCAAATGCTGGTCACTGCATGTGAACAAAGAGAAAACAATTTAACTTACACAAATGCCATTGTTTAATCACTCATCTGCCGCAAAATTGTTCAAAACCAATAGAATATCTCTATAGATCAGCACTATCCCACTGCTGCATATAAATGAATGATTAGCCAAGAGAATCTATAAATGGCATTCCTTGCTTTAATTCTAGTTTGCTGTCTGTTGCTGGACTTCTTCAAGCACTCAAAAATATATTTTCTAATCATAACACTTTTTAAAGAAGTAGGAGAATTGCTAGAGGGACTCCATTTGCTGTTTATTATCTTAGGTCTACAGAATTGAGACAATTCACGAAACAACCTTGCAAGGCTCCTATTTTATTTTTTTATTTCATGATGTTTTATTTTGTTTCTGCCTTAGTCTCTATCCTCCATCCACCTTGGCACTCCCATCAGCATCTCCTCAAATGTTTTACATAGATTCTTCCAATACACCTCCCATTATTTATTTAGTTTATTAGTGTTTATTTAGAAGATTGTGTGTGTCACTTATATATGGTTTTTAGTTACATAGATGGTAGTGTGCTATAAATCTCATTCTCTTTCTTATTTTTCCTGTAACTTAGTGTTTCTAACATCTATTTTTCTCTACATAAATCCAGTTTATTGCTTCTTAGTCCTGCAGATTATGTCAATACATGCATACACCATTTCTGACTCTCAAATGTAGCATACATACTTCACTTATTCACTTTCCTAGTGGACATTTAGTGGATACCTAGATTCTCTAGTGGATAGTTAGATTGCTTCCAACTTTTTGGCACCACAAATAATGTTGCACTCTTCCATCACCATGTTTCCATGTGTATCTCTGAGCAAGAAATTCTCTGAAGTATATTCCCAAGAGTAGAATTTCTAAATCGTGAGGGTGTACACATACTAAGTACTTCCAGATTGCTGTACAGAATGTTTGCACCAATTTATAATTTCACCACCAGAGAGGGTAAAATTTCCTCACATCCTTGCCAGCACTTTCTAATTTTTGCCAATCTGGTGGGTGTAAAACGGTATTTCACTTTTTAAAATTTGCATTTCTCTGATTACTAATGAGGATGTAGATCTTTCATAACTTAGTAGCTGTTTTCATTTCCACTTCTGTTAATTGCCTGTTCATGTCCATTGCCCATTTTTTTCTTTTGAATTTCCTTCCTTTTTCTTTTTTGCTTGCTTGCAAAGTTCTTTATGTATTCTAAATATCAATTCCATAACACTTTTGCAAATATCTTTTCCCTAATATTTTGCCGATTTGTCTATGGAAAAATGGAAATCTTTGATTTAGATGCAGTCAAATCCATCATTTTCTTTTCCCACTAACAGATTTTCATTAGCAACCCCTATATAAAATCCTTGTTTGAATTTTCCTTCTGATATGCTAAACATACATCCAGAAGCAAAGAGCTGCCTCTGGTGCATTAAACAGACTCAAATAGGGTCCTTCCTTCCTTCCTTGCTTCCTTGCTTCCTTGCTTCCTTCCTCCCTCCTTCCTTCCCTTTCCTTCCCTTCCCTTCCCTTCCTCCCTCCTTCCCTCCCTTCCTCCCTCCCTTTCCTCTCCTCTCCTCTCTTCCTCCCTCCATTCCTTCCTTGCTTCCTTCCTTCTTTCCTTCCTTCCTCCATTTATGTATCCCATTTCATCCTTATACAACTACCATTTCCCCCCAGCCAGGTTAATGTGTTTTACATGTATATTTTTAAGTCAAATTTTTCTTAAAATATATGTATTTTTGAGTGTACATTGTTTTAAAATTTTTGTAATACTTACTGTATTATATCTGTCATTCTCTTTCTAACTTTTTTCATCAAGCATGTGAACATTTAATCCTTTGATTTTAACTGCTACATAATACTCCATGTAGGTACCAATTATATTTTCCTACCCACATTCACAGTGATAAACACTCAGGGTACTTCCAAATCCCTTACATGTCCCCTTACAGACCCAAAGAATCATTTCCTTGGGATACATGCCTGAGTGGAATTGCTTATTCATAGCCAAATGGCTATTTAATAAGACTAAGGAGTGACAAATTGCCCTCTAGCCTTCTCTTACTCCAGCAGTTCATGAAAGTCTATCTGTCCCCACATCTTCACATGGCATTATACTTGACATTATCCAACTTTCTTTCTCTCTCTCTCTCTTTTTTTTTTGCCAATTTAATTGTTTTGATTTGCATTTCACTGATTACCAATGATTTTGACCATCTTGATGGATGCTTGTTAACTTTTTGGGTGTCCTCTTCTATAAATTGCCTTGCTCATTTTATCTATTAAAGCTATTACCTTATTGATTTTTAAGAGTTCTTTGTGTATTCAAAACAAATTATCCCTTGTTGGTTTAGATGCCACAGATATCTTCTATTTTGGTAGTTACTTATGAACTTTATGCATAGTGCTTTCAACTGAGCTAAAATTCTTAATTATGATGTAGTTTAATTTAGTTCTTTTATTTATTTATTTATTTATTTATTTATATATTTATTTTAGCTTTCTGATGTATACTTCTGAAGTTTTGTTTTAAAAGTCATTCCCTGCCTTAGTTCACAAAGATATTACCTTACATTTTGTTCTTTTAACCTAATTGTTTTCACTTATTTACTTTTCTTACCTTTTAATGTTTTCTCAAATTGTCAATGTAAGTATTGAACTTTATCAAGCAGTGTTTTGCATCTGGGATGACAAGTAATTTTTATTCTTGTCCATTAATGTGGTGAATTATATTTATAGAATTTCTGATTTACTCATTCTTCCATTCCGAGGGTAAACCTGACTTAATTATGAATTATTTTTAGTATACTATTGTATACTATTATTATACCATTTAGTTTATTTGAAATCATTACATTCATATTCATACATGAAACTGATATGTACATGTCTTCATTATACTGTTACTAAGGATAAATTATTCAATTAAACTCTTTCAATTTTGTTATCAAGGAAATACTAGCTTCATGAAATGCATTTGTCAACGTTGTGAATTGAATTGAATTCATATATTGAAGTTTTAACCCTCAACACCTCAGAATGTGACTTTGTTTGGAGATATGATCTTTACAGAGGCAATCAAGTTTAAGCGAGGTCATTAGAGTGGGACTTAATCCAGTATGAATGATGTCTTGTAAAAAGGGGAGATTTAGACACAGAGACACATATACAGGGAAAATGTCATGTGAACAGGAAGGCAGTCATCTACAAGCCGAGGAGAGATGCCTGGAATAGATTCTTCTCTCATAGCCTTCAGAAGGAACTAAACATGCCAATACCTTGTTTTCAGACTTCTAGCTTGCAGAACTTCAAGGCAATAAGTTTCTGTTGTATAAGCCACCCAGTTTGTGATACTTTATTATGGCAGTCCTAGCAAATTAATACAACCAGTATTCCCTTTTCTTACTTTTGGGTACAAATTATATAAAATAGAGATTATTAAAAACAAAGCATTGTAATATTCATAGTATATTTTTTCTTGGGCATTTTTTTCTTTTCTTTGGCATTAATCATTAATTTGTTTTTTACTTGCATAATTTATAGGCACCAAACACAAAATCACCCCTAAAATTTCTTCCATGTGTAACTCTCTTTTCAACATTAGAACAAACCAGATATTTTAAAATTTCACTTTCTTGGAGGCATTTCTCCCAGATCCCTCTGATCTCCTTCTCTAACACAGTTTCCTAGCCCTGCCACATTACAAGCATCCTGGAATCTCTTCTTCCCATTAACCTGAAGATCTCCTTTTCCTCCCCTGTGATGAAAGTCCTGTTACTTGGATCCCATCTCTTTTCTTAGTTGAGTCTCCTCAGTGGATCACATACTATGGTAGCGAGGGGCAAAGGATGTAAAGATTATGCTTTTTCTTCAATTTTAGGAAATTCTTCATCATTGCTTTTTCAAATATTTCTTTTCTCCCTCTGAAGACTGATTTCTCTCCTTTTGCAACTCCTAATTGATAGAGCTGTTAACTTCTAGTTCTATCTTTCATATTACTTAACTCTTATTTCATTCTTTCCAAATTTTATCCTTTTCTAATGACTTTTAGGATAGTTCTCACATATTTTTTAACTCACTAGTTCTTTCTTCAGCAATGTTCATTTATTCTGCTATTTGACCTAACTATTGAGTTCTTGATGTTGTTAAAGCTAGCAGTTCTCCAATGGGATGTTTTTGCTTCTCATTCCCAGTGGTCTATTGGGCTTCATTACTCCCCTGAGGTTATACCACCTTGGACTGACACTGGCCGGTCTGAAGCAGGAGTGGGTGAGCAGGGATCTCCCAGGACAAAGAAAGCTATTCCACAGTCATCCCTTTTCTTGGCTTCTGACCTATCTTCCAAGGCTGTTCTTCTTATCACTTTTGGTCTTCCTAAGGGTTATATGCAGCTAGTGGTAAATTATTAAGGTTTTGTGTTCCATTAGCCTCTTAAACTCTCATGTGGAATCTCTAAGATTGACCTGCAGTGGGAAAGTGGGGGCAGCCTTCATTTACAGTCCCACCTACCCTGTGCACTCTGGGGAAGATATATTTTCCCTAAAGGGAACAGGGATTTTGTCACCAAAAGACAGGGGAATGGATTCTCAATAAACAAAGAAAGTTATCCATTATATATTATTCCAAAATGCAATTTAGAAAAAGAATATTTTAAATCAAAAAGTTCTTAATGAATATGCTCATGAATTTACAATTCAAATGTCAACAAGTCATTACTTAAATTTAGTGTCCTTATTTGAATTATTGGGAGTAATTTGAGGAAATGCCATTGTCTTTATAGATTGGATTAAGGATGGAATTAATTTCCCTGAAGAATAATTTGGGGTGGAGATAAAGGATAGCATTTGTAGTGGTGAAAAAGTTGACCTTCTGAGCTTGCCTACTAACCTACTTTATAATCAACACTGAGTAATTCAATTTACCCAGCCTTGCAAATCACTGGAAAATAAATAAATAAATAGACCTGTAAAAATTCTGCTTAGTCTGCAAAGTGTGCTTGGCTGCCATCCATGTTACCAGTTCTCTTGATCCCAGTGGCTTCTCTCTTGGAGAAACTAAGAACATACAAGCTTTGATGTTTTCAAGCATACTTGAACATCTCTCTTACATGGCTTCCTGGGAACCGAAATCCCTAACAACACACACCCAAAACAAACAGAAATGAGGAGGTATAAAGGGAGAGAGATGATTGTTTTCTCATGAGGCTTAAGATAATTTCTTTTCCATCCAGAGCATGTGGCAGGAAGTAATTTTTTGCAAATAAATTAACCTCTGTGCTCTTTAGGGTCAATAATACTTTCCCATTTTACTGGAGAATTTGAATTATTGACTGTCTTGTGTCTTCATTCTCTAGAAGGTGAATTGAAGGAATTAATGTTTTTGAAGTAGTTTAAAGAAAAACAATTGGTATTTTGCTAATATTGTTTTATTAATCCTTGACAGTTTTTGCAAAATAAGGTAGTGACTGAAAACACTAATCTCACTTTCTAGCAAGGCACAGAGAAGGTAAGTCGGCAGCTTGGAGAATAAATGGGTTTCAGAATATTCATAGAACTTCTAGCATGCACTGGTCCAGCATAATATACAGTAAGTGCCCTCTAGTTCAACATCTACATTCCTGTGGCAGCTAATTTCTAAGACTGTGGAGGAGAGGCTATTTTCCAAACTGATCACATGACGATTTTAACTAGTTGTGCCTTTAAAATTGAATTTAAATATTTGGAGCACTCCAAAAAAGAGAGAATAAATGGTCAGACATCGCAGTACTTATCTGAGAGCCTAGGTACCTACTTAACGCCAGAAAAACATATTTTAGAAGGCCATGTTTGAACTCTTTATTAAAATAAACAAATGGCAGCAACAAAATACCTTTATGGGTTGTTGAAAAAAGCATGGTGATGCAGAATAAAAAGTGGGAGGCTTGGAATTCCAGATAAAAATTCCAGCTCTGTCTCTTGCTAGCTGTGGGAAAATTATATATTTCCTCCTAAAGCTTCCATTTCCTCATCTATAAAATGTGGAAAATATATAGCGTGGGTCTGGTGGTGAAAATTAGATAAGGCTAATGCATGCAAAGAACTTGTGAACTCTGTGCATACAATATGGATTCAGTAAATGATAGCTATTAGAAAAGAGAATCCAGATCTAGCATGCATGCTAGCATGATGTGGGATTTAATGTCTGTTTGCTTTTTTCACAGAAAGTAGATCACCAAGTTATTTTTCTTTTGGTGAAAAGCAGATGGGCTCAAAATAAATCTCTGGTTCATCATACACCCTCAGAAAACTCTCCAGGAAAGGGAGGTTTTTGCCCTCCTTTGCAAGGTCAGTCTCTTTCCATTTTTCCCCCAAATCCCTCCTCACCCCCACAGGCACTTCTCCCTTATATGTTTAATTAGTTCATAGCTTTTCTCTATAGTCTGTGCTTTATGCCTTCTTTCCTCTTGTGCAAGAAAGATAGCTTATTTGATGATATTTCTCATTCACTAAAGAAAGTGCTAAGTCAAACAGCTATAAGGTCTGAAGAGGTGACACTCCTCCTATCAGGAGAGCCAATGGCTAATAGCCATCATGCTAACTTTAAATATAGATTATTATTATTATTGAGCTTATAGCACCTTGGCTGTTTGCCCAGCATGTCCTTGCTAACTCAGGGTCACAAAAAAGAGTAATTCTCTGCCACAACTCAATAAGACAAGGGATCTGCATGATTAAAATGGCCTTAGCATTTGGAATCCTGAAATAATGGCACTCCAAATTAAATTAAAAATGGGTTAGATTGCTTGCAGGGAAGGATTGCTATTACTCTGTACCTTTCTTCCTGCTCCCCTCCAAAGTCTTTATTGATTTCATTGTTGCTTAGATCTGATAACATCTGTCCCGTTGTTTGGGAGAATTTAGGATGCTTACAAAGACTTAACCAAATTAATGAATTAATGGAGGGAGTTTGGAGAAACAAAGAAAATGAGGTGATTTAAATACACACACACACACACACACACACACACACACACACACACACATCCCTAACAGAGGTTGCTGCTGTGGTAGACATTTTCTTTGACAAAAGCAGAGCAGAATTCTTTGTTCAATAGTTGCTTTCTGGGTAAATGTGTTTAGTCAGGACATGAGACCACTGGCCCTTGGACAACTCCAACTCATTTGCCCCACAGCAACCACGGTGCCCACACAGGCCATTCTGATAATTAAATTCCCAGAAAACCTGTTCTGAATCACCCAATAATTGACTGAATTTGTATTTGGATGCCATTGCTGATGAGAATAAAGCACCATATGCAATAATGCTTTCAGTTTCACCATGGTTTTATTACCTTATTGGACCACCAGGGACCTGGTACATCCCAGGGGGAATACTTTTCAATTTAATTAACCTGTAGACATTTAGCTTAAAGAGTAACAAATAACAGACAAATACTCCCCTTTCCCCTATTTGTCTCTTATGGAGAATTACGACTACTACTAATATAATAATTGAAATCCAAAATAAAACTGCACAGCCAGGGAGGTGATTAGACAGTGAGGGTGGAGAGTAGAGCTGCAGAGGGCTAGTTGGGGCGTCTGTACATCACCTCCAGTGAAATAGGGCTCTCCTTCTCTTTACTACAAACTGGGAGGCAAAGAAGAGAGAATTAGCTACTTTCATGGCTAGGATTTCAGGAGTCCCAGGAAAGGGCCCCTGCTCTGTGCAGCCTCTTTCCTCACCAGCACACTGAGACTTTAACCCCAAACAAAGCCATTCTTTCTATTGTTACATAGAAGGCTTGGAATGTGAAGTCTCCTTGGTAAGGGAAGAGATGATGTAAACTCATTAACAACTCAGAGGCCAAATGACTGATGTCACATTCTCTCCTGAGGGCTGATCTTGATGATGAAAATGGGGAGAAAGACCTGGGCTTTGAAGGGGGATATGGAGGGAAACAGAGTCAAAGGTTTGGCATACTTTGCACTTTTAGCTAGGGCTGTTTTCTTAGTGAAACATCATCCTTTTATCATCTGAGAGCAAAGCTACTGGTATATGGATATGTATTAAGCATTTACTGTGTGCCAGGTTCTGTGAGATGTACTTTCCCACACTGACTGTCTTATGATTATCACAACGTTGCTGCAAAATACTATTCTAATCCCCTTTTGTAAGAGAAGAAATTGAGTCTGGTATGCATACATTAATTTATCTGCGATCACCCAGTTACTACATGGCAGAGCAGGTATTGAAATCAAGGTCACCCAGATTCCACACACCATATGCTTTTTACTCCCACCAGGATAGCACATAATAGAACTTGATCTAAAGTTTGGGGTTGAATTTTTTCTTTTAAATACAAACTAAATCAAAAGTTTGCCACTAACCTTGGGTTAGTTTAGTGACAGTAGTCAGATGGATCAAGTCCATTTCCACTTCCATTTTCCATCATTTGGAAAATGATGGGGCACTCAGTCGTGGCTCAGTTGGTTAAGCATCTGCTTTTGGCTCAGGTCTTGATCCCAGGGTCCTGGGATCAAGTTCCCTTGTGGTCCTTGCTCTCTGGCTCTCTGCTCAGCAGGGAGCCTGCGTCTTCCCCTCCTTGTCCCTCTGCAGGCTGCTCCCTCTCCTTGTGCTCTCTCTCTCTCTCAAATAAATAAATCTTAAAAAAAAAAAAAAAAGAATGAAAAGGATTGTGGCACCAAACCAAATTTCTACTGCAAAGCAGAAAGTAATTAGGATTCAGTGGTCTGATATTATACCCAGTTGCTCGATTGACCTCTCCTTTTGGGTTTCTTTTGGGCACCTCAACTCAATCTGTGTAGAGCTGAACCCACCATCTTGTATTAGCCCACTGCCCGTATCCCTTTCCTGCCCCAACCTATTCTTTCTTAGATTTCTTTTTTTGATTACTGGCTACCATCATTCATCTTTAGTCACTTAAGACAGGTATCTAAATGTACTTCTATATCTCTCCCTCCCTGAACCTGCCAACTCTGTCCCCCAGTCTATTCATTCCTATTGAGTATTCCTTCCAACTATATCTCAGATAAGTTTCCTTTTTCCTCTTTTCCATCTCCAATGTCAACTCCTTGGTTTACACCCCAGTCATTTCTTCTCTGCCTGTATCATACCAAAATTGATGACAAGTTGGTTTTGCTAAAATGCAAAGCTTGGTACATAGTAAATGCTGAATGAATAAATGAGAAAATAAACAAAAAACAAATGAAAAACAAATCTACTCTCAAGTACGAATGCTATAATAGCAACAAATCAGCTAGAAAAAATACAAGCTGTTTGTACTCCTTTAAATTGGTGTAAAATATACACACAGTGAGATATGAATCTTAAGTATAAAGTTCAATCAGTTTTGTTAAAATGTATTCCTATGTAAACAACCCCTCAATCAAGATATAAAACATTTTCATCATACTGGAAATTTCCTTCATGCCTTTCCCCAATAATTAATGACACTGAGTTCTTTTCCACATAAGCCATCCATATATCTGCTTTTGTGAAATATCTGATTATGTTTTTCACTTATTTTTAAATTTGATTGTTTTAATTTTGCATTTGTAGAAGTTCTTTGTAAATATAGAAGAGGACTTTCATCAGATAAAACTAATGTAAATATGTTTTCCTAGTCTTGCTGTTTCATCTATTTGTACTTTTTGAGGAGAAAAATTAGAATCTTGATAGTCTATTGGATAATTTTTTTCTTTTACGTTTAGCGCCTTTTGTGTCTTACCTAAGAAATCTTTGCCAACCCCAAGATTCAGTGATACTCTTCTGCTTTCTCCTAGAAACTTGACATTTTTGCCATTATATTTAGGTTTAGAAGCCATTTAAAATCAGTTTTGTGTATAGCGAGAAGTAGAAGTCACAGTTTTGTTTTGCTTTGTTTTCCCCCAATAAGGTTATCCAGCACAATTTATTGAAAAGATTTCCTCTCCCCATTAAATTGCCTTCATGCCTTTGTTGAAAATCAGGTGACTTACTATGGGTCTATTTCTGGATCTGTTATATTCTAGTGATCTATTTGTCTATCTTGACACGAATCCCACACCATTGATTACTATACCTTTGTAGTAAGTGTTAAAAACAGGTAGTACATCTAATCCCAGGTTACCAAAATTATTTTGGCTATTCTAAACCCTTTGCATTTTTCCCATATACTTTTTTTTTTTAGATTTTATTTATTTATTTGACAGAGAGACAGAGAGCACAAGTAGGCAGAGCAGCAGGCACAGAGAGAGGGAGAAGCAGGCTCTCCGCCGAGCAGTGAGCCTGATGTGGGGCTCGATCCCAGGACCCTGGGATCATGACCTGAGACGAAGGCAGCAGCTTAACTGACTGAGCCACCCAGGTGCCCCTCCCATATACTTTTAAAAAACTATCCTGTCAATTTTCACAAAGAAAAGTCGATTGAGATTTTGAGTGAGAATGCATAGAATCTTTAACCCACTGAGCCATCCAGGCGCCCTAATGCATAGAATCTTTAATCTGTTTGGAGAGAATTGACATCTTAACAGTAGTGACTTTTCTAATCCACAAACATTTTTCTATTTTTTTTAGTTTTTATTTATTTTCTTATAGGTATAGGCCTTAAACACATTTTATTAGATTTATTCTTAGCAATTTGATTTTTTGATTTTTTTAAATTATTTTAAAATTTAATTTGCCTATTGTTTGTTGGTAGCATAATATTAAAGTATTTTAAATAATAATCATGTGAATATGTGAATAAACTTTGTTTCACTTTGTCCACTCCAGTCTTTATGTTCTTTATTTCTTTTTCTTGCCTTAAGACTTACAGTGCAATTTGAGTTGAAGTGATGGAATTTACATGCTCCCAATGTTGGAGTAGATCCATTGATTCACCGTTAAACCTGGTATTAGCTTTAGGCTTTTTGTAGGTGCAGATGTAAATCAGCTTAAGAAAAGTTCACTTATATATTCAGTTTATTGAAAGTTTTCATCGTGAATAAGTATTGAATTATGTCAAATATTTCCTGCCTCTATTGAAATGATCATATTGTTACTCTTTTTATTACCTGTTAATATGGTGAATTATATTGAATGATTTTAAATATTAAACCAGCCTTGTGTTCACTTGGCCATCGTGTATTATTCTTTTCATGTTTCACTGAATTTAAGTTTCTAATATTTTATTTAGGATCTCTGCATCCATGTTGACAAGAGATATTGGTCTATAATTGTCTTTACTTGTAATGTCTTTTTCAGGTTTTCACATCAGGAATATACTGGCATTATAAAATGAGTTGAGGAGTCCTTTATTCTTCTCCATTGCTCTCCATTCCCTTGAAAACACATCTTTATAATTTTGTGGTTTGCTTTTTGTTGCTCTAAGGCCGTAATTCTCAAGGCACCTAAAGCAAAACAAAAATTGATGGCCCTTTTCCCAAGAATTCCTGATTCAGTAAGTCTGGGTAGAGACCAATAATTTGCATTTTTAACAAATTCCTAGGTGATGCTGGTATGATTAGTCTGCAAGCCAAATTCTGAGGACCACATTTATAGGGTTAAAATATGCATATTTATCATAATTTATTTACAGTTAATATTTTACTATTTCACATAAAATGTGTGAGTTTCAACAATAAAATCTTATTTCATTACTATCTTTTGTGCTATGTGGTCATATGTTTTATGTGTACCTAAGTAATAAAACAAAATCCAATTTTATCATTTTTTATTTAAAAAGCAAATTGCCACATAGACTTCTGGAATGCCCTCTTTTGGAGTTTCCTCTTTTCTAGTACCATCTCCTAAAAATTCTAGGTCCTTCTGCAGTCTACAATTCTGATCTCTGCCTTTTCAGCTCAGTTAGATGGCGATTCTATTTTAGCTCTGAGTTTCTACATTGTGACAGGAAAAAGGCCCCCAGATGAAAGCAATGGATGTTCACCTTGTATGTTTCTCTTCTCTCAAGGATTGCAATTCTTCCTTGTCTGTTGTTCAATGCTTAAGAACAATTACATCATATCCTTTAGCCATCTTTATACTTGTTTATGATGGGAGGGCAAATCTGGTACCAGTGGCTCTCTTATGGCTGGGAGCAAAACTTTGAAAGTTGTAACCTTAAGTGAAGATTCTATGACTAAGTACAAATGTGTTTGGTGAAAACAATGCAGTAGAAACTGAAGTCTAGGAGCACCTGGGTGGCTCAGTCAGTTAAGCGTCTGCCTTTAGCTCAGGTCATGATCCCAGGGTCCTTGGATCCAGACCCGCATTGGGCTCCCTGTTGAGTGGGCAGGCTGCTCTGCCTCTGTTTCTGCCTGCCGCTCCACTGCTTGTGGTCTCTCTCTGTGTCAAATAAAAAAAATAAAATCTTTAAAAAAGATAGAGAAAAGAAACTGAAATCTGTCTGGCTGCCATCACCTCACCCACCCACATACACAAACATACACCAATTATCTGCAAATTCTGAACTCTAGTCACTGCTGGGTGTTACAATGGGCTAAGACTGTGTGGTTAGGACTTTGAATCCAGTGGTGTTTTATACTTTTTTTTTTAAAATGAGTTGCCATCAATTAAGAATTTAAGAAGTTTGACATTAAGGTCCAGAGTTTCTAACTTCTTTTAAAAGGAAAGATCTGGTGACACTCAATGAACATGGCAACAGTAGCTTGGAGCAGAATAGTGGTTGCCTTCTTTAGAGAGGATTATGTGTTTTTTGGTTTGCCTCAGTCCCAAGCCAGTCCATTTTACTTAGTAATGCTGTCTGTCTGATCCCTGTAGTGTTTGTATACGTGACCCTGGCATGAAAGTGGTTGATCTTACATATAGTAGCATACCCACCATATCCAACGTGATACACCCCTTCAGTGCCACATTTCCCATGATGGTTTTACTCTATGAATGCACTCAGTTTTCCCACACTCCTCCTGGGAATATCTTCACTAAGAGAAAGAAATAAAACAGGGAAGAAAGACATAGAATGGGGTTAAAATTGGCTGGCATAACCCTGGTCTTCATGCAGGTGGAATTTCATCAATAAGTAGTCAGGGCCAGTCACACTGTCTGCTCCCATTCTGATTCCAAGGTTAAGATGTGTTTATGCCTTTCAGCCAACAAACCTCTCTCTTTTAAAAACTCCTCAGATATTACTTTCCTGGAAATTCAATTTGGCCCTGCTCTGAATTTTATACCCATAGTTTTGCTTGAAAACTCAAAGAAATGAAAAATCATAATTGGGTTGCTTATGCAATAAGGATATGGTCTTTGTATTTTACAATCAAAATGTTGCTTTTTCTTGAATTTAGTGTGTGTGTATGTGTGTGCATGTGTTTTGAGGTATAATAACATTAACTAAGATGCTTTGGATACTTACCATGGACTAGGCTACACATTTTATATGAAAGATGAATTTTTATCTTCAACAACAATCCTGTGAGGGAAGAATAAATGTTCTCTTTGTACAGATGAGATATGAGGCAGAGAGAGCATAAATACCTTGCCTGAGATCTAGTGGCAAGTAAGGAGTGAAGTTGGAATTTGAAATCTCTGAATTGAAAATGAAATATCTGAACCAAGTGCTAAACAGTTTGTGCCCTTTGACTCCTTGTAAAGGTTATGAGCGAGACTGTCAAGTCATGCTGCAGATGCCCCACCCACCACCCCTCTAGCAAGTCCCTGGGTTGCAAATCCAGAGGGGTCTTTCATACCTAGAGTTATGCTCCATGGTGGCACTGGGGACTCAAGCATTTGCTATGAAAAGGCACCCATAAAAGTTCATGCCTCTTTAGAGTACAAGTCAACAAAACATATGAAATGACCCAGAAAATGTCACAATAAAATAACATAGAAAGTGAGTATCACTCTCTATGATCTATACTGATTTTGCAGCTTGTCCCTGTGTGTTGACCTCACAGCTCTTTGACTCAGAAAGCAGGAAAGACAGGGGCTTGAAGAAAATCCTATTAGTTTTCTCAGGGCAAAAAGCCCTGGAAAGACCTAGTTGAGGAGGCCCGGTAAACCTTGAGGAGTGTTCTCTTTTCTCACTATGGGTCAAGGAACATTAAAGTTGGAAGAAGCCTAGGAAAATATTTTTCTCCCACCCTCTTGTTTATAGATGAGGCAACTGAAGGACAGAGGCAGGGTCTGACTCCCTAGGGACTAGGTCAGTGATGGCAGACTTGAGTCCAGAACCCAGGCCTCATGGCTTTCTGATACAGTGCTTTTTGTACACACTGCTATGGTGCTTCTGCTGGGCAGGACTTAAGGGTCTGTTCAGAAAGTGACTCCTCTCCGCATTCAGGCTATAGGAGCAGAGGGAGAGAGGCACATACATCAAGAAGGAGGTGGCAGAGGGATAACAGTGATGATTCAATCAAGAGCCAAAATATCAAGTTATTAAAAATAGAACTGTTTCCCTTCCATTACCACTAAAACTTTTTCATTGAAATTTCCAAGCTGTCTTCTGAGAGATTGGAAGTAAAAGGAAACAGAGGATATTGCTTTACTTTTTTTGGTTAAGTCTCTGATAATTGGTGTCAGGAAGAAGAAAATTAAAATTGACTGGTCTCTATGACTCCTCATTTACTTCAATCCTTTGACATGGTACCTACAGCTTGGGTTCTTTCATGGGTAGGGTCCCATTTTCATAAATAAAGAAAATGGGCTTGCAGAGGTGAACTGATTTTCCTAAGGCTTTATATCCACTCAGTTCAGAGGACCTAGAACCTTTGCATTTTCAGTCATTCCTTCTGGGGATGTGTATGTAGCCATCAAGTCAAATATATATAAACTTAAGGGAGACATCAGTATGTGGATGAAAATTCTGAGTAGTGAACAGAATTGGGACATTCTACCCATAGACAAATATAGCTGTCTAGGTCATAATGATGGCCTGCCAGTCAACTTACCTAAGCTTTAATTTTTTCATCTACAAAATAACAATATTAATAGCTTCTTCATGGGACTAATATAAAGATTACATGGCTATTCTTACATTACATAAAATGGTTTTCATACAGTAAATGTCCAAGAAATGTTAGAGCTTGTTCTTTCAAATATCCTCTGTCAGTCAAAATATGCAAGAGGGACAAGAACAAAAAAATCTACAACTGGTCAGGTATCGTCAAGATACTACCAGAAATACTGACCCATACCTACTTCAGTAAGGCTTCTGATCAGACTTCTCCATGGCATAGATACTTGTTCCCCTCTTTTTATGACCTTTCAAATATTTTTATTGGCTTGCAATCAGGGAGAATATGGCTTTTTATTCTTTCCCAAATGTCCCTATTTAAATCCTTCAGATAAAAGTTTGCCGCTACTAACTTAGATATGCTACATTATTATGTGTATGGAATTTTTTAAAGTTTTAATTTTAATTCCACTTAGTTAACATACAGTTATATTGGCTTCAGGTGTATAATACAGTGATTCAACCCTTCCATACATCCCCTGGTGCTCATCACAGCAAATGCACTCCTTAATCCCTATCACCTATTTTACCCATTCCCCCCCACTCACCTCCCCTCTGGTAACCATCAGTTTGTTCTCTGTAATTAAGAAACTGTTTCTTAGTTTGCTTCTCTCTCTCTTTTTTGCCTCCTTTGCTTGTTTGTTTTCTTCCTTAAATTCCAAGGATGAGTGAAATCATATGGCATTTGTTTTTCTCTGATTTCACTTAGCATAGTACTCTCTAGCCCCATCCATGTCATTGCAAATGACAAGATTTCATTCTTGTCATTATATATCTATATCTATATCTATATCTATATCTATATCTATCTATCCATCTATCTGTCTATCTATCTATATTACCTCTTCTTTATCCATTTGTCTATTGATGGACACTTGGGCTGCTTCCATATCTTGGCTATTGTAAATAATGCTGCCATAAACATAAGGGGGCATTATTCCTTTGAATTAGTGTCTTTGTATTCTTTGGGTAAATACCCAGTAGTGCAATTGCTAGATTGTATGGTTGTTCTATTTTTAACTTTTTGAGGAAATTCCATAATGTTTTCCACAGTGGCTGCACCAGTTTGCATTCCCACCAACAGTGCACGAGTGTTCCTTTTTGTCCACATCCTTGCCAACACCTGTTGTTTCTTTTATTTTATATTTTAGCCATTCTGACAGGTGTGCGGTGATAGCTCATTATAGTTTTGATTTGCATTTCCCTGATGGTAAGCGATGATGAACATCTTTTCATGGGTCTGTTGGCAGTTTGTGTTTAAAAGGGAGAGTAGTTGAATAAAATAAAGACCATAGATGGGTCCCTCTTTTAAAGTTATAGGCTCTGGTACATGCATATGGCAGTCCTGCTCTCAGGTTTTGGAAATGGGAAACAGAATTTTAAGAGGTTGAGTTACATATGTCAATGATAAATCATAAGCACTAGTTAAGAAAAAGAGATCTTTTATGGACTTATAAACACAGAATTGATTACAAGTGAAAGTACTTAGGAAACTACCAGGAGGGGTGCCTGGGTGGCTCAGTTGTTAAGCAGCTGCCTTCTGGCTCAGGTCATGATCCCAGGGTTCCGGGATCAAGCCCCACATTGGGCTCCCTACTCAGCTGGAAGCCTGCTTCTCTCTCTCCCACTCCCCCTGCTTGTGTTCCCTCTCTCGCTGTGCCTCTGTCAAATAAACAAATAAAATCTTTGGGGAAAAAAAGGAAACTACCAGGAATTAATATAATGAACTGTAACCAGATTGTGTCTTCCCAGCCTCTATAGCACTTTTTAAAGAAGAGTTTAACCACACAAATGGGTGGGCTTTTGTTGCTCTACTTGTATTGACTGGCATGTCTTTTACTGGCCATAGCTGATTGGATCAGAGATAAACAGTGGACCCAGTTTGGGCCAATGAGATTCTTTATTAGGAGTTTAGACCTAGGGTGGTAATCAATTACTTATGAGCCTCGATATTAGGAGGTGATGCAGTTTTAGGACTGGGCCTATAATGTTCCATGTGCAGAAGGAGCTGGAGAAAATAATTAAGTAGGTACTGGGAGAGAAGTGGAGGCAAATGGCACCACAGTCATGGAAAAATTGGCAATAGCCTCCTTGGTCCTACAGATTGACCAGTCCCTATTTCCTTCTTTCCTGGGGCACAAGCGTTGTTATGTTCTATGAGATACCCGGGGATTCTTCTAACAAATACTCATTTTCACACACATGAGTCTGCTTGTTACCTGCGTTAAAAATCTCTTTGTTGAGACAGTGTCTGTGATGATTAAGTGGTCAAGGTTATTATCTAGCCTCCCTGTACTGGAAATGTCTTGTTGGGATGGATGAGTTTCTCATCCAGCAGTCCAAAGGACCAGGGCCTCTCCCAGAACACAGCTACAGCAAACTCTTATTTGAGGTCACCTGCCATGTTGTTCTATTTTCCCTTTTGTGTATCTGTATTCTCCCCAACTAAATTGGAGCTTCTTTAGGGAGATGACTCTTCTTATTCAACATTTCATCCTTGTAGCACTTAGACTGTGATGCTATTGAATTTGCTTATGGTGTTTATGTAAAAAGAAAAAGAAAAAATAATAAAGAAACTTTCTACTTCAATAATTTTGAATTTGGGCAAAACTTCTCTTGCCTCAATTTAGGAAATAATCACATTTCTTTCTTTTTTTGTTGTTGTAACCAATCTCTCTCCTCAGCTTTGTGTCAATGAGGAGATAGGTTTATTTAGCCAGTAATTTCCACTGCAGAAAATCTTGGGCCCAGATTGCCCTGCAAAAGCAATATGTTCTGTTTTATTTTTATATTACATTATATTTATTTTAATTGCATTCTCCATCTGGTCAAAGATAGCATTAGGCACCATAGATGGAGAAAAGAAACAAAGAGATATCTAACCATGATAATAACTGAGATTATTATTTAAAAAAATCATCCAGGGGTACTATAACCTGCAGGCATGTGACAAAAGACAATAGCCCTTGTGTTAGAGAGCTCTGGAAGGATTCTGGAGAGGAAGAAAGATAAAGAGAAATGGGCCAGATCAGGACTCCCGGTGTCCCCTGAATGGCCCAGAGTGGACTCTTGCACCCACCCCACCCCTGAAACTAGTACTAGGACAGTGTGGGCCACAGTGTGACATTACACATGTAACCTCTAAGCTATCTTGAGCACTTTTACTATTTCCAAAGTACTTGCAACAGTTCATTAACACACAGTTTCAGTCACATGTATTAGTAATAAATTTTAGAAGAGACCTCCATGAGAGAGGTCATTTTCTTCTCATTTCAGGGGATGTTTCTGCAAAACTCTGCTAACACTTGGAGGTGTTCCAAATGAAGCTGATAGTATGTCAATGGTTTAGCACATCAGAAACCAAATTCTAAAACTGGATGCCTGCTGTGGACATCTAGGCACTCAGTTTCCAGGTTAGAATGCTGTGTGAGAGGTTATTAGAGATGCTGAATCAACTGTTCCTGCTTCTAAATCTGAATAAATGAGAGGACTTGAGGGGAGGGTTTACACGTGAAAGTTTGCCAAAAATGAGTAGGTGGTGACATTTCCCCGACTATGATCCATCTCTCCTCCCACCCCCTGCAGTCTATCACTTAGGATAGTTTGTGTTTCAAACAACAAAAATCCATTTGAAACTGGCATAAGCAACTAATGGAATACTCACATACGGACAGATTTAGGGGTATATGGCTTCCCATGTGGTTGGAAACAGAGATTCATGGCATGAATCATGGGCTCTGTTGATTCGAAAGCCTTTTGTGCACCTTTTAGGTCAGATCCTTTCTCCAGGTTGGTCTCAGGTTCAAGTTCCATAAGTAGTGTTGCAGCTTGGAGCATCACATTCTTTTCCCATGCCAGTCAGAAGATAAGACTGCATCTTTGCTAGTCTTTAGTAAGACCAAAGGAACATTTTCACCTGACACCTCAAGAGAAAGTCTCCTTTCATCTTATTGGCTCAAACGTTCTCATCACTAAGGCTTGTGCCTGGGAAGGGGTGAGTTGGCTTTATAGATTGGCTTAAGTTTATCAGAGCTCATTTCTGGAAGAGAGTGCAGTCATTCCCATTGAAAGTGGGCTTTTTTGTTTGTTAGTTTGGCCAAGTAAAATCTGGGATGCTATCACCATGAAAGGAGGGAAATGCAGACAGGCAACACAATCCCCAGTACTTATTATAATGTTCAGAGCCGTGCAAGTACCACAGCCGAAACTTTCCCTAGATGGACCCCTTTCACTGACAGTTGCTACTCTTGATGCTAATTTCTGCATATTTTTTCAGAATAATGAAAGAGCCACTATAACAACAAAAAGCAGAAAAGGAGAGCTGTTATTATCAGGCGAGGCACTCTGTGTACTGAGGGGTCTCATAGGAACTACCCTTGAAAGAGCAAGCCCAAACAAGAAGGTGGATTTAATAATTAGAATCAAAAAAGGCTGTCTTAGACACAACTGGTGCCCTACCTATATCCCCTTCACCAGGTAACAGGCACCTTTCTCCAGCTGTTACTAGTGTGGGCCCGTAACCACTTAGAGTTGTCGGGTTCTCTGGGGATGAACTGTGATTGGCTGATGAACGTTAGCCACTTTCTCCCTCCTTGACCCCTAGCCAATCACTGACTGATGAAATACAAAAGTTCCACCCCCTTTCCTCAAGCTAAGACACATCTGTGGCCAGTTCATCTCCTGAGCTCCCTGTGCCTCCAGCCAGCACTAGATCTAGCCTCCTGGGTCAGCTCCTTCTCCTTCATTTTGATTTCCTTACAACTTCTTCCTGAAGAGCAGCCCCTCAGTAAATACACCCCTTGAATCTCTGCCTCAGACTCTGGTTCTAGAGAATCTGACTTAAAACAGAGACCGCTTGGTATAGAGGAAGAAAATAAAAATATAAACTAACAAACAAATGGGAGCCAGGACCCTTGTTCAAGATGGCTTCCATGAACTAATGTGTTGCAAGAATCAGAAGGTACCCGAATGAATTTGGACTTTACTGTTTCCAAGGAACAGGAGCCCCCACCCTCAAACTAACTTAAATGTAAAAGAGAGAAAGTATTACAAAGAACTGGGTGCTTCAGAGGACCTAAGGGCTGCAGGCAAGTCTCCGTACTCTGTTCACAGTATGGGCACCAACAGCTTTTGCTTCTTTCCTTCTCTCTCTCACCTCTGTACCTGCTCTTCGCTTTCTTCTCTACTCACCAGGTCTTGGCGGGGTGGGGTGGGAAACAGAGTAATGCCAGAGTTGTGAATATTTCTCTTACATCGAGGAGACTAGACTGGACTCCAGTGTTCCAGTGTTTGGTTCCAAGAGAAGGAACTTTGGCCGACTTGTATCAAGGAAACCCTGAACCAATCAATTATAGTCAGGGAGCAAAGTTATTTAGCAATGACTACTTACTAGACACTAAAGACAAAGAGATTCAAAAACCCAGTTCCCAGGTTGGAAGGGTTATCTGGAAATACAATCTTATGAGAAATGGAACCAAGAATGATTTAATCAGAGGCAACAAGACCTATAGAAACAGCAAGATAGCTGTATTCAGATGCTCCATAAGTTGTCATGTAGAAAAAGAAATAAGGCTGGTTTCTGCTGTTCAGAGGGTAAAAGATGTATATGAAGTGGTAAGTAGAGAAAGGCAGAGGCATATTTGTGCAGAATAAAAAGGAGCTTGCTAAAGATTAGAGATGTCCTATATAAGGGAATAGGCTTTATTGCCATGAGTCTGTAAGTCCCTGCAAACGTCCAGGAAAAGACTGAAGGTTAGCAATGATAATGCTAGCTGCCATTTATTGAATACCCACCACATGCTAGTGTGTTTTATATACACTATCTGAAATCCACACAATAATTCTGCACGGCAGAAAACTTATTAGTCCATTTTAGAAGTAGGTCGCCTGAGGTCCAGAGGGTTAAGTGACTTGTTGAAGATTCTGTTACTTAAAAGTGGGAGAGTCTGGATTTGAACCCATGTCTGTTTAATTCCAAAGTAGAGATGTTGCCAAGTAGATTCCTGGCTTAGAGGAAGGTTATATTAAACAACTATGAAGGATTAGCATACTAATTTTATGAATTTACTGGACCTCAGTTTCTGCCTAGTGAAGTCCATGACTTCTGAAGTCTTTACCAAAGAAAGCATACTATGATTCTAAGTAGGACCTTTTGGGAGAAGAGAATAAATATTCTGCCTCAATGAGGTCAGAATAAAAGATAATTGATCAATCAGTATGGATTGGCTGCAATACTGAACAATTCCAAAATCTCAGTGGCTTATTCCAGTAACTCCAGCAGGGGTGTGTCAGGGAGCTCTTCCTAGGACAGTCAGGGACCCAGGCTGATGGCCCATGCTTGCATCAGTGCAACAGCAGGCAAAAACCATGGTGAATTGTGCACTGGCTCTTGAAACTTCTACCTAGAAGTGACATGCATCCCTTCCACTGACGTTTCTTTGGCCAACACCTGATCACAGCTAACTTCAAATGAGATGAGAATGTGTAATCATATCACAGGACCAGTGATGCAAAGACATAGATTTAGGATTGTGCTAATGAGTACCACATTAGGGTTTTGATAACAACAAATATTAAGAGTTGACATTAGGTAATCATGATAATGAAGAATTCCTGGAGGATATTATGAAAATATACTATGAAATTCATTCTCCAAAAATTTAGGAGAGCATAAATTTTCTCATCATACCAAACTGCCAAAAGATGAACCAAATTGGTCGTTTCCATTCTGTGCTTCAGATACCTTTATAAAAGGTTAGGGATGGGATTCTGGATTCCCTTTCTTTTCTCCCCTCAATTATTTTAATCTGTTTTATTTGGGGTATGTGTATGTGTGATAGATTTTGCTTCTCGGCATTCATTCTTTCTTTCTACCAACACCCTAATTTCCATTTAGAGAATTACTTCCTCCTTAATGCGACAGCCTTAAGATGTCCTATCCACAAGCGAGAGACTACTGCTTCCTTTTACTTATAGTTCTCATCATCCAGATACAGCCAGGCATGTGACTAAAGCTTAATCAGATTCTTCTTAGATTTTAACCCTTAGGCCAGTGACTACAAGTGCAAAAGAAATGGTCAGAGTTCATTGAAGACCACTTCAGTTTCTGCTGCTATGTATATCCCCAGTCTTATGCTTCCATCCTTCCTTCAGTCCTCTAAAAGCACTAACATATTTCCAGTAAACTCCGTTATGCTTTAGTTAGCTCTATAACCAAATAACCCTAAGTGGATACAGTTTCATTAAGATTGGTGTGTGTGTGTTTTACATAGAATTCCACTGCTAAAATATTAGAATTTGGGCCAGATAATTTTAGATGTGGTTCCTAGTTCTATGTGTTTAAATTTAAAAACAACACCAGAAAAAAAATGCTTATTACAGATCAGGCAGCTGACTCAATAACAAACATTACCACCAACGGGAACCACAAAGAAACCTAGGTCAGAAATATTCTTGCAGGGTGCCTGGTTGACTCCATTGGTTGAGTGGCTGCCTTCAGCTCAGGTCATGATCCTGAAGTCCTAGTATCGAATCCTGCATCGGTGGGGGGAGGGGGGTCCCCTGCTCAGCAGGGGATCTGCTTCTCCCTCTGACTCCCCCCTCTCATGCTTGCTCTCTTTCATTCTCTCTCTCAAATAAATAAATAAAATCTTAAAAAAAAATATTCTTGCATAAAAGATGCTTCAGTATCTTTCCCACCAATCTTTCTGCACTGGCCCTGTGAAATTTAGCTCTTTCCAATGTCCAAACATTCAAAACCTGCAGGCTTGCACATTCTGGAGCTGTGTGATCTGGGTTTCCTTTGTGAACCTCACCCCATACTTCTTTCTGTAATGGAGGAGAGAGACCATTGTCCCATGCACTTGCTGACTTTGAATGAAGTGCTTGTTAGGGTTGCACCATTTCTGTACAATGGAGACACAATTTTTGGTGAATAATTTGTATAATCCTGGCACTACCTCCTCAATCTTCCTGGCTGATATTTACGAGTTTAAATATGGCTAATGATATAACAATCCTGCCAGATGGTCAATAGGAACTACATGGATTCAGATATTTGAGCATCAGGCAAAAGCTTGATTCCTTTGACTGAGACTCAAACATAAAGCCATTTTTGGAAAATAATTTAATTCTGAGGATTCATAAACACTGTAAGAAGTAAACAAAAGTAACCAGCTCAGATAAATGAAAGAAGAATGAGCTTAGCAAGGACCACACATTCTTCTCAGCAGGGTTGGTAATTGGTGTCTCATTGGTGCTGGTCCATGTCTTAGGACTACTTGAATGTTCTGTCTGGGACACCTGTTATCACACAGGTTGCGGAGAGTTCACGTGCTTCCTCTGTGATCTGCCCAGTGTTCACTTATTTTGGCTAGAGGAACTTGCTGCCTCATTATAAATGTGTATAGATTTCCCTGATCATTTTCATCACCTTCACGGTCTCCACTGTATTTCTCTCATAAAGTATTCTCTTGTGGTAGTCTGAACATTCATTCTGTCCTGCACTGCCCAGAAGAGTCTTCGTTTTACTCTTATTCTAGGCTGGGTCTCCACCCTGAACGTCTGCCCATTTTGTCCCTCCTTCAATTATTGACATGTGTCCTTTGAACTGCCACCACCCATTCTGAATAGCTCAGTTCTGCACTCTATGAATTTTTTCTCCCTCTCTGCAAAATGGGCACTTCTTCCTACTTGCCCAGAAAGCAGCTTGGTTTCTCCTAGGAAGAGCTGGCCTCTTGAAAGAACATTCCGCACTCAAAACTGACTTTTCTCTGTGAATTTTCATTTGTTTGTTTGCTTTGTTTTCTAACTTTTAAAGTATCACTTGGCTATGGCAAAGGCAGGCATATTTCAAGTGCTATCAGCAGAGCATGGAAACACTACTTCCTTGCATTTATTGTCTACACTTTACAGGCTCTAAGTGAGGATTATTCTTAGAATTAAGTAAGAGGGCGGAATAAAGAAAGAGTTTCAATGGAAGAGGAAGAAAAGGATTTGTGGGGAATATAGAACAGAGTTCCACTGGAAGAGGGTTGAAGAAGGCAGACAGCAACTAGTTTTCCACAAAAAATTAAAAGGAAATCACATACAGACTCTGGAGGAGTTCAAAGACATTTAAAGACTGGCTTCTGCTTCTTTAAGTATCATCTTCCTTTGCACAGATTTCCCAAGCAATCCACCTGGCTGACCTTACTGCTTTATCATCCATATGGAGGTCTCTGGCAAAGTCCAAGGAGCTATAAACAACAACAACAGAAAATACAAGTAAGAACACTGGAAATAGAGATTCCACTCTCAAGCTATGAATACAGCTAGTAAATTATGTGACATTACTGAAGAGTCATCGCAGTCCTCCTGGCCCTGACCTTATCGGACTCAATTCATTCCTACAAAGGTGCCTGTGGAAACCAGCACCTCAGCCAACAGGCTCTTTCAGGGGATAGATATTTGCCTCTCCTCCATTTCACTCTCCATCCCCAGGTCTGTCCCAAGATGTCATTGTCAGGGCTTGGGAATTATAGCATCTGCCCACCACCCCAGTAATGCAGTCAGAGTGAATGCACTTCTTACGTGCGCATCACACGTGGCGATTCGGTCAATGGCCAGTATTCTCCTTCGTCCCCCCTCCTCTCCCTTGCCCCACATCAGCATTTCCCTGGCTGTGTGGAATCTGGGGCCAGCCTTGAGAACAGCTCTGTCTGGGGGAGAGGCTGATTGGCTATGCTCTTCACCCGGGACAAGGAGACCTTTCATTTAAAAGGGAAAGATGTTTTATTTCCTGAATTAGAATAATGAAATATTTCTTGTAAACCTGGAAATTAAAATGCAGACAATACATGTCCTTCAATTTCCTTTGATTGGTCTTCGGGGGTGAACCCAGGAAGAGTTGTAAATATGGATCAGGGGGGCTCCTGGCCTGGAGGGATATGAAACTCCACCGACAGTCATGCCAGTTGTTGCTGTCTGGTGGCTCCAAGAGTCCCCTCCCATTTCTCCCCCGCCTCCATGTCACCTCATCTCCCTTCCCTGTTTACAGTGACTTTGATATCCCTAAGAAGCATTTTGAGGTGACGCTCCAGCAGCTGTGTGGTCTGGAATGCATTATAATGCTATGTCTCAATTAGAATATTCTGTGGTTGATGCGGAAGGCAGGAGCCAGGATCCAGCCTTAGAGTGCACTGCCATCTCCTGGAAAACCGTCTATACGGGAGGCCTGCTGTCCTCGCTGCTCTGATGCCACAAACCAGAAACCAAGGCCTTGGCTGTGGTCCTCTATCTTTAGCACCAAAGATTTGGGTGCACTGAGCCTTCTTCTTCTGCCCCTTCAAATTGGAACACACCAATTCCTGAAGGAAATGAAAAGGTGTTGTATTGTCATCTTAATTAAAAACAAGTAACTAGGTTGGGGAGGCCACTGGTGCCGAGACTGCGATTACTCCCTCCTGCCTTCTGCTCCCGAGGCTGGTAACAGACGCTGCTTCCTGTAAATGAGTGCCTGGCACCAGTACAACCCTGCCCTCGGGATCTTGAGAAAAAGCAGCAACCTTATTTACACCGTTAAGGACAGTACTAAGGACTCCGGGCAGAAGTCACCTGCTCAGGCAGAGCGTCAGAGACAAGAAAGCCCCGGGTTCTTCAGCCCTGTGCTCTGGTGCAGTTGCTTATTGAGATTCCACCTTACAGACACATTGGGATAACTAATGAGATATTTTCAGAAAGCACTGAAGACACAGGAAAGCGCCTATGAGTTTCCATTTACACTCCCAGCCTATAAAGGCCAGCACACACAATATCTTAGAGACAACAGTGGATTTTTCTAAGACACAGCTTTCATGATTAGAGCTGGTTAGCTGTCAGATTTTGGCTAGAACAAAATGCATTTGGGACGATATCAGCCTCTTCATCATGAACAGGAATAGGGTAACGGATTTCTCCACTAACAGCTTTCTTTTGAAATAAAGGGTTAACTGTATAAAGACAAATACAAAAATATTCTCATTAGCTGAATTAATTGATTTCAGTTAATTAAGTGAATTGCTTAAATTTAACTAGCAACCCTATGAATCAGTAGTTCTTTTTTTTTTTAAAAGGTTTTATTTATTTATTTGACAGAGAGAGATCACAAGTAGGCAGAGAGGCAGGCAGAGAGAGAGGAGGAAGCAGGTTCCCCGCTGAGCAGAGAGCCCGATGTGGGCCTCGATCCCAGGACCCTGAGATCATGACCTAAGCTGAAGGCAGAGGCTTTAAACCACTGAGCCACCCAGGTGCCGGGTGAATCAGTAGTTCTTATCTTTCTGAAGACCCTTTGAAAAATCTGAAAATGTATGTGTCCTTTCCCCCAGAAAATTTCATGCGCATTCTGCATATGATTTAATAAAGCTCATCACCACCAGCATCAAAGCCAAAGTGATTTTAACAGCACTCAATTAAAATGCCTTTTGCAGCTAGATCTCTTCTGCAAGTCTGGTTTTAAGTTTTGGGTCTCCTGGTTATTTAAGGGGGAACAGGAGGGGCCACAGGAATATTTGTAAATGAGCTGACCTCTGGGTTGGCACCTACTAGGAATGACCAGGGATATTTCTCTTTCCCTTCCATTCCCTGGCCTCATATTGAAAGTAGGTTTAAATGTTCCTCTTTTGAAAATCCTGGACTTGCAGAGGCACACATGTGAAAAGCTCTGATAACTCCTTGCCTCAGCCTGGCTCTGGGAAAACAAAGCAGAAGGAAGCGTCTGCCGTGGCACCTGGTTGGGCTCCTCCTTTGTCTTAACCCCCGGAGGGAAACCTTAATGAGAGTAATTTGGGAACACAGCCTTCTATGTGACAGGAAGATCACACACCATCCCTCCTGACAAGGTCATGGTAGTAGCCCCACAACCCTTCCAGGGGATTCTCATGTATGAAAAAAAGGGCAGATTTCATGACACAAAGGGTGAAAGGGATTATAAAAGTGACATTAAAATAATGATAAAATACTGACATACAGGATTTATCCCAGGATTTGGGCTCCTAACCAAAGACTTGTGTCTCTGGCTCCTTGTTTTCATCTTTATAATCAGTTCCTAGAAGGCAGCCTTGTATCTTCCCTTCCCGATCTCTTGGCAGAGGTTGTGTGGTCACATGAGCGAATTCTGATTGAGCCTTCAAAGAAGTTTTCACTCTCTAGTTTCATTCTTCCTGGGCCACTTCAGCAGGTTGCTTGGAACTCACTCTCGTTTCTCCCTCTGAAGGTGATAGAAATGGTGGAGTTTCATATTTATATGATACTTTCAACTTTTTTTTGAAATTTCTCCCATTTAAACCTCATTTCTTCGCACTTACAGGTGGGAAAATGGAAGCACACTTAGATGAAGGTAAGGAACATCAACTCTTGGCATCCAGTAATAATAATAACAAGGGAGCTTTAATTGGTTCCTGGGTATCGGGCAGTTTGTTTAACACTTCATATGCACCATCTCGTTTACTCTCCCCAACAACCCTAAACAAAGGTACAATGATGACCCTTTTTTTTTCAAGTTAGGGAACTGAGAGAAGATTCAGTTAGCTGTTGCTACAATAATGCTGTGCAACAAACACCTACATGTTCTCACTGGCATAGTACAGGAAGTAGTTACTGATGTCATGCATTTCTGGGTTTTCAGGATGTTTCAGAATTTCCCATGAGACCTAGAGTCTGGGGGTGATAGAAGTAATAGTCTTCACTCCTTGCATTTATTGAGCATTTTACTCTGTGACTGATGAGATGGCCTAGAGTGGACAAGTGACTTTGTTGTGGAAAATCAGAACCCTTCAAAGTGCTTTACAAACATTATCTTACGTGCCCGTGTTAAGCTGAATTCAGCTGGGGTTTTTCTGTTCCCTGTGTCTTTCATCCTCTTGGGCCAGTGGACTAGCTGGAGCATATTCTTCCAATGGTGCTGGTAGAGATGAAAGCAACAAAATGGAAATACATGAGGCCACTTTAAGTTGTAGGCTTAGAACTAGCATGGGGCTAATTCCTTTTAACATAAAATTAGCTAAAGCAAGTCACATGGGTGAGCCCAAATTCAAAGAATGGAAAGCACATCCTGCCCAAGATGAAACTATGGCAAAAGTAGATGTAGGGAGAGGAAGAACTGGAACCCAAGCTAGCTAAGGGGCAGGGCTGCAATTTGAACAAGGCTTAAAACCCAAGTTTTTAAGCACTATTTATAACACTGGGACTTAACAAAGGGCCACTGTTATTATCTTAAAAACTCAGTTTGTCCTCCTATAGATTGAGCGAATTACTGTAAACAAACAAATGAGAGTGGGAAAAGAAAAGCTATTAGTAAGAAGCAATGATGGAAGAATAATAAATGGGACAGAGAAGAAATTTGTATCAATAATCCATTACCCAGTGTTCACTATTTTTAGAATACTTTGCTCATATTTTAAATCATCATTTTAAAGGAAATGAAGGGATGTCTCATTTTGTCTTCCAAGTGTCTATACTAGCTTGGGTCAAAAGTTTTGAGACTCAAAGTCACTTGTAAGTAGTGATTTGAGAGATGTGCCCTGTTGTAGTATCATGCTTAACTTTAGATAAGTCAGGAACACTGTGCTCTCCTGGAAAGGATACAAGGGCCAGAAACATCAGGGTCTGACCTCAAGAGGAGCAGCAGGAAAGGAAAGCAACATTGATGAACCAGATGAAGACAAATAGAAAGGAATGGAACAATGGCTTAAAATGACCTATGAAGACTTATGAGGTTGGAATAAAATAAAGGTATGGATAGAGAGTTTAAAAAAAAACCTCTGCCTGCCAGGGAATGGATGACCTAGTTTCTTTAACTTTGTAACTTCAACTTGGAGCTAGATTGCTGGTGTCAACTACAGATAATCTCATGGAGATCAACCCTGTCAGCGCCGGGCATCCAAATGCCACCCTCCAACAAGAAACCAGTGAAGGCTGGAAAGAGGTCATTGCAAAAAGAGCTGACAGTGACCCCTCAGCCATATAGTACCTTCCCACTGGGTTTATGACATTCCTCTTTCCTCTCCTTTTTGGAAGTCTTCTGTTTGGATTACCTTAGACAATGATTCTATTCTCCATCTCCTTATTCCCCTAACCTGAAATCATATTTAAGGAATTAATGGTAATTGCTCTTTGCTCCTTGCTGGACATGTGTATGTCTCATTGCTGTGATACAGAAACCTGTCTTACCAAGGGCACGGGGAAGAGAGCCCAGAGAGCCCAAAGAGGACCAGAAGTGACTCTGGGGTCAGCCAAGGGAAAAGGCAATAAGAGGGAGAGGAACAATATGTTCTTGTAAGAAAAGTGAGACAAACTCTCTCCTTCTGGTGACTTCAGAGAGATTTAAGTCTCAGAGTAGGTGCTGATGACAAGCAGGTACCCAAATGTGGGGGGACCCCTGTGGTGCATTCTGGAGTCATTCATCTATACTTTGCCTTCCTCATCCACTCCACTCTTCCATGCCAGATGTCATTCTGAAAGGAAAACTCCTCTTCAGTGATGCCACTGTGAGACATCTTACTGATCTCAGAATAACTGAATGCTGAGAAACCAGGAGATAAAAGAGGGGCTATTGGAAGTATATAGTCATTGACAATCACATCAGACATACCCTAGCCTAGGCAAGTCATCATGGGGGAGGACAGTTAGCTGCTCAATAGACTCACAAGTGTTTTCCTTTTTATTGTTACTCTGTGGTAAGTGGTCCCTTCCTGTATCTTGGAATTTCCCATGAGACCTGGAGTCTGGGGTGATAGAAATAATAGTCTTCACTCCTTGCATTTATTGAGCTTTTACTCTGTGGCTAACGAGGTGGCCTAGAGTGGACAAGCGACTTTGTTGTGGAAAATCAGAACTTTTCAAAGTGCTTTACAAAAATTATCTTATTGAATTGTCTCAACAACTCTGTAATGTAGATCCTCTGACTATTCCCATTTTATCAATAAGACAGTTGAAACACAAACAGAATCAGCACCCCCCCATCCAAGATATACAGCCAAAAAGTAACTGAACTGAGGTTTTCACCTGGGCAACAGGCTTCAGAATTTCTGCCATTAACACTGCCCTATATTGTCTTCTACACATGAAACTTGGGAATAATCTGTGAAAATAGTTACCTGCAGACTTTAAGCCCCAGGGACATTGTTGCTGCAGTTAAGTAGACATTATGATTAGAATGGCTTTGGCTTTGGTTTGGGGAACCTTGAACCTAATTTTGGATGTATGCCCAGCCCACAGTTCAAGAAAAAGTTTGACTTGCTTGAGAATGTGATCCTCTGAATCTGTTGGGATGAATTCTGAGATTGTTCAAGGCTCTTCCCTCTCCCTGGTAGAGTAGTCAGCTTTGCTTTTGGATTGGCCAGTGTCCACTCACTCTTCTTCCTCTGTGAGTGCCTTTCTATCTCAATCAACATGGTTTAGGACAGCTGATCTATGAGTGGACATGTGACCCAGGCCTGGACATCAGCATATTCTCACTTCTGGGCTCAAGGAGGCCCATTCAGTCCTTATTTGGGCATCTTACCGGAGCTAGCAGAAAAGAGAAGTACTTTTCCTAGTGACAGAGAGGCTAGGATACAGTCCTAGAGCTGTTAGGGGTTACTTGCCTCAAGTGGAAGGACCTGCTTCAGTAAAATCAACAGAAAAAAAGCTGATACAAAATCAAAATATGAAAAATCACTAATCCTGGAACCATATTTGGAATTCCCAGATCCTTCTGTTCCTGAATTCCCTCTAGACATTTGTTACACAAATCAATAAATTCCTTTTTTAAAGTTTGAAGCCAGATTGTTTGAGCTTCCAGTCCCTTGTATTCAAAAAAGAAAGAAAGAAAGAAAGAAAGAAAGAAAGAAAGAAAGAAAGAAAGAAAGAAAGAAAGAAAGAAAGAAAGAAAGAAAGATCTGGCTAGGACACCTGTGGGCAGTTGGAAGAAGGCACATGCCTCAGTTCCTGGGGCTTAAGAACTCCATTCCTTCAGAAGCAGGGTCCTGGGAATTTCCTCCTGTTATTGGGGACAACAGCTGACATCAGAGGCTTGACTTTTTATGAGGCAAAGATCCAGAAACAACCAGATGTTTCTTCACTGAGATTTAATTCCAGCCTTTTCTTCCCTGCGTGAGAGAGGGTTTGTTCAGGCTTATCCCCACCTCCACTGCTCCCCTGCAAGCCCCCTGCTCCAACCCTACTCCTCCACCCTATCCCACCCTACTGCATTCTGCCTCATGAAAGACTCTGAGAGTATTTTTCATTACGAAAGCATAATTGGATGAAAAATCCATGGCTATTATCAGGACCTCAAATTAAAGAATGTGTCTTGCATGGACTACAGATCATTTAAACAATCAGACTATTTCCAAGTTGTGCTCAAGATTGAAAGCAACTAGGTGAAGTCTTCCTTGTCCCCCACCTCCCACCCCACACAGAGGCTGAGTTAATGGCTCTCTTATTCTTAGTTAGCTCCATGTACCTGGCCTCCGTTTCAGTACTTATCTTTAAGTGAGTGTTTACTTCTCTGTATTTTGAACTAGACTCAAGGATCTTTGAGGAAAGATATTTGTCTTTCACATTTTACCTCCTTTTACTCAAAAAATAAATCAAGTTACTCTCTGCCTACCTAGTGTCAGTTTTACCCTGATTATGAGTCAAGGGCTCTACTTTTGTGTTTCCCAAACTCTGTTCCCTGGACCAGCAGCATCAATATCACCAGGTAATCTTTTAGAATGCAAATTCTCAGGCCACATCTGCTGAATCAGAAACTGAGACAGGACCCATCAGTCCATGTTTAACAAGCCTTCCAGGTGATTCTGATACATGCTAATGTTGGAGAACTATTGCTCTAGCCTCTTGCTGCCCAATGTATGGTAGAGTACCAATAGCATCACTGGGGAGCTTGTTAAACATGGAAATTTTATGCTCTGCCATAGACCTATTATTGTGGCCCAAGAATCTGTGTTTTCTGAGTGATTTGTGTACTCTAGAGCAGTGTTTCCTAAATTTTCAAGGTCATCAAATTACCTAGGGATCTTGTTAAATCCATATTCTGATACCCAAGAATCTGAATTTCTAATAAGCTCCCAGGTGAGACTGGAGGTGAGACTGGTCATGGACCACAATTTCAGTATTAAGAGTCTACCGAGAAAGCAAAAAGTGCTTCAGGACTTTCGGGAAATTGTGGGAGGGGGCCGAGGGGCATCTCCAGACCCACTACCACTCCTCTTTCCAGATCAGCAGAGCAATTCTGGTTTTGTCTGATTGATATGTCATCCTTTAAGGTACATTTTTATTTGAAATAGGAATTCTGCTGCAAAACAAATCTTTGGAGCAACTGCGTTAGAGAAAATAGTCAACCTTTAAAGTGATAGACTTGCAAACCTAATTATAAAATAAATGTCATAGGGTACATTAGCGTATGTGCAGGAAGAAGCTGGTGGATATTACATTTTTTAACTTTTTTAAAGCTTTTACCAAGTTTCCATATTGAAAGAAATTTTGAAACATGAGATTGAAATGAGGGTTGCCTGTGACTAGAGACCTGATTTAAAGTTGGAAAATAAGCCCAAGTTTCAACTGACACTTCAACATGGAAACTTTGCATTTCCTGCTTCCTGTCTGAAACTCAGTGTTTCCTCTTTTTTCATACTGCTTCCCTTTCCTTCTGGCTTCCATGAATCTGTAAATCCACTTTCAGCATTGGTCTGTTGTACCTTCCTAGGTAGGAATGAAAAAGTTAGACTTAAGACAAGTTCTCATGATCTTATAATGTGATATTTTTTTCTAATCATCCACTGGCAATAATTTCCATCCTCCTTTTCCACATCTCTGTGTTCTAATAGACACCACATCGAATCTTTCTGAACAACACCTCTGATTTCTCTCTTATTTCCATTTTTACGGCCTCCAACTCCACTTGAGTCTTACTCAGTTTGTATGTGCACTGTATATTTTCTGAACTATTTGCCTCAGACTTCTCCACTCCAACTGTCTCCTCCTAATTTATCTTTCCAGACTTATCGTCACACAACATGTGTTTATTTATCCTCTCTGTACAAAAACATTAGGACTCTAGACAGCCTATAGAGATAATATCCAAACTGTTTGACATTCAGGATCTTCAACCACCTGATTCCACCGAGACTTTCTACCTCACATTCTCAGGATCCTCTACCTAATTAACTGGGTTTTCAGGGATTTCAAACCCATGAATACACATTACTCTTTGCCTCCTCTGTGTTTCTGTGGTTGCTTTATCATCATCTGTGTGAAGACAAAGACAGTGTTCACCTTTGATTTGCATGATCATTTTGGGGCTGACTTGCTCAAATGTTTTTCATTTTGTTTTGTTTTTAAAGAAGAGCAAGTTCTCAGGAAAAAAAAATGTATAAGAGATCCATGGGAAAGGTATGTGCAGTTTGGGAAGGAGTTAGTACCTGCACCATTTAAGCTCTTTGAAGCTTTACTTTTTATTATTATTATTTTAAATGAATGACTCCTTAGAAAGAAATAAAATTCCTTTTTCGGGATAGCTAAGAAAAGACTGTGCGGTCTTGATTACAACAGAGTGGGAAACTGGTATGTGGCATTATTTTCTCATAAACTTTTATCATAACACCAAATACTTCAAAATTTACAAGTCCATAAAGGCCGATCTTTTTTTACTTTGCTTTCAATAAAGACAAAACTGGAAATGCATATGTTTTCCTGAAATAAAAGTCTTATCTGAAACAAGATTCCTCACATTCTAGAATGATAAGTCTTTAAAATAAGAATATTTCTGTCTATATGACTTTCATAATCCCCAGACATATTCTGATTATGAAACCCTTAGTATGGCATTTATTAAGGGTCATTTTAGGAAATTAAGAATATATTTTATTTTGTTAATAATTCCAAAAAGGGTTGTCCTATGGTGGGTTCCCCAGATGTAGACCCAAAAGTTAAGATTTATGTACAAATGGTTTACTCAGGAGGTGCTCCCAAGAGAAGCTGGTAAGGAAGTGGGGACAGCGGGACAGGAGAAGGGAAAAAGCCATGCACAGTTGTAACCTCAGAGAAAGTTCTTTGGAGGGTAACTCCAAACTCATCCCACAAAATCTCTGCAACATGAGTTATGCTTTGGAGTTTTCCCCAACCCACTACAAGGGGACAGGGTGTTAGACTCGTGAATTTGTCAGTCCCCATCCAGGCTGGTGTTGGGGTTTCTGGTGGTGAGTAAAAACCCCATACTTGTCTCACTCTCAGTGGCTGCAGGCAAAGTATGTGCAGTAGCCCAAGGGTAGCCATCAGAAGAAGAGTCACATATGTGTGAGCTGTTAAAGACAAAAAACATGTCATGGACAGAGAAAGATACAGGAGAAGGGGCCTAAAGGGATCTGGATGAAGCACTGATGGTGGCCACTAGACAGTGCTTCTGATATCTCAGATGCAGGAAATTCCTATAAATATGAAATTCTCAATAATTATTTGATCAGTCAACAATTATTAAGAACAGTGTGAAAATTGCACTGCTATTTCTCTTTGTCTCGATTTCTTCATCAAATAAATAAAAGTACTTAATACAGGATTCTTATGAGTATTACACAAGGTAATATACATAACGTATTTCAATCACTTCATAGTATAACAGAAATGAATAATTATTCATTTTAATTTTTAACTCCTTTATAGTCAGTATTATAATTTTGTATATTTGGGCAGTGGGTTTCTCTTAGGGCCATGATACATCTAGGCCAGATTCAAATTATATGCATGAGATATGAATAATACTGAGGTGATATGAAGAATATATTTTTAGTAACATATCAAAAGATGGTTAAACTGCATAAGAAAAGGAAGGGAAACAAGAGCTTGGTCATACATAGCAGAAACAAAAATATAACTCGTTTTGACACTAATGCAGAAAAAAATAGGAGTTAGAGGCTTGGATACCATCTGAATTTATCATTTTGCATCATTTTAAACTCTAAATTTACCTATAAGTCAAGAGGATTTAGATCCTTTGTAGGAATATTTATAGAAAAAAAACAGCAACAGAGTTTAGTGGGAGGAAAGAAATAGTAACAGAAAATGCAGTATATTAAAACTTCTAAAAAAAATGTTTAAAAAGGCACCATGGAGTCTCTTTTATTAACACTGAGAAATTATGTTGAACCATATAATCACCAATACTTGGACATTTTTGACCTTGGAAAACAGCAATTTCATATGATTCAATATAATACATAAAGCCTGTAGGAAGACAGTCATCAATGGGCTTTTCTTGCTCCCACACATCTTGCTAAGGATTTGAGGCTCTGGCCCATTTCTCAGAGTTGTGTTTGAAGCAAGCAACTGTGAGTATTGAGGAAGTGTCTCCTATTGGAATAAAGAGCAGGCTTGCTTACTGTTTGCTATAAAAGCAGTGAAGTCCTCAAGCTCGGTGTTTCTCTCCTATAACACAACTCACTGCGTTAGCACATGTCATCTGGGTTCTTTGGGAACCTGAGAGGAAGAGAAACCAGTGTAATTATGTTGAAGCTCGACCTGCTTACTGTGCTGTTAGTAATGCTGTCCTGTGTCCCCAACTCAGGAGTCTCATGTCTTTCAACATCCATGGAACAGTAACAAGGTAACTTCTTAGCTTTAAAGTAGGGGAATATCGAATCCCAGATCCAACAGTCACAGGACAAGGTACTCTCAAGATTTCATTAATTCCACCTGTTGTGAAGTTTTCCCAACCTATTGCCATTTAAGACCAGGAAGTTAAAACTTCCTTAAGAAAGATCTGTGTGGTTGTTTATCACCTTTTCATCCTTGCCCTTAGGATCCTGTCACAGGAAGTATAAAACTTTCAGAAGAAGTAAAAAACATGTCCTGGACCTCAGGTTCCCTCTCATGGCCTCAGAGCCATGTGAAGCCCCTCCAAGAAATTTATGATTGTGTCCTAGACTCTTGGAAGAATCTATGTAAGAGATTTCAGGCAAGCTAATAGCTTGCATCTCCATCTGTTCCTTTCTAACTTTGTTTGCCTTTAAACATAAATTAAGCTTTGTAGGTCAGAGTTCCTATAATACTTAGAGGTCCAAATTGTTAAAAGACAGTCACAGAAACTAAAACACAGGCTAGATGAAAGCTGATAACACAGGTTCCAAGGCACATCTCCCTCACTTTCTTCTTGACTATGGCATTGGTGGTCACGCTAGTTTTCTTCACTCCTAGGCTGACTACTGATGAGACCCTACAATTTTCTCCTGACAATGCCACAATTGTGGAGTTGGCATTTTTATGGAAATAGCTGTTCTCTGATTCATTAAGCCCTATTGCCCCTGACATTTTTTTTTCTTTCTGACCCTTATCAGCCACACACTGCCAAAACAGGAAGAAATAAAGAGGACAAAGAAAGGCAATAAAAGGGTTACAACCAAGAAGTGTATTGTGACTGTGACCAACAAGGAAATTTAGAAATGGGTGACTGAACACCCAAGGATGCTCTGTCAGCTGGTTATAGCTACAACATTTGTTCAAAGCCTGACAAGTGCTTAGCACCATTTCAAGGTGTCACGCAGAGATACATAGGAAATGACAGTCATAGACACTACCTTAAGAGCACTTGCAGTTTAATAGGCAAGATGGCACAATTAAATGCCTGTATTCCTGTATATGCACAATCTGACCCTTGATTACATCTCTACTTACTCTTTATTTCTCTCATAGTACCTATCACAAGCTGCAATATTCAGTTTGTTTATTCATGTTCTTGATTATTATGGCTCCCCTGAGCCAAGAGTTGCCCTGTATGCAACAGTGTGTCCATTCCAATTATTTACAGCTATCATCCCCAATCTCACCCACTGGAATAGAAATTCCAAGAGGACAGGGACCATGTCTATCTTATTTACCACCGTAACCCCAGAGTCTATCAAAATGTACCTAGCAGATTCTCAAAAAGGATTTCTGAATTAAATAAATAAATAAATAAATAAATAAATAAATAAATAAAATAGTAAGTAAATAAATCTAGGAGTGGATATATAGAAAGATTATGTAACATTTTCTGAATGCTACTAATTCAATAATACAAAATTAAATGAATCTGGTTCAAAAAAATGAGCAAAATTTTCAAAATACTTACATAAGAAAAAAACATCTCTAGGTCCCAAGGTAGCTGTCCTGAAACTGACCACAGATAAGTGTGGATAAATGTGCATAAATGTGGATGGCCAAGATCAGCAGAACTTCCCAGCAGACCTATAGATTCATGAGACACTGAACTACCACACCATTCATGAGTGGTTTGGTGTGGCATTACTGTAGCAATAACTAATAGTATACTCTTGGAAAATAAAAAAAAAATTAATTACCAGCAAAACACACCTGAAAATGCAAACATGATTCATCTTTATTGAAATGGAAAGTATCTTTAAATTATCTGATTCCTCCTTAACTTCAGACAGACACCTTCCCTGCAGCCACATTCTCACGATGGGGGCTGAGCAGGCCTGGGTAGGATACACTCAGAGAACAGACATGAAGAAGACCAGCAGGCCCAGCACCACAGCTGTTGATGTCACCCTTCCAGCACTGTCTGAGGCCCAGTATTTCTCATAGACATCATCCAGGACCGAAAGCACAGCCTCCATGGTCTCCTCGCAGGTGGCCTGAATCTGATCTGCTGGCAGAACAAATCCGTATGTGCCATTGTCCCTCAGCTCAAATGTGTATGAGAAGGGGATCCCAATGTCCCGAGCCCAGTCTCTTGAAGACCCTGATGTGGTATCTACAAACAAAAGCATAAAGGTAGAGGTAGACGTTATACTGGGAAAGGACAGGTTTCTATGGCTATTTCAGGGAATAAAGTTTCAAAGCAGCAACATGGATTCATGGATAGCTGTCTTCTCCTGCTCATTGATATGAAGCCCCGCAGGGCAGGAATTACGTTTCATTTAGCCTCTCTGTCTCCCCTCACCACCTCCCAGAATACCTAGCATTATGCTTGGCACCTAGCAGAAGTTTGGTTAAAGTTTCCTGCTGACCCAAAGACTAAACAACCTAGTATTACATGGCAAGTGAACTGACATATAAAGGAACAGAAGGAAAATGAGCAACAGGGAAAATATTATGCAAATATTATCCAGGTGGTCCTCAGGTGGGTGGAGGAGGTGGTGGCTGGGGATGGGGGAAAGCTGTGTGCTGTCCTTTTAACTAAATTTTTTTTCTGTGTTAGATCCTTTCTCCAGGCCCCACCTGCTTTGCTTTCTCAGCCTGATAGGTCCTCTGAGAACTGAATCAACTGACCAAGGCTCACTGGAAAACGTACTTCCTATTAACTCCTGTGCCTTCTCACTTGCCAGCTCTTTTTAACTGAAGCCAAAGGGAGTTCTGGTCTGAGCCAGGGTATTAATTTTTTCTTTTAGCTCACACCTTATCCCTAGAGAGCATAATTCTGGATTTGTACAGACTCCCTTTCATCCTTGGTTATTTTGATTTGTACAACTTCCTGTTGACCCCAGGAACTCTTCCGTCCCTCTCCTGCCCACCCCACTCCCCAAAGTCCACTGGCTTCTTTTGTGTCTTAGATACTATTGAGGAGGCAAAAAAAGCTACTTACATAAAATATCTGCACTCGATCCAACTCTATAATTGGTTCCATGCTTTTTTTTCAATGCATTTGCTGCCTTCTGTCCAACTTGGATCTGTAGGTGGGAAATGCAGAGACAGATATCTGGTGTTAAAAGTAAATCCAACAATCCAGAGGGTTGAGTATTTTGTGCAAATCCATCTCCAGAGTTCCAAACCATCTTTCCAACTTCCCATTGGACCTCTATACCTAGGTAGCCTTCTGGTACTTCAAACTCAACACACTCACACCCAATTTCGTCATTCCCCTACTAATAAAGCTATTCTGGTTTCCATATTTCCAACTTACCATGCTCCTCCAAGCACACGTAAAATCCTGTAGTCACCTTTGACTCTCCTTCTTTCAAATGGTTACCAAGTTGCATTTCCAGCACCATTATCCTCTGAAATGGACTATTGTCATCTTCCAGTAAGTTTCCCTTCCTCTCACCAAACCTTATCCCAATGGATCTCTGGATTCCAGGTGAACTTTGGTAGAGCAGAACTATGATCATGATCCTACTAAAAAGCCTTATTCTTAATTGTCCACTGAAGTAATCACAAGCTTCTCAGTTTCAGATTTGAGATCCTTTACGATATGGCCTTAACCTACCTTTCCAACACCATATTCTTTACATCTTACCCTAGATGATAGTCACACTCAAGTTTTCTCACTATTCCCCAGACACGCCCATTTCCTCAGACTCTACCTTTTCTCCAGATATTCCCTTTACCTATCATGCCTTACCTCTTTTCTCTGCCTGTTGAAATTCTACCCAACCTCAAAAGACTTTTTCAAATGTTGACTCCTCCATGGGACCTTTTCTCATCACCTCAACTAAATCCTCTCTCTCCCCACTTCCCTCCCCCACCCCACCTTGGCCCTTTGTTCATACTTCTCTTATAACTCCCTTTTTATTTTTCCTTATAGGTATTTGATGCTTATCTTTTAAAGGCTTATATAATTTTAGAGCTGGAAGCTACACCCTTCCCCACACCTACTACCATGTCACCTGACTGCACTGGAAATCTCTCAGAACTGAATGATTTCTAATGTCTCAGGCTTATTCTCTGAAAATTGTCTCCTGAGATCAGATTCACTAACACTGAGAGATCCAAGTGTATTATCTGTGTTTATTAACCTTCTGATAAATTTCCTCATATGTCCTTTCAACAGTCTTTCAATAGTCTCCTCTAAATATTCCCAACCCCAGACTCCCTATCACTTTCCCTTAGATTTTACACAAACACTACCAAAATCCCCTTGACCACTCCCTGCCTGTACTGTGATCCACCTTTGCTTTCTTTACCCTTAGGGCAGCCTGACTGCTTTTGCAGGTGCATCAGCTCCCCTGATTTCTGACTAGTGATGAGTCTAACTTTAAATCTTCTTGGTCCTGCATTGTTCTGCATTGTTTTGCATTGTCCAGCTGAATCCTAAGGTATGACAGAGTGGTGCTTGGACAGAGTAGGGATAGGCATGGTGAAGTTCAAAAGGAAGAGTAGAAAAGGGTATAAGTGGTGGTGGGTCATATACAGCAGCTGTGAGAAGTATCCTTAGGGCACTTGGGACATTCTGTGTGTGGTGGAGATAAAAGAAAAACATTCAACTGAACATATTTTCAAGAGCTTTGCCTCCTCCTTATTCACTACTGAGAATTCTGTTTTGGGCCATTCACCTTCTCTCTCTCTTCCTGAAAAAAGGGTTCTAAGACTGGCTTAGTTCCTGGGCTCATGTTCTCCAGAATGACATAATGGGTAGGAAGGGCTTGAGAAGTACATGAAATAAAGCTAGTTTGAATCTTTTATACTGCAAAGAGGTATAAGAGCTGTTTGTAGATAAAAGAGAAAATGATGATAAGGAGGAAAGAGTCAGAAAGATTTCTGGAGAGATAAATTCTGTTAAGGAGATAAAAATGAAGGGTGGATAGAAAGGATCAGGGTAGTTGCTATCTGTGAAATGAAGAGCATGAGGCAGGGAGGGAGTTATGATTTACTAGCTACACTCCCTTTTGAAGTTATTCAAAGTCTGGTAGAGACATGAATTGCTTTTAATTATTTTTAATTCCCATATGTTTCTGCATTTCTCTGAATGAAACTCCATGCTAACTGGTCCACATGGGACCTTAACTTTTATTTGGGTTATATGCATCAGCTCCAGGCTACATTTTCCTTCCAAATGGCTCTTGCCTTTTTTTTTTTTTCTGCAGTTCACCCCAGACAACTATTTCTTTCTTCTGATTTCCAGTCTTTACTTATTTTATCCTATATAATTCCTTTCCCTCACATCCTGTGGGATGGGAAATAGTCTTTCTAGTTTCCTCTTCTTTATTGATACAGGAAATTTTTATTTTTTTCAATGATTCCATTAACAATTACTATGGGGAGATTGATACGAGTAGGAAGTATAAGGTATATGAGAAATGTATAGTTGTGACCCTAGCTTGTAGACTTTGTCCTTTCCAAGAAGATGAAATAAAATCCAGAGACTCTGACTTCTATCCTTAGGGGTGGACTTCTTGATTCTTCTTCTCTCTCCTTTTGACACTATACTGCACGGCCATAGAGAGCCAATTTTTCTGCTGCTCTTCTTCTCAGCTCAAAGGAATGTTAGTCAAAATAATAAAAATCTCTTTGCCAGTAGTACATAATTTACATTTCTAAAGACCTCAAGCCTCCTTAATAACTCCCAGAGAGTTTCCTATAGGCATATATCCATAGGAAGGCACACAAAAAGATTGATGAAGGCCCTGGCATGTGTGTGGGAGGAAGGAGGTTGGGATGGGATCTAGAAGTTGATATGGGAAGAGTTCAAATGGAAAGAATGTCAGCATTTAAAACATTAGAATTTTTATAGCTATTCTAATTTCCAGAGCAATTTAGGACAGAACTATATATAGTTATGTTTCCCCTACATAGTGATTGCCAAGTTGTCTATCATGCAGTATGATATTTATCATGATTTATACAAATTTTTGGTTTTATAAATATATAGAGATTAATTACTAGTCTCTGGTAGTTGTAAATAATACCAAAAATGGTGATCTCCTTCAACAATTGGTTAAATTCTGTGTCTTTGTGCACTCTATCAAAGCCTACTTGTAAGAACCTAAAACCACACTAGCTTCAATGAGGTTGACACAAAGTGGCAAATTTTTCACACCATCTTTTTATTGAAAAGTCTTGGAGATGAATGCCAACTCGTCAGCATCTGAGACTGTAAGAAATGCAGAACTGAAGTGTCTTTTCTCAATTCAATGTGACCATTTCTGCATATGGTCCTAAAGCGTTCTCAGTAATTTCCACCTTTCGAGTTACCTTCCAGTCATGGTGATGTCAGAGCCACAGGTCTCTCCTGCTCTTTTGCCTCCTCGAGTCTGTGGCCAGAGGGCTCTAACCAGAGAACCAACAGCACAAGACCCTCTCACCTTTGAATACAAACTTTGCAAAATGGTCATGTAGTATCTGTTTTACTGAGCCAGAAAGGAAAAAAATTCTTAAAAAAAAAATATATGTGTGTGTGTGTGTGTGTGTGTGTGTGGTGTGTATCAGGGGTTACAGGTTGCATTTTTCTGTTGGTGGAAGGCCTGGCCCATTAAAGATCTATAATGGCCTGTCTTTGGTGGTTCATTTGTATTTGTCACAGATCCCTTTGAGTGGAAAGTAGACATCTACAACAAATACCACAGGAACTGGGAAATAAAACAGATTCTGGGCTTCTCAACTGAAATGTCTGTTTCTGAAGTTTCCTTCACTGAGGAAATGAAATTTCTAGAGCTCAGGAATAGGAAGAAATAGGACACAGTGATCTGGTCATCAGAGTTGATAGGAGCTCCTGCAAGTTGCCTGCCCCTACTGAGCAGAGAGGCCGTATGAAGAGACTGAATGAATGTAGCCTCTGGAGTTGAAGACATGAGTTCCAACCTGGGCTCTAACAATCACTGTCTATTGTTAACTCAAGGTGTCCATTTCCACATCTCCAAAGTGAGCTTATTATATTGTCATCAGGTCGGATGAGATAATAGTCCTAAAATCCTTTCATAAATTGCAAAGTGCTAAGCAAATGTTAGTTCTTGCCACATCTTGCAAAATGATCATCACATAGTACAGATGTCTAAAAACACTGCAAGAAAGATATTGGGGTACTACTGGATATTCTTAATTGTTGGGGGAAGGGCTCCCTTCATCAAAGATCAATACTGGTTTTTCTTTTTGTGCCCAGACATGTGTTCTCTACATCATTCTCCAGCAGGAGAGGGACAGGACAGGTAAGAGAATCAGGAGGTCTGCAAGCTTCTGTGACCTCAAGAACAGAGTGAGCTCAGCTTCCCTCCATCCTAGCATTTGTTGATAATGAGGGGCTTGTTCTAAACAATAAAAAAGATGAGCAGAGGCCAACAAGTGTTGATGAGCATGTGGTGAAAATGGAACCCTTGTGCATTGTTAGTCAGAATAGAAAATGGTGAAGCCACTATAGTAAACAGTATGATTGTTCCTCCAAAAATTAAAAACAGATTGTCATATGATTCATCAATTCTACTTCTGGTTATATCCTCCCAAATTTGAAAGTGGGGTCTCAAAGAGATCTTTGTATACCTGTGTTCTTAGAAGCATTATCTGGAGTCGCTCAAGGGTGGAAACAATTCAAATACACACTGAAGATGAATGGATAAAGAAAATGTGATGCATACATATGGTGGAATATTATTAAGCCATAAAAATGAAGGAAATTCTGACATATGATACATCATGGGTGAACCTTGAGGACATTATGCTAAATGAAATAAGCCAGCCACAAAAAGATAGATACTGTACATTTCCATTTGTAGGAGAAAGAACTCCTACACAAAAAAGAACTCCTACACATCAAACTCACAGAAAGTGAAAGTAGAATGGTGGTCTACAGAAGCAATGGGGACCGGAGTTGTTTTTAATGGGTATAGAGTGTCCACTGTGCAAGACGAAAGAGTTTTGGAGATTAGTTGCACAATAATGTGAACATACGTAACACTACTGAAGTGTCCACTTAAAAACGGTGAAGATAGTAAATTTTAGGTTATGCAAATTTTGCAGTAGTTAAACATAGAAAAAAATACTGTTTTTAAAAAGATAAAAAATATCACAACAATTCTAAATTTACCCTCCCTTTGATTTGTGTCTGCTGTTCTCAGGTGTACGAAAGAGCAAAGAGACCTGTCCTTTTCAGCAAGTGTGCCTGGTGCTTGGGTAAGCGCAGCTTCAGAGGACCCGGATGTTAACAAAGTGCACCTTCCCTGCCCCAGCTTGGACTTCGCTGATACTTCCCCTTACACATATCCCTAACCAAATACTAGAAGCAGAGTTTAGAAGAAAATAAAGCATTGTGTTTAGCAGAGAAGAGAGCAGATATTATTTAGCCATGTTATTTTAGATATGCCATATTCCACTAACAGCTGGCAAGTTCTTTAAAGCACGGTTCAAAAGCTATAATTGCTGAACGGAGCTTCAAGAGAATTTACAGAAATGAAAGCACATTCCTGCAGATTATTAACATAATCGTCTCATTTATATTATAGACGAATACCTAAGATGTCTCCCAACTTGACACTTTATGAAACAGGTAGTTAATTAATGTAGGTAAAGCAGCATTTAACCTGAAGCCTTCCCAGCAGGTGTCTGGCAAGGTGCAAAAAGCAGAAGAAAGAAAAGAAGGAAGAGCAGAGAGAACAAAAGCAGGGCTGGAGCCAAAATCTTGAAAATGGAAACCATGGAAAGGAAAGTCAGGGTCCCACGGAGGCTTTTATAAAGCCTCTGGTGCTATGGTCTTACCAGCTCCTCATGGTTACTGGACTTATTTGTAGTGTAGCCATAAGGCGTGAGAATGAGCTGCCCATAAGAGTGCATGGTCAGGAAACACACAATGCTCTCCTTCTTGGTCTCTACCAAGTTGGAAACAGCCTTAGTCTCTGGTTCTGATGCTGGTCCCGTCCCACAGAATGTTAAACTGTGACAGTCTTTTGAGGCACCAACACCTGGAATATACAGAGAACCACAAAGAAGTCAACATGATACCAGTTTAGAACGAACTGAGGGCAAGGAGTCACCCTTGCTCAGGGCAATCTGTGGATGAATTGGGACTTGCCCCGGCTTGTCTAAGTTAGTTCTGGTTAAATTAGTGAATGAGGATAGTCATTCAAGGAAGAGCTCAGAAAGGCAGGAGGGCTGACATTCAGATTTAGAGACAACCTCCATGCTTCCACGGCCCACAAAGGAAGATGAAAAATGAAATGGCATTTTCAGTAATCTTTTACTTAAACCTGTGGTGGGCCCTGAAATAGATGTTTGGGAACTAGTTCTTGGGTTCCTAGTTCAGGCCAAGTCTCTCTTACTGTCCTACTGGCTTCTGTCTCATTAGAGTTATTTTGCAAGGACACAGTAGTGTGTTCTCCTAAGTGATGATAATAAGGACCACCAGCTGAGCACCTTATACCCACTGGGCACCTGGGCAGGACGGTTAGCCCCTCCTTTGTGACACCTCATCGAATCCCCACAACTACCTACTGTTTGGATGGTAGGACAACAACCCACATTTTAAATAGAAGAAACCTAAAGCAGAAAGATGAAGCAATATTTCCAAGACCACACAGCCACCAAGTCTGAATTTTCACCCTTACCATCTGGTTTTTAATCAGATTGCTTTTAACCATTTCTCTCTCCTTATTTGCTTCTGATTCACTGGACATGTTGAGATTTAGAAACACGAACATGCCTTAAGGAGAAGGAAATGTTTGCCTTATTTTCTTCTGCCACCCTGCTATAAAAATAATCTGCAAGGATAATTCTCTGATTTTTTCTTTTCTTTATGAAAATTCATATATTTAAAAATAAAGTGATAGATTTCAAACATATTCACTTTGATCTAGGTCTTCTTTGCCCGTGTTTAGCCAATCCCACTTGAAAAGGGTCCTGTACTTGAGGGTTGCTGGTTCTTACTGCATAGATAATGGCATCCCTTAGAGTGAAAACACTGGTCAAAAAGTCCAGAAAGTTGTGCAAAATTAGATGTTTATTTTTGAAAGTTATATTTCTAGTAATTCACCTCTGTCCTAGCTTCTCTTCTCCATTTTTTGCTCATCAAGTCATCAACTAAATGTGTACTTACTACACCAGGCCACATTGAAATTTCGATTGAGATCTGTCCCAAAACATGTGCCATTATTATGGGACGAACGGGATTTCCTCCAAAGCCGATCCTGCAATAGAAGAACATAGAAATGCTGCTGTTCTAGGGTCTTATAAATCAGTGTTGGTGATGAGTGGGTGGCCCTGGAACATAAAAAATAGTCCCTAGGATTGTCTGGGAAAACTTGCCTTTAACATAACAAAGCTTGTGTGTATAATTTTTAGTCTCACAGATGGATCAGCAACACCGAATAACAGGAACATCTGTCCCGCCCGAGTGTACCTACATGTGCACCATCAAATTGGAGGGAGTATGGCCTTTTCTTCATGAGCAGATTAGCAGTACATGGTGGACGTGATCTGCTTAATCAGGGAAAGCTTCAGAGAGTCATTTTTTATGTCCAAGTGATACAGGATGAAAGGTAAATAGCTTGGCAGATGGAAAGAGGCTCTTCCAGGTGTATCAGTGATGGTCTCTGCACATTTCTGGAAGCAGAAGACTGATGAGTAGAGATGAGCATAAAGACAAGTTTCTCCAGACAAGCTTGGAGGGAAGAATTTGATTCAGACCTGGGCCAAAAGGCTGCTGCAGGAGAAGGGGTCCCAGGAACTGCTTTTGAGAGAGCAAAGGGAAAAAGGGAGGAATGGATACTCTCTAGAAATGAGCATTTTTGTTTGTGGAGTGATCTGCTTTCAAGATATTTTAAAGAGGAAGTTTTCTTTTTTTTAAGATTTTTTTGTTTATTTGAGAGCGAGAGAGAGAAAAAAGAGAGAGAGCAAGCACTAGTGGGGGAGGGACAGAGGGAGAGGAAGAAGCAGGCAACCCACTGAGCAGGGGCTCCATCCAGTACCTTGGGATCATGACCTGAGCTGAAGGCAGACGCTTAACCCACTGAGCCACCGAGGTGCCCCAAGAGGAAGTTTTCTATTAACTTTATGAGATGCCTGCGCCCTGTGTGAATGATCACAGTGGAAAATGAAAGTTGGGTTGGAATTTATACATCATTTGTGCCTTTCATGCTTTAAAACTGGGTGACGGGGAAGTATATGAATTTTATACCAATCTGACAGGCAGTCCACAAACTTGAAGGAGGTGAACTTGAAGAAAAGTTAAGTCTGGCTGCAAAACTGGTAATATGTCAAACAAACAAATAAACAAACATAAAAACATGTGCTGCATTTTAACTCTAATTACAAGCCTTCATTTTCTCTATCCTAAACTTGACGTAGATTGTTATCTTTACAATATTGAGTTGATATTTATCCCAAATGGGGTTTCTTTCTTTATATGGCCACAAAACATTTCTGTTTCTACAATGACTAAGATCAGAAAAATGAACTTGAGTCAAGATCTAGTTCATGGACTCATCCCAGAACCACACTCGATGTACTCACAGTTGTCCAAGTATAGATATAACCATCTATGTTAAGAACGGGAAGCACATAAAAGTCCAGGTTTCTAAGGAGCCTTCCTATCCTTGGGTTGTCTTTATAGTTTTGTAGAATCTGGAAATTTAAGAGAGAAACATTTGAAATGTTCCTGGGGAGACGTCTTTTTTCAATTTTCTAACAATTTCAACGTAATTATAAGAGGTGATTGCACATGGAACCTCTACCTTCTTGCCCTCCAACCCTGCCTCAGCAGTCCTATTTGTTATGGTAGTGGTTCTCAAGCTTTATTTTGCATCAGAATCACCTGGGGGCTTGCTAAAATACAGACTGCCTGACTCTCCTCCCCACTGCCCCAATTCACAAGGTCTAATGTGGTGGGTGAGGTGAAGCCCCAGAATTTGCATTTCTAACAAGTTCCCAGTTATGTTGATGCTATTGATCTATGAACCACATTTTGAGAACTGCTCTTTGTGGGTTTCTTTCTGTTGTGGTTTCTGAAAAGACTGACACAAAAAGTATCTTGTAGGTTATAGCTAAAATGTAACAGTTCACTGAACTATGTATTTTTCACATGCCAAATCTCTTCATCCACACTACAGACCCTCTAAAGAGAACATTCCAAGCTCCTTCTGCAGGTGAAAAACTAGGGGTCCTGGTGTTAGAAAATTTGCCCGAGACTCTCTGAAAAACACAACACCAGGCTTTACTCATCTCTGACTTCCACGATGTATTGTCTTCTACACTTAGATATGCTGCTTACCTTCCAGTACAAATTATTGTGGATACACTAGAAAGAAATCATAATACCTAACTCAGTTTTCAGTGAAGCTACTTATAAATTCCATTTCCCTTGGGGTGAAGGAGCAACTCAGTAGAGAGCTGTACTGCCTACCTGAGAAAGAAGCACACTTTCTAAATAGCTAAGATGTGACAGTTATTTTGTTGGGCAGTTAACCATTATAAGAAAGTTAAAGACACTTACTTCTTTCACAAACCATTGGCAAAAAGCTGGGGCAATCCATTCCCTGGCATGAATTCCACAGTCCATCCAAATGATCTTCTTGGGGTTATTGGATGGTTGGCTGATCTGGAAGAGATATTCGTTCTCTATTACCAAACAATTGCTTATAATCATAAACTGCTATTTAAAGTTTTCAGTTTTTTTATTCCTCTACAGGTCTCTTTCTTCCTTCACTTTGTGATTCCAAGCATGAAGCAGGGATGATGGGAGACACACCCACCACTATCCACTCTCTGTCAACTCAATCTTTCCTTTCTCCCTGTGCCATTCTTGTGCATCAGTTCAGCCTCACTCTGGCGAGAAAGATCCACTCCTCTTTCAGAGGGGTGGGCCAGGAAGGAATTAACCTGGCAAGTGTGGATTCTCTTTGATGGGGAAGAGGTCATGAACACTCCCAAGTTTGTCACAATCACATCTGTTTTGAATGTAAATGGCCTAGACTCCAGCTGTTCATTGAAAGCCACTGGGAGCTGGGCTGATGAAGGCTCTACCTATTTATCAGTGAGAAATTTACAAATTGGGATAAAGACAAGACTAGATCCATCATATTCAAGGAGATTTTTCCTTAGAGCCTGATCCATTTTCCTAATCCAGCCAGCATATTTCCTAATCCAACTTTTACTTTCATTCTCTCTTAAAATTACCCATTTTATGAGTATGTGTATTTGATTATATACGTATATTTATTGCTTCCTTTTTACATACCAGTTCTACTCTTTAAAATATGCCCCATGCAGAGGATGTTTAGATATCTTTTGTGGCTGACTCAGCTCCGAGTTTGATGGACTATCAAAAATCAGGTAGGTATGAGGGTTACTGGGGGTTGGGAGGGTAGGGATAGGGTGGATGGNGTGGGGGGTAGGGAGGGAAAAATAATGAAACAAGATGGGATGGGGAAGGAGACAAACCATAAGAGACTCCTAATCTCACAAAACAAACTGAGGGTTACTGGGGGGTGGGAGGGTAGGGATAGGGTGGATGGGTTATGGACATTGGGGAGGGTTTGTGCTTTGGTGAATGCTGTGAAAGATGTAAGCCTGATGATTCACAGACCTGTACCCCTTGGGCAAATAATAAAAATAAAATTAAAAAAAAAAAAGTAAAAAAAAAATCAGGTAGGTAGACACCCCATGCTTAACATATTAGCCAATCATTCACTCAACTCCTGAGTAAATTCGATTTCAGAGCCAATATTTGTAGTTCTAGATAACTCTCAAATTTGGGAATGTGCTTTGTAAATTAACATGTCCACAATAAGTGGTAAGGGGCAGTGAACTAAGTAATTAGGGTAATTCCCAGCCTTCTCACTCACCTTCAAATAATACATGGGCCGGGTCTCATAGGTCATTCCTAGGAAATGCTGTGTCACCACTTCTGTGTACTTCTCACTTATCTGGACCATCCACTGATAGATCTGAAACAGCCAGGGAGGACTGTGGATATCAATAAGAAAATCGTTTGCTTGCTTCTAGTTAAGATAACTGCTTCTCTCATTAAGATACTGAACTCTGGACTATTTGCTCTACGTTATGACTGTGTGCTAAACAAACTACAGGACTAAACTGATGAACTCTGCTGACCTCCTCCCATTTTCTGTAAAGATTGACTCTGCCACCTAATCTTAGAACACCCTATTGAAATTTACAAATAAGTTATTGAACATTAATAGTTTCAATAATCCACTGATAACACTTCGGAAATATTGTATCCTTCAAGTGGCCACACACCTCTAGACTTCTGTGATACCCAATCATGTCAGCAGTTTTAGGTCAGGCTGATTTGGGGGGATCCTTTGGATCCCAACAATATCCTTTGCTAATGTCCATGGATCCAAGATTAAGAGTTGGATACGCCCCTCACAGAACATGCCAATAGACGTTTCTAAATCAATCCCAAATCAGTCATTTTGACTCATTTGAGGAGACCTGAATGTATGTTGAATTACTTAAAAGTCTTATACCACACTTGGAAAGGAAGGGTCTTATACCTTCACCTGTAAGTCAATCATGTGGGGTTCTGTAATGGCAAATGGACTGAGGGAATTCATAAACATAAGATAGCCATCAACACATGACAGGATAGTCCCACACTCAGTTTCTATATAGTTGAAATAGCTCTACAATAAGTTATGATAAATAACCATAATTGATTTGGGATAATAAATATTCTATTTGGAAATTTTAATATCTCAATTGACATTCATCTTAACAGATTAAGTGCATTATTATAATAGTAATAATATGTCAGTGGAGTATTTTCAATTCAGTTCTGTCAAATGAGGAGAATGACAACTTCTCACATGGGTGTTGTGCATGTTTCTTGGTGGGCTGAGTCAGATGAAGGTGTTGTAAGCGCTGGGAGGGTTACAAACAGCAGGGCAACAGCAGCAATTATTTGTCTACTGTTGAATCAGAAGAGTGTAGTGTATTCAATTTATTCTCACAGAAAAGCTGCAAGATCAATACTGATTTCCTGTTTCATAGGTGAGGAAACCAAAGACCAAAGAGGTTAAGCGGCTTGGTCAAGGTCACAGAGCAAGTGGTCAAGCCAGGTGTGATCTACCTCCCATACCAGAGCATAAGCTTTCCATGGGTCTTCCTGTATCTTGTTCAAATTTTTAGAATCTCTAGTACTTGGGGGTGATAGTTACAAAAGAATGTGTAAATTTATTCTTGCATTTTTTTAAAAAAATCTGGAAAATATTAATATACTCCCAAATGCTGAGTGAATAAATGGTAAAGCCTATTTGAAAAGCAACTTGTACATGCATATAAAAATTTAGATGTGCTTATCCTTTAACCCAAAGATTCTATGTTTAGAAATTTATTCTTCAAAAAAAGCTTTACATAAAGTCACACACACATACCTCACAAATATACATATATAAATAATAGCTAATTGTTTACTGCATCCAGTTTCAAAAATAACCAAACTCATCTTAGTACTGATACGAGTATTTCTTTAAAAGAAAGTTTCCCCTCTTAAGAACTACTGCTTGCATCCTTAGCACCCTACAAGAAATGCCACATTTTCGGGTACATGTGATTGAATCATGAGGCTTCTCCACTCCATGTCCCACAGCTGTATACACATTGGTCTTGCCCTGCTTAAACTGGCTAACGACCTGACAAACAAGAATAAGGGTTAAATTCACAGACCTGTACCCCTGGGGCAAAAAGAAAAGAAAAGAAAAGAATAAGGGTTTATTTTAGTCCATATTCATAGGAACAAAACTGTCTAGAGGGTTCTTTTCCTTTCATTTCACTTTTTTATTTGTCTTTTTATTTCATATGAAAGGATTTATATTCTTAATGGTGGTGATCAAAAGATGACTCAGTACACAGGCAAATCTCTACCTCATATTTTGAGATTCTCTAACCTATGGATATTTACAGTGAACCATCCCTCGCCCATCCTAAAGTAGGCTGTGGCCACCACCAAACTCCACGTGTCCTTGCTTACCTCTTCCATGGGGTGATATTTGTTATAGGAATAGGTGTCCAGGCTCCTCCATGGGCTCACTGTCTCTTCCACAACCTCTCGTCTGGGTTGTGCTAGGAATCTGCAGAAGAAAGTCAGACTCAAAGCAGTGAAGAAAATAGATTGCCACGAGGACTGGAAAGCTGATGAAAAGCTGGTAGAAAGCACTGTGAACAGGCTTTGGAGGAGACAAGCCAATGTTAGCGTCTTCTCACTATGACTTATTGACTGTGAGACCTGGAGCAATAATTGCATCCCTCCAGACTGTAGTTTCTTCATCAGTAGCGTGAGGTGAGGACAGCCATTCCAATCTTTCATGGAAGGTAGGTAATTCAGTAAGATGTTGTATTGTAAAGCAAATAATATCTAGGATTTATCGAACTGAAATGTATTACAAGACACTCAAGGAATTTAAATCTCATTTACTTCTCTTGAAAACTCTGTGGTAGGTACTCTTACTATCCCCATTACAGAGATGAAGAAATGGAGTCACAGGGAAAATTTTATTGGGATTGAAAATAACTGACAGTAAGGGACAGCCTGATTGAAGAGCCTGCAATATTTTTAAAATTATATTTAAAAACATAATTTTTTTCTTTTTTTTTTTTAAGATTTTATTTTATTTATTTGACACACAGAGAGAGATTACAAGTAGGCAGAGAGGCAGGCAGAGAGACAGGGAGAGGAGGAAGCAGGCTCCCTGCTGAGCAGAGAGCCCGATGCGGGCCTCGATCCCAGGACGCTGAGATCATGACCTGAGCCGAAAGCAGAGGCTTTAACCCACTGAGCTACCCAGGCGCCCTAAAAACATAATTGAAGTATGATTACCACACAATGTTATATCAGTTACAGGTATACAATATAGATCCAACAAGGCTATGCATTTTTTAGTGCTCATCATGATGAGTGTACTTTAAATTTCTTTTATCTGGGGCGACTGGGTGGCTCAGTCGTTAAGCATCTGCCTTCGGCTTGGGTCATGATCCCAGGATCCTGGGATTGAGCCCCACATCGGGCTCCCTGCTCTACGGGAAAGCCTGCTTCTCCCTCTCCCACTCCCTCTGCTTGTGTTCCCTCTCTCGCTGTATCTCTCTCTGTCAAATAAATAAAATCTTTAAAAAAAATTCCTTTTATCTATTTTACCCAACCCCCCTTTCACCATCCATTTGGCAACCATCAGTTTTTTCTTTGTATTTGAGTCTGTTTTTGTGTTTCTCTCTCTCTCTCTCTCTCTCTCTCTCTCTCTCTCTCTCTCTTTTGTTCATTTGGTTTGTTTCTTAAATTCTACATATCAGTGAAATCGTATGGTATTTATCTTTCTCTGTCTGATTTATTTCATTTAACATTATACCCTCTAAGTCCATTCATGTTGTTGCAAATCACAAGATCCCATTCTTTTTGTGGCTGAGTAATATTCTATATGTATATATAGAGAGAAAATATTCCATTATATATATACTCCATATATATTTTTTCCATATGTATCTATATACACACACATTTATGTATAAAATGTTCCCCACACACAACTTCTTCTACAATTAATAACCCACAACACAGTTAAACATTTGTTAGATTCAATGAATCTACACAGATACATTTTTATTTCCCAAGGTCCATACTTTACATTAGGTTTCACTCTTGGTGTTGCACATTCTATGGGTTTAAACAAATGTATAAGGATATGCATCCACCATTGTAGTATGATAGAGCACAATCTCACTGTCCTAAAAATCCTCCGTGCTCTTCCTGCTCATCCCTGTCCCCGCCCAACCACTGGCAACCAATGATATTTTTTTGTCTCCATTGTTTTGACCTTTCCAGAATGTCATGTAGCTGGAATCATACAGTATGTAGACTTTCAGATTGGCTTCTTTTCTTAGTAACATGCATTTACCTTCTCTCCATGTCTTTTCATGGCTTAATAGCTCATCACTTTTTAGATTTGTATAATATTTCATTATCTGCAGGTACCACAGTTTATTTACCCACTCACTCACTAAAGGATATCTTTTTTTTTTTTGCATCTTTTTTATTACGTTCAGTTAGCCAACATATAGTACACCATTAGCTTTTTTTTTTTTTACATGTAGTATATTATTTGCCCCAGGGATAGAGGTCTGTGAATCATCAGGCTTACACATTTCACGGCACTCACCATAGCACAAATCCTCCAAATGTCCATAACCCAGCCACACTATCCCTAACCCCCCACCCCCAGTAACCCTCAGTTTGTTTCGTGAGATTAAGAGTTTCTTATGGTTTGTTTCTTTCCTGATCCCATCTTGTTTCATTTCTTCCCTTCCTACCTTCCATGACCTCCTGCCCTGTCCCTCAGATTCCTTATATCAGAGAAATCATATGATAATTGTCTTTCTCTAATTGACTTATTTCGCTCAGCATAATACCCTCTAGTTCTATCCACGTCATTGCAAATGTCAAGATTTCATTTCTTTTGATGGCTCCATAGTTTTCCATTGTATATGTATACCAAATCTTCTTTATCCATTCATCTGTTGATGGACATCTAGGTTCTTTCCATAGTTTGGCTATTGTGGACATTGCTGCTATAAACATTCGGGTGCATGTGCCCCTAAGGAGCACTACATTAGTATCTTTAGGGTAAATACCCGGTAGTGCAATTGCTGGGTCGTAGGGTAGCTCTATTTGCAACTTTTGGAGGAACCTCCATACTGTTTTCCAGAGTGGCTGCACCAGCTTGCATTCCCACCAACAGTGTAGGAGGGTTCCCTTTCTCTGCATCCTTGCCAACATCTGTCGTTTCCTGACTTGTTAATTTTAGCCATTCTGACTGGCGTGAGGTGGTATCTCACTGTGGTTTTGATTTGTATTTCTCTGATGCTGAGTGATATTGAGCACTTTCTCATGTGTCTGCTGGCCATTTGGATGTCTTTTTTGGAGAAATGTCTGTTCATGTCTTCTGCCCATTTCTTAATAGGGTTATTTGTTCTTTGGATGTTGCGTTTGATAAGTTTTTTATAGATTTTGGATACAAGCCCTTTATCTGATATGTCATTTGCAAATATCTTTTCCCATTCTGTCAGTTGTCTTTTGGTTTTGTTGACTGTTTCCTTTGCTGTGCAAAAGCTTTTCATCTTGATGAAGTTCCAAGAGCTCATTTTTGCCCTTGCTTCCCTTGCCTTTGGTGATGTTCCCAGGAAGAAGTTGTTGCAGCTGAGGTTGAAAAGGTTGCTGCCTGTGTTCTTCCTAAGGATTTTGATGGATTCCTGTCTCACATTGAGGTCTTTTATCCATTTTGAGTCTATTTTTGTGTGTGGTGTAAGGAAATTGTCCGTTTTCATTCTTCTGCATGTGGCTGTCCAATTTTCCCAACACCATTTGTTGAAGAGACTTTTCTCCATTGGACATTCTTTCCTGCTTTGTCAAAGATGAATTGACCATAGAGTTGAGGGTCCTTTTCTGGGCTCTCTATTCGGTTCCATTCTTCTATGTGTCTGTTTTTGTGCCAGTACCATGCTGTCTTGATGATTACAGCTTTGTAATAGAGCTTGAAGTCTGGAATTGTGATGCCACCAACTTTGGTTTTCTTTTTCAACATTCCTCTGGCTATTCAGGGTCTTTTCTGGTTCCATATAAATTTTAGGATTATTTGTTCCATTTCTTTGAAATAAATTGCTGTTATTTTGATGGGGATTGATTTAAATATGTAGATTGCTCTAGGTAGCATAGACAGTTTCACAATATTTGTTCTTCTAATCCATGAGCATGGAACATTTTTCCATTTCTTTGTGTCTTCCTCAGTTTCTTTCATGAGTACTTTATAGTTTTCTGAGTATAGATTCTTTGCCTCTTTGTTAGACTTACTCCTATGTATCTTATGATTTTGGGTGCAATTGTAAATGGGATCGACTCCTTAATTTCTCTTTCTTCTGTCTTGTTGTTGGTGTATAAAAATGCAACTGATTTCTCTGCATTGATTTTATATCCTGACACTTCACTGAATTCCTGTATGAGTTCTAGCAGTTTTGGAGTGGAGTCTTTTGGGTGTTCCACATAAAGTATCATATCATCTGCAAAGAATGAGAGTTTGACTTCTTCTTTGCCAATTTGGATGCCTTTTACTTCTTTTTGTTGTCTGATTGCTGAGGCTAGGACTTCTAGTACTATGTTGAATAGCAGTGGTGATAATGGACATCCCTGCAGTGTTCCTGACCTTAGGGGAAAAGCTTTCAGTTTTTCCCCATTGAGAATGATATTCACTGTGGGTTTTTCATAGATGGCTTTGATGATATTGAGGTATGTACCCTCTATGCCTACACTGTGAATAGTTTTGATCAAGAAAGTATGCCGTACCAACCTTGCAAAAGGGTATATTTCTTAATTGTTTAATTGGCAATTATAAATAAAGATACTACAAACATCTCTGTGCAGGGCTTTGTGGGTATAAGTTGGCAGCCAGTTCATTTGAGTACAGACCAAGAAATCTGATTACTGGATCATGTGGTAAAAGTAAGTTTAGTTTTGTAAGAAACTACCTTCCAAGAAACTGTCTTCCAAAGTGGCTGGACCATTCTGTATTCCCATCAGCAATGTATGAGAGTTCCTGTTGTTCCACTTCCTTACCAGCATTTGGTGTTTTCACTGTTTTGGATTTGGGCCGTTTAATAGGGTGTAGTGGCGTCTCATTGTTTTCACTTGCAGTTCCCTAATAACATATGACGGGTTGAACATCTTTTTGTAGGAATACTTGCTATTGGTATATCTTTGTTGATGGGGTGTATGTTCTGGAAGTTTGCCCATTTTTGACTCAAGTTGTTTATTTTTTTATTATTGAACTTTAAGAGTTCTTTATTTGAAACACCAGTCCTTCATCAGATGTGTTTTTTGCAAATATTTTCTCCCAGTTTTTGGCTTGTCTTCTCATTCTCTTGATATCATCTTTTGCAGGGCAGAAGTTTTTAATTTTAATGAAATCCAAGCTAGTAATTAATCCTTTCATGGACTGTGTTTGTGGTGTTGTATTTAAAAAGTCATTGCCGTATCCAAGGTCATCTAGATTTTCTCCTATATTATCTTCTAGGAGTTTTTTACTTTTGCATTTTACATTTAGGTCTATTATGCTATTTGAGTTAATTTCTACAAAGGGTATAAGGTCTGTGTCTAGATTCACTTTTTTTTGTCATGTGGATGTCCAGTTTTTCCTGTACCGTTTGTTAAAAAGACTATTTTGCTCTATTGTGTTATCTTTGTTCTTTTGTTAAAAATCAATTAATTATATTCATGTGGGTCTATTTCTGGGCTTTCTATTCTGTTCCATTGATCTATTTCTCTCTTCTTTCATCAGTACCACATTGTCTTGATTACTGTAGCTTTATAATAAGTCTTGAAGTCAGGTAGTATCAGTCCTACAACTTTGTTCAATATTGTGTTGGCTATTCTGAATCATTTACTTTTCCATATAAATTTCAGAACCAGTTTGTCAATATCCACAAAATAACTTGTTAGGATTCTGATTGCATTGAATCTATAGATCAAGTTGGGAAGAACTGACCTTTTGAAAATATTGAGCCTTCCTATCTATTTATATGGAACATCTCTCCATTTATTTAGTTCTTTGATTTCTTTTGTTAGAGTTTTATTTTTTTTTAAGATTTTATTTATTTATTTGACACAGAGAGAGAGATCACAAGCAGGCAGAGAGGTAGGCAGAGAGAGAGGAGGAAGCAGGCTCCCTGCCGAGCAGAGAGCCCGATGCGGGCCTCGATCCCAGGACCCTGAGATCATGACCTGAGCCGAAGGCAGAGGCTTTAACCCACTGAGCCACCCAGGCGCCCTTGTTAGAGTTTTATAGCTTTTATCATATAGATCTTGTACACATTTTCTTAGATTTATGCCCAAGTATTTTATTTTGGGGGTTGATAATATAAATAAATGGTAATATGTTTTTAATATAAAATTTCTCTCGCTCATTGTTAGTATATAGAAAAGCAATTGACTTTTGTACATTAATCTTGTGTCTTACAACCTTGCTATAATTACTTATTAATTCCAGGAGCTTTTTTTGTCAATTCCTTCAGATTTTCTAGAGTGGAGGGCTGGGGTGGAGGGAGAGGGAGAGAGAAACCTAAGCAGACTCTGCACTGACTGTGGAGCCCCAGGCTGGGCTCAATCTCACGACCCTGAGATAGACCTGAGCCCACACCAAGAGTTGGACGTTCAACTATGTCAGGTGCCCCAACAAACAGTTTAATAAAATTATTCAGTTCCTCTCCTCTATGCCAGATATAGTGCCATCACTTAAGAGAACACATTAATGCACATTATATAATTTATACTCATTACAACGTGTGAAGTGTCATCATCCAAATTTTATAAATAAAGAAACTGAGCAATTAAGTAACTTGCCAAAAAAAAGGAAACAAGAGCAATTAAGTAACTTGCAAATAGTCACAGAGCCAGTAAATCATACAGCTAGTACCCTCTCTCAAAGCCACACAAATGTTTGATGATTATTTTAGTTCCCTAGCTAAAAGACTTTATTTAGGCAAGAAACAGGATTATATTTTCATTATGAGCACATACTAGCTGATAATTCATTTACCCAACAAATATGTATGGAGTAATTACTATGTTAATAGCAGTAGGGTGTGAGCCTTTGAGAAGCTGGAGTATGAACTTTTGGATAGTGACCTCACTTTGCAAGGATATATGTCAGAGATTGAATTAGTTAATGTTTCAATGACTTTTATCTATTTTCTCATTGTTCTCCCTGAACATTTTTTTATATCTACTCTTTCCCTAAACCTTCATTTCCTTATATGTAAAATGGGAATAATAATACCTTTCCAAAGGATTCTTATGAAGATTAAATAAATTAATCCATGTTACAGTGAGCACAATTCTGACACCTAATTAATGCTTAATAACTGTTAAGGCACACTAGTAGTTCAAAACAAAGTAAAGCAAAACACTATTTAGCTGCAATAGTTTTAAAAATAAAAGCTGTATGGAGAATAATTTAGCCATTTGCCTGGTATTGTCTTCAAACAATGCCAAACCACAAAATATTTTGATAGAATTAATTAAAACTCAATTTCCACTCATAGCTACATAACTCCACTAACTGGATTGACTAAATTTTAGTTTTTTAATCTGGTTCATTTAGCACTATATACCACAATTACCACTGTGATAGAAATAAATTTCTTTACACAATTCTATGACTTTAAACTTGGAACTACATTTATTATTTTTAATTGTTATTAAGATTTATAAGAAGAGCTAATATTAATAAGAATTGTTATTCTCAATTTATTAAGTTCTTTACCCTCAAAATTGTAAATGTTTATTACACTGTTGAATGAATTTTACCTTATTTACCTTGTTCAAATGAAAATCTCATGAGATAGAATTGTCTAAATAATCAGTTAAAATAATGAAAATGAATTTTAGAAGGAGATTGAAAGAAGGAAATGTAATTAAAATTATAATAGTCGAGGATCAATATATTTCTCCATGTATTCAGGGATTTGTTTCTAATACTTATCATTCATTTGATTTTTTGTTAAATAAGCAAGAGGGCTTCATTCAGAATGAGCAATTCTAATATAAAATATATATACTGGTGGAGGCAATATGTTAAAGCTGATTGACAAAACATTATCATTTTATAAAGAAAATATGTACAACCATTGGTGTGTTTAAATTAATAAAAATTCAATTTACACATAAATTTTCAGGAGCATAGTTCATGTCTTTATCAAATAATCAGCAAATATATGTATTTTATGATACCAGTTAACCTTTATTGAGCACTATATGTTAGGCACTGATAAAAGCATTTATGCTATCATCTTATTTAACCCATTCAACAACCCAAGGGTTTGGTACTCTTGGTACTGTATACAAAATCAGTAATAGATAATAGTAGTAGAAAAGTAGATTTCTTTCTTACAGACCTTAAAATCCACTTAAGGGAATAGACATAAATACATGAAAAGCAAAATAATTCAGCCATTAAATAATAAGGCATAAAGTCTGATAAGAAAATTGCCTGACTGACTACTAATTAAATGGTACACTAAGTATATTGAAGACAAGGGATGGAGAATTCCTAACTGAAGCATAGTCAGTGATAACAACCAATGTTGTCCTAGTAATTATGAATGCCAGCGCTGTTCAAAGAACTTGATATATATACACTTATTTAACCCTGACAAAAATCCTTAGAGTAAATTCTCCCAGGTTGTTGATTTGTTCTGAAGATTTTGTTACATAGGCTAAACGATGCTTTTATTATACCCTAGAGAATCGACATAAAATATTTATTGGCCCATTTAAAAAATCGTCTAGCTCTGATTTGAACTATGAAGAAATCAAATTAAGTATCAGCATTATAAAATCACTAGAAAACAATTTCAGTGTTTTTTTCAGAAAGGAGAGAGAAGAAGAAGTGAAGCAACTGAGAAGGATATCTTTTCAGCCCTCCCTTCAGCCTTCCTGGCCCTGGCTATCTTGCCTGTCCCGTCCTGCCTGGAAACGAGATCATCAGAGAGGTTTTCACAACACTTTTGGGACAGAGATGATGACTTTCAGAGTGATCCTGTCCATCCTTCATACAGTTCAGCCAATGTTTGGGTTTTTAGTTATCATAGTTATTATAGTTATCTACTCAATGGGGAAAGGGGGTACACACAAAACAAGGCAGGTCCCAGGGAATCCCTGTTTCAGTTGGGTTGGTATTCCCTGGAAATTCCACAATATAGAATGGAAGAAATTAAAGGTAACTGGATACCATCAAGAACCAACATTTGGTTTTGCCCCAGCTAATGTGTGCCGAATGTGTGAGTACCTTGCCACCTAAGCCTAGCCAGTATTGAATGACTAGGACAATGTAATATGCCAGAAGAAAGAAGAAGAAGAAGAAGAAGAAGGAGAAGAAGGAGAAGAAGAAGAAGAAGAAGAAGAAG